>CM076581.1:39118564-39448750 GCA_034641835.2 Pinus albicaulis | reverse complement strand
GACCTTATCCATTTGTTTTTGTCGTGCAGAGGGGCCTTGTCTGGAGGTCGTGACCACAGTCTTCTTCTTGCCCTGGGGGCGGATCATCAGAAAAACGAATTTCCTGGTTTGGGAAATGAGCTTACTACATTGTTTTGCAGTAACCAAAGAGATAGTCGTAGGAGGTGGTACCTCTGGTATCCTGTACAACTTATTTCCCAAACTAATAATAACAGCACGAGGTCGAGACTCATACACAGCATGACGCTTCCACAAGTATGGTTGTCCTAATAATACATCAGAAACATCAATAGGAGCAACATCACATAATACCTCATCCGTGAAGGGCTTGATGCTATAGGGAAGGCGACACTGCTGGCTGACGCGGAGATCTCGTCCTTAGTGAAGCCACCCGATGGTGTATGGATGTGGGTGAGCTGTGGTCGGCAAGCCCAACCGCTTCACGGCGTCTGCTGAAATGAGGTTCTTTTGGCTCCCATTGTCGACAATGAGCTGTACGGAGCCTTGCAGGTGGAAGATGTTCCTCCTCCTCTGGATCTTCCGGTTCCTCCTTCTGGATCTTTGTAGTGGCAACAACGGCATTGGGCTCTGCATCAATAATCTGTTTCCCTTTTTCATTCCCTTTTTCAGGTTCTGATTCGGAATCGGAGCATGCATCTGACTCAGAAGCCCTCATCTTGGCCACTAGCGACTGCCTGGCCCGACACTCACTTGTGTTGTGAGTGGAGCTCTTATGGAACTCACACCACTTTTCCATGTCCTTCTTTGGCTTTGCGGTGTTGTTATTTTCTTGTGGCTTTGACGGAGTTTATGTCTTTAAACGCATACATGCCTTGCTCAACTCTGTCCTTTGTTTCGGTTTGAACGCCTTTTCTGTTACAGTTCCCACGGATCAGACTACCATGTAACCGTTCTGCTCAATCTTGGCCGACATCTGGGGTATGCCGGTACCAAGTGACGAGATGTCGAACTCCATTTCCTCACGAATGTATACGTACGGGAGACGGTGACGATGCCCAACACCAAATGTTTCTCTGAATCTTTGATACCCAACTTTGTGCGCAAGGTATGGAACAGATTCGTCAACTCATGCACATCTTGATCCCTTTGTTGTCGCAGCGTGGTCCATTGTATGTACTTGTCCTCATAGCTCCCAACGGGATAGTATTGTTCCTTGACGGCGTCTCGGAAAGAATTCCAAGTTGGTATGGCCGAGAACAGAGAGGGTTCTTTTTGGTCCTTGTTTTCACAGTAGGTTTCCCACGAGTCCTTAACATGGGGGGTAGCTTTAAGGAGTGCAAAAATAATCTTCTCCCGGTCTGAAAAGTCATGAACAGAGAAATATCCTTCCAATAGATTCAACCATCTATCTACGACATCTGCATCTATTTGACCCTCAAACATGGGAATGTCAAAATTTACTTGTACCTTAAAGGGAGTCGCACCTCCAGAGTGGCTACTGGATGCAGATGCGCCGCCGATGGGCAACCATTGAAGGATTTGGGAAAAGTTATCCATCATCGCGTTCCTTTGTTTTTCGAGGGCCTCCTCGAGCAATATTTTGATAGGATCTCCTGCTCCCTCATCTTTCTTTTCGTCCCCCATGGGCGTCCGTCGAGGTTTGCGAGGCTGATCTTGCAAAGGTTCCACCAGATCAAGCCCTAGCTCCTTATACCCCGACCTCGTTGAGGACATGCAAAAGGATACGACGGACCGCTGCGTACCCGCGATGGATTTATGTGGGAATGCAACGGGGCACGCAACAACCATAAATACAGAGATGCAGCGGAAATAACACTTCATATCATTAATATCAAAGAACTGAAATTTGCTTACAGACAATGGAATGAAGTAAAACTGGGCCCAAGACACTGGTAGCTATCTACGAAAGAGAATGTGGCTATCGACCTACGACATGTCTCCCAACTGGGCCTGTTGTGAGAAATAATGGAGAACTCTGAACATCCCAAAAAACCTAACCCTAGGAGATGAAGCGCCAAAACTATGGGCCCCGTTTGGGTAAATTGGTGTTTCAACTTCCCAGGGACGTAACTTTGGCATACTATCTCCGTTTGACGCACATGATACATCATTAGAAATCTCTATCCGAGGACTACAGATTTTGGGATGAATTTGATGATCAAATTCGTTGGTGCTTTTGATACCCAAAAAACGTCGTTTAGGGCCTCAAAACGGCTCCGGAAGTTCAGGACCCGAAAAACTGCTAAAAATAGTAAGTTATGCCGAAACTGAAAAACTGAAAGAGACAATGGTGGGGGGCCAAGTGGAATAGGTGGGTGGTCACCAATATCCACCTGGATCATTCCTCCCCCCCTAGGAAGCAATGGTCCCCATTGCGTTAAGTTCCTCCATGAGATGAGGAAATTTCTGCTGAACTTGGTCCCTGGTGAACCACTTTCCTTGGTGCAGGAGTTGGCCAGCTTTGACAACCCGATACAGTTGGATCCTCTGTTGGCGAGTTTTCTTAATTTGCATGTCCATGATACAATCTGTGGTGGCCTGTTCCATGCAGTCTGGGTTTAACTCTGTTGGTGTGAGTTGTTCTGCAATGTCCGAAGTGTCCAGTAGAGGTGGGAAGTAAGGACGAAGGCGATCCACATTGAAGACTGGGTGCGGACCAAGGAATGGTGGAATACTAAGCTCGAAAGCATTGTTCCCTACAGCCTTGGTGATGGTGTACGGCCCGTATCGGAGCGGGCGAAGCTTGCGGTGAGGTCCAGTGAGGCGCTCCTTCTGCAAATGCAGCCATACTTTGTCGCCCACCTGGAAGTTGTGTGGCACCTGGTGTTGATCATGGCGCTGCTTGTACTTTGCATTGGCTCTGTCCAATATATCATGAACCTGTTGGCGGATGTGTTGAATGCGCTCAATGAAGCTACTTGCTTTGTCAACTTCAGACTGGACGTGCGCTGAATCGGCCTGAGCAGCTGCAAATGGCATGGCTACGTCAATGGGACATAGTGGCTGGAATCCCAAGCCCACCTGAAAGGGGCTATGGCCAATTGAACTGTGGAGAGCCCGGTTATAACTATGTTGTACATAGGGGAGGCTCTCGTCCCATGTGCATGGATGATTTGAATTGTACATGCGCAGAATGTGTACAATCATTCTGTTGACGACCTCTGTCTGGCCATCTGTTTGGGGATAGAAAGCTGTGGACTTGGTGAGCTTTGTGTCCATCATTGACCAGAGGCTGGACCAAAATGTGCTGAGGAACCTGCTATCTCGATCTGATATGATAGACTGTGGGATCCCAAAGTGCACCCATACTCGTTCAAAGAAGAGTTTAGCAGTAGCTTCTGTTGTGATATTCTTCTTACAGGCCGCCATAATGGCCATCTTCGAGAATCTGTCAACGACCACGAAAACACGGTCATTGCCATTCTTAGTAGAGGGTAGGCCCGACATGTAATCCATGGAGATGGATTCCCACGGTCGACTAGGGGTAGGTAGTGGAGTATATAGGCCTTGCTTCTTGATGGTCGGTTTGGCAATGGCACAAGCAGTGCAGGATTTGATGTGCTTCTCGACATCCTTTCGAAGGTTCGGCCAATAGAAATACTTCTGCAGGATTGCTACTGTTTTCTCGACCCCGAAATGCCCAGCGACTCGACTGTAGTGTGCTTCCCATATCATCTTGGCACGCTCGCTTGAAGGAGCACAAAGGTGTCCCAGGTGACATAAAAGTGCATCTTGGAGGTGAAAATTTGGAACTTGCGTGCCCCCCAAGAGTGCCTTGTAAGTGTGGCCGAATTCTGGGTCACTCTCATAGCGAAGCAGCCAATCAGAAGTCTCGTGCCCACAAGAGTTGAGCACGGTGGTGAGCGCCACGATCGGTGGTCGGCTGAGGCAGTCTGCAACATTATTGGTGCTACACTTCTTGTACTTGATGTTCAAATGAAACTGTTGCAGATATGTGGACCACTTCTGATGGCGATCATTCTGCAACTTCCCTTGTGTCTGTATGAACTGCAGGGGCCGGTGGTCTGTGTGGATGATTGTTTCCTTCCCCAAAATGTAATGCCTCCATTGTCGACAGGCTTGCACAATGGAATACATTTCTTTGTCATAGGTGGGATACTTGCGAACTGTCTCAGACAATGTCTCACTGTGATATGCCACTGGATGTCCCTGTTGAGTAAGAACTGCCCCAATAGCATAGTCGGAGGCATCTGTCTCGATCTCAAATGGCTGCTGCAAGTCTGGTAAGGTGAGCACTGGGGCAGAACAGAGGCAATTTTTCAATTCTTTGAACGCCTTCTGTTGAGGTTCCGACCAAAATAATTTTGCTCTCGCTCCTCCTTTGGTGACTTGACTCAAGGGCAAAGTGATATGAGAGAATCCCAACACGAATCTACGGTAGAAATTAGCAAGACCCAGAAATCTGCGAAGCTCTGTTATAGTAGTCGGGGCTGGCCAATCCCGAATGACTTGGATCTTGGCTGGATCCACATGCACCCCCCTTTCATCAATAATGTATCCCAGATATTGAACCTGGGTCATGCCAAACGTGCACTTCTCCAAATTGACACACAACTTGTGTTGCCGCAGTGTTTGGAGGACTTGTCGGATGTGATGAAGGTGCTCTTCCCAAGTCTTGCTGAAGATCAGAATATCATCCAAGTACACCACTACAAATGAGTTGGTGAATGGCCGCAAGATGTCATCCATCATCCTCATGAAGGTGGCGGGAGCATTCGTCAACCCGAAAGGCATGACCGGCCATTCGAAAAGGCCTTCCTTGGCTTTGAAGGCAGTCTTCCACACATCAGGCGGACCAGTTAGTACTGGTAGTCACCCAGGGCTCGTCGATCTTCTTTGAAATATTTTTCACCTTGGAGGTTGGTCTAGAAGGGCTCAGTCAAGTAGGATTATGAGGTGCCTAATGAGTGATCTTGTTCAGCACCCGATAGTCAATACAGAGTCTCCATGTCCCATCCTTCTTCTGTACCAACACGATCGGGCTCCCACAGGGCGATGAACTTGGTCTGATGTGACCTTTCTGCAACAGCTCCTGAATCTGCCTCTTGATTTCATCATTTTCCAGAACAGAGCGTCGATAGATCGGTCCATTGGGTCGTGGCGCACCTGGGGTCAGATCAATCGGGTGCTTGACACAGCGGTCTGAGAAAACCCTGTCTCGGTGGGGGTAAATCGCTCCGTGCTCAACGACCTTGTCCATTGTTGTTGTCGTTCAAAAAGGGGCTGTCTGTGAGTCTTGGCCACGATCTTCTTCTTTGGGGGGCGGATCATCGGGAAAACGAATTTCCTGGTTTGGAAATGAGCTTACTACATTGTTTTGTAGTAATAAAGAGATAGTCATAGAGTTGGTACCTCATGTGTGTCTGTACAACACCCCAAAGTAATAATAGCAATAGGTGGGGCTCGCTTACGCGCGCAACACTTTAGGTATGGTTGTCCTAATAATACATCAGAAACATCAATAGGAGCAACATCACATAATACCTCATCCGTGAAGGGCTTGATGCTATAGGGAAGGCGACATTGCTGGCTGACGCGGAGATCTCATCCTTGGTGAAGCCACCCGATGGTGTATGGATGTGGGTGAGCTGTGGTCGGCAAGCCCAACCGCTTCACGGCGTCTGCTGAAATGAGGTTCTTTTGGCTCCCATTGTCGACAATGAACTGTACAGGGGAGCCCTTTACCCACATCTTGGAGTGGAAGAGACGTTCCTCCTCCTCTGGATCTTCCGGTTCCTCCTTCTGGACCTTTGTAGTGGCAACAGTGGCGTTGGGCTCCGCATCAATAATCTGTTTCCCTTTTTCATTCCCCTTTCAGGTTCTGATTCGGAGTCGGAGCATGCATCTGACTCAGAAGCCCTCATCTCGGCCACTAGCGACTGCTTGGCCCGACACTCACTTGTGTTGTGAGTGGAGCTCTTATGGAACTCACACCACTTTCCGTGTCCTTCTTTGGCTTTGCGGTGCTGTTCTTTTCTTGTGGCTTCGATGAGTTGTCTTTAGCCGCCATGCCTTGGCTCGGTCCTTTGTTCTGCGGTTTGGAAGCACCTTTCCCTTGCTTTTGATTCGCAGATCTAAAGTCTCGCTTCTTCTGCTTGAATTTCTGCTCAATCTTGGCAGCATACCGGTATGCCGTACCAAGCGAGGAGATGTCAAGGAACTCCATTTCCTCCTGAATGTATTTGTGCAGACAGGTGCGATACTTTAGCACCAGATGTTTCTCTGAATCTTTGATACCCAACTTTGTGCGCAGGGTATGGAACAGATTCGTCAGCTCATGCACATCTTGATCCCTTTGTTGTCGCAGCGTGGTCCATTGTATGTACTTGTCCTCATAGCTCTCCACGGGATAGTACTGTTCCTTGACGGCGTCTCGGAAAGAATTCCAAGTTGGTACGGCCGAGAACAGAGAGGGTTCTGTCTGGTCCTTGTTCTCACAGTAGGTTTTCCACCATTCCTTAACATGGGGGTAGCTTTGAGGAGTGCAAAAATAATCTTCTCCCGGTCTGAAAAGTCATGAACAGAGAAATATCCTTCTAATAGATTCAACCATCTATCTACGACATCTGTGTCTATTTGACCCTCAAATATGGGAATGTCAAAATTTACTTGTACCTTAAAGGGAGTCGCCACTCCAGAGTGGCTACTGACCTTAAAAGGAGTCGCCACTCCAGAGTGGCTACTGGATGTAGATGCGCCACCGGTGGGCAGCCGTTGAAGGATCTGAGCAAAGTTATCCATCATCACGTTCCTTTGTTTTTCGAGGGCCTCCTCGAGCAATATTTTGATAGGATCTCCTGCTCCCTCATCTTTCTTTTCGTCCCCCATGGGCATCCGTCGAGGTTTGCGAGGCTGATCTTGCAAAGTTTCCACCAGATCAAGCCCTAGCTCCTTATACCCCGACCTCGTTGGGGACATGCAAAGAAGGATCGAGAAAAAGCAGACCGCTCTGATACCACTGATCCGGATTTATGCAGGAACGCAACAGAATAAACACATAACCATAAATACAGAGATGCAGCGGAAATAACACTTCATTTCATTAATATCAAAGAACTCAAATTTGCTTACAGACAATGGAAATAAAACTAGCTAGGGTACTGGTAGCTATCTCTGAGAAGAGATGTGGTGGCTACAGACCTCTGAACTGCTTTACAATGAGGCGCGAGGGCCTATTTATTATTGAGAAACAAATGGAGAACCCTAAACATCCCAAAAACCTAACCCTAGGAGATGAAGCGCCAAAACTATGGGCCCCGTTTGGGTAAATTGGTGTTTCAACTTCCCAGGGACGTAACTTTGGCATACTATCTCCGTTTGACGCACATGATACATCATTAGAAAGTTCTATCCGAGGACTACAACTTTCGAGACGAATTTGATGATCAAATTTGTTGGTAAAACGATACCCAAAAAACGTCGTTTGGGGCCTCAAAACGGCTCCGGAAGTTCAGGACCCGAAAAATTGCTAAAAATAGTAAGTTATGCCGAAACTGAAAAACTGAAAGAGACAATGGTGGGGGCCCAAGTGGAATAGGCGGGTGGCCACCAATATCTACCTGGATCACCTTCTACTCCACCAGAGCAGTTGGCCCTCCTTTGGCTCAGCGAGCCATTCGTCCTCCTGCTCTTCACTCTCCATCTTCGCCTGAAGCCTTCCCGCGGCTTTCGCCTCTACCCGAGTCTGGTCCTTGTGTCCATCTGAAGCACTCTCCTCCTTGTCCTCTACATTTTCCCTCTGGTCAGCTCTCTTTGTATTCTCACTCGACCTCCCCGTCTTCTCACTTGACCTCTTTGTCTCCTAGTTCGGCCTCTCGGCATTCCTTCTCGGCCTTTAGCACCAGCATGACGCGTCGGCATCGCATGAGGTGTAGAAGGGGTTGTGGTGGCAGGGGTACCGGCTCTCGACCGCCCATATCCATCCATGAAACCTGCAGCTTCCAACCTCCGGCAAGCAATGGAGCTCAATTCCACTTCAATAGTGCCATGGACAGACCGAGAATTACTGCTACCATTTCTGTTGTGTTTCAGGAGGAGCAGTGTGGATATTTTGCTTCAGGTTCCAGAAAGCGTAGGAGGAAGTCTACCATTTCTGTTAAGCCTCCGCAGGACACCAGAAAAACTGCAGCCCTCCCAGTCAATTCAAGCTCGCAGACCCCCAACAATGAGGGCACTGGAAGTGGAAGCTTTGCACGTGTGGACAAGAAATTGAAGGACAACAACTCTTCTTCCTCTTCTGAGAACTCTGCTCAGCATTCCAAGGGAGGTGAAGATGATTTGGAGGATGAATATAGTTGTCCAATTGTGGAAGAGTCTCCTCCTCCACACACCGACAGCTAGCCTAATGACAGGTCTTCTTCCTCTTTTTTGGACTTTTGTCATGATTTGCTACATGTCAGGACACGTTGAATGTAAAAATTGTGGCAGCATTTTTTTCTTCTTCTGTAAACACTGTTTTCTGGGATACTTTATGATTGCTAGTTTCCCGGTTATGGGCAACATATTTTGGGCCGGTTTCTCGGTTTTGGGCGGCCTCTCTTATGTTTTTTTGACTAAGAATCCCTCCAAAGTTGGTTAGTTTTGCAACCCCCGAGGTGAGTCTCGCTATGTATACTATGTTTTATATCAATAGATTAAACCAACTTAGAAAAAAAAAACTATATATATTAGTCTTATATTTATTATGAAGCCCATATTTATAAATTTTGTTGAAATTGTAGCTTTCTTAATGATGATTTCTTGGTTGTTGCAACTTTTGCATGTTCTTCCATTAACGTGTTGGTTTTCATGTTGTGCACCTCAAGTGGCCCAAAGGGGTTGTTGGCTCCACAAAAACTCTCCAATTTGGCACTTTTAGATTCATATTACACATTCTTCACAAATTTACAACCAACCATTGATTCTTGTTCCTATTAATTTTTACTTCAGATACTTAAAGTTAACACTCCTTGGTTTTTTGTATAAATTCTTGGTAGTTTCCCAAACTATCATTGAGTACCTTTTTGTCACAAAATTTAAAATCATTTTTCTCCCTTGCATATTCAGCATGTTTTGAACCTTCAAGCTTGAAAATATGTTGAGAATTCAACATTGATTCCACTCCATAGGATAAGGAAACTTTTGAAGCTCTATGAGTTGGATTTATCCTATGCAATTCTTAGCCGAAAAGGAAAGCTCAAAAAGAAAAGACAAAGTGCCTTGCTTTATATCGATCCAAATCCTGGCGCTAACTCTGAACTCAGTGTAATAGACAGATTCAAATTCCAATTCAAGCCAAGAAAGAGGCTATCATAATAGAAGTGATCAACACATATTGAAAGAAATAGGAGAGACAAAGATCGAAATCAGTCAAATTTCTTCCTTTCCTGTCCTTTTTGAAGACCTATGCTTCAAATTGAGGGAAGGAAATGAATCAAAAGATGAGCTTATTTCTCATTGTATTGTATTTGGATAGGATTTTTCTTTTCTTTTCATATATACATGTTTAAAGCATTTTTAATTTCATCTCACCATTTCGTGATCATTGTTTCATATCTTGAACGCATTAAGAAATATGGAGTTGTATGAAACAATTTTTTCTTTAACGGTTCAATTAAGATAGATGATATTTAAAATAGAAACCATACACTTTGTGAAGAAAGAAGCACCCCAACCAAGAGATATAATCTGATAGAAAATTTTTAATCTTAAGCCAAGGGTAGTTTCTAATAATTGAAAAAACTAAAGTGTTCTAATACACAAGAAATACCACTTAATAGTACATATTTGTAAGGTATAATTTCAAACCTTAAAAATAAGGACAACAATCTAGGAAAATTAATCCATATGAGACTTCCCTTGGATGACAGTGAGGTAGGAATCAAGTGAAGACCAATGAAGCATTAAGATTTTATGAAGGTGATCACTAATTTGTATCACAATGGCCAGCTCACATAAGTTGGTGGATGAATCACCACACACAATTTTTTTTATCACCTTCCATGAGGATTAACTAATTGTGAGAATATTATACTTACAATTGCACCTTTTGAACCTTGTTCACTTATACCAATACAACCCCTCTCAATAGTACTATCACAGAAACAACTTCAATGGGATTGAAAAACACTAAGGAATTATTGGAGGGATTAAAGGTCAGGACCAACATTACTTCATTTATATTGATGAGATATTCGTTCATCACACATGCACTATTATGGATTTGGAAATTTTACAGTAGACCAAATTCTTGGGTGGCTATTGAAAATATGGCACTTGTAAGATTGTATTTTTGATAATAAAATGGAAAGAAATGTAAACTTACCCAGTGTCTACCTTAGTGCGCAATATTGAAGGTATAGGATGACTGCTGATTAAACACTCAAGCTTTCAAATAGATACCAGAAGGAACATGTAGATTGGAACTTCTGGTGTTAGAAAATATTTCTTCATTGGTGTAAAACGCAAAATTGGAGGAAGGGGTATCTACACTGAGGATCCTTCTACCCACTGTAATTTTACTCTTTGATCCATAATATATAAGGTAGTTATCTTGTGGAGTGAAAGACACATAAAATTTTGACTGATAGATTGACAATAACACCAACAAACAAATACACACAATGGCTTCGATTTCTTTCACTTTTTTCTCTGAAACTCAATTATATGATTCTATTTTATTTCTACAATTCGCTATTGCCCCTCTTTTTTTCATCCTTTTCACTTCGAGACAATACCAAAAGTCTAGAACACTATCTAGAGTTCCAATTCAACCCTAACCAATGAGTTGATACTGCCTGTAGGGATAGGGTATTCTATCTATTTAGAGCATATAGATCAGGTGGACTATGGAGCACTAATATTTTACCCTTCACCGCTATCCTTTAAGTGATGGATCCTTTGAAAAGGGTGATTTGGAGAGTAACTCAGGTCACCTGGACAACTATGAAAGAAATTGGAAATTGCAAGGCACAAAACTGGATAAATGAAAACTTATTAGAAACTAGCACAACCCTTCCAAGTCAGGGGAGACAAAGGGTGGCCTAGCAGAGATAGGGTAAAGCTAGC
This sequence comes from Pinus albicaulis, assembly GCA_034641835.2. Classification (NCBI taxonomy): domain Eukaryota; kingdom Viridiplantae; phylum Streptophyta; class Pinopsida; order Pinales; family Pinaceae; genus Pinus; species Pinus albicaulis. The sequence continues at coordinate 39,437,701 of CM076581.1, read as the reverse complement.
TTAAAATCAAAACCAAGTTTGGAACAAACATGTATATTTTATTCCTTTCTTATGTAGAAACCCTTTCAATGACAACTTTACCTTCTCCAACCACACCGAGGGTTCCTAGACTCTACTAAACTCAACAACACAACCATATTTGAAATTTCTCGAATCACTTACATAAGTTACATCTTTTTGAAGACCTAATAATTCTTCTCCTTGGTCTTCAATTTATTACAGAGAGCGAGTTTTAAACATTCAAACCACTTTTTTTTTCATGACTTACAGGAAATCAATTATTTTCTGGGGCAATATATTATTTGTTCAAAATTGATTTAGAATGTTTAATGCTTATGCTTTATTTACTGAATCTGGAATGAGACCATTTTTGTAACTCAAAACTCATTTTTTTTAATGATTTTTATTTTAATGTAAATTTCTAGGGACTTTCTGATACACATGTTCTGTGGTTAAGAAGTAATTTTATAATTTTTTCCCTGGAAGCAATGGTACACACTTCTAACTTTGAAATTTTGGCATACGATAATACGTAGGGCATGATGACATGCAAAATTCTAAAGTAAATGTTTTTGCATGTGTAAAATTTTTTTCACAAAATTTAACATATTTTTTCTCCCCTATATTTATCAGGTTTTGAAGCTTCATGCTTGCAAATATATTGAGAACTGGACATTGATTCCACTCTGTAGAGGAAGAGAAGTTATGAAGCTCTATGAGTTGGATTTATCATATGGTACTCTTATCCAATAAGGAAATCTCAAAGAGAAAAGACAAAGTGTCTTGATTTCTATCGATCCAAGTCCTGGAGCTAAATTTGAAATCGATAGAATAGGCAGATTAAAATTTCAATTGAAGCTAAGAAAGAGGCTATCCTAATAGAACTAGTTAGTACAAATTGAAACAAAGAGGAGATTCAGAGACCAAAATTAGTTGAACTTATTCCTTTCCTGTCCTTGTTGAAGACCCGTGCTTGAGCTCGAGGGGAGGAAATGAAGGGAGTGAATGAAGGAGTGATGCTAATTGATTGAAGACAATATTAGGTAGGAAATTTTTCTTTTCTCTTGGTTTGAACCAAGAGGTAGATCAAGATTTTGAATGGTCTCTAATACAACCACACTTGGATAAAATAAAGTAAAAAAAACAAATGAGACCCATGTTTGCAAAAAATACATGACTTGGAAGCTACAATTGATGTCTATATCTTCAGTATTTATAAGTATACATAAGGAAATAAAGTCTACAAAATGCAATTACAACCAAGGTTGAAAATTGAAAAAGTATTATATTCATATTTATATTCATGGAAAGTTTTGTAAATGCATTATATTCACTTTAAATTACAACCAATTAGAGAAAGTGTATTTTTTGGGTGTGGAGCCTGATTATCTTCTTTATTTAGATGTATCACAATGTTGGACCCCTGTTCTTAATGGGGCGACGACGCCGCCCGTCATTGAACGCTGCTTGGGGGGTCCCTAGGGGGGGGGGGGCGACTGCGACTTTATGGAGCCCCCCTTGGCGGGGGGTTTCCGGGGCAACGCCCCCAAAGCTAAACACAGATGTAAAATTTCCTTGTAAAATATTGTAATATCTAGTCAATCTGGGCCATTGATTAGGAGGATGATCTAACGGTAGAAGTTATGTTTAATTTAGGGGTTTTCGCCCTAGAAGGTAACCCCTCGTTTTGTATGAGGGTATTGTATCGAGGCTTTGTATTGTATGAGTATTATGAGAAAGAAACAGAAAGGGGGATTGTGAGAGAGAACAAGAATATTACAACAGATCTGTTATAGGTTGTGTCTCTTCATTTTGTTGGAAAATAGAAAGGAAGGACCGGCTGTTCAGGGTGGACGTAGCCAAAATTGGGTGAACCACGTATATCTATGTCTCTTTTGTTTTATATGTTTTCTGTGTTTGTGTTTCCACATATTTTATGTGTTCCATTTCTCTATAATATATAATTTTCTAAGAGTATCTTGAATCCAATTTGGCATTTATATTCATGGAAAATTTTGTAAAAGTCCTATATTCGCTTTAAATTTCATCATCTACTTTAGTTCGATTTCAAACATCAATCTTAAATGTTACGCTACTTTTGATATTCTTAACTTGATGAATAAATTTTTTGATATTCTTAACTTGATGAATAAAAGTTTACTATTAAACACTAAAGCTACATCTTGTAATGTTGTGCAAAATCTACAAATAAATGTGAATGATATAATAACATGAGAAACCTATATAAGCCTAAATCAAAGCATGAATTTCGAATGATTAGAGTTCTCTTATGATGAAAAATCCTCTGTGAAATTTCAAACTTTTTATTAGGAAAACACCAGTAAAGAAACAAAATTGCATAATTTTTTTACTTATTTCTTTTATGCTATTCTTTCCTATGCTACTGCCTTACAGTGTTTCCTTTGCAACATGTGGTGCAATTGATAGTATATATTTTTATCACTATAATAATATCTTTAATCAGTCAATAATTACTTAATAATTATTTATGACCTTCCCTCTCTGGGTCTTACCCACCTTTATTTATAATTTTATTAGTATTTCATTCTTCCATTTTATTTGAACATTCAAACTTAAAATTTATTTAAATTAAATTATTTATGAATAAAATTTCAAAACCCCATTTTAATTGATTAACTATTTTTTCCTCCAAGAGTTAATGAACCCTAATCCTCTTTAAATTAACTGATCCTTCTCTCTTCACCATGAATTTTCAAGCTTATAGTGCTTGAAGATGGGTGAAGGTTCACTGAAAACATCAAACATTGCAGTTTTTCCACAATTTTTTTTTAGAAAATTTGTAGTTTAATGAACTTAGCTGAAATATTTACTCATAGTATGGTTTTTATTTATCTCCATTTCCAACATATTAAAATTTAAAAATATTGAAGGAATTGTAGCAAAATGAATTATTTTAGGTTTCGATACATTGTGAATTTAACCAGCTATTTGTTATATCACATATTCAATTGCGAGTAGAATATCAATACTATTATGTTCAACACATGACAAATGGGTGATAAAAATGTTGAGATTTTCTGACAGTGGCCTTTTAATCATTTTATAATTACTCAGAAAAACGAATAAAATATTGTACATTTAATTTCAAATCAGGGGCTCATTTGGAACTTGCGAATCGTTGTGCATTCTGTGTGCCAAGACCTATTCAAATATTGTTCTAGTTATAAAGTTATACTAATAGGAACAATAAATAATGATTACAAGTTGGGATTTTTAGAAAATATTAGAGATAATTCTCACATTAATGCTATGTGCTAAGTTTGGGGATTGGCTTTGAGGTTTTGTAGGAGATTGTTGAGATATTCTCTCAACCTAAATCTCCAAGATTAGAATTAGTTGAATCTCACTCCAACTATATATATACGTATTGTATCTTGATGTGTTAAGGTAATATAAACCATTTTGCGTATCTCTGCTCTCATGAATTCAAATATGGTATTAGAGCTTGGCTGAGCTTAATCCCTCATGGGAGTGCCCAGGAAGATGTGAGAGTCTAAGTAACTGATTGTCTGTACATAGGTGTGAAAGTGAAATGTCTATTTTATTTATTTATTTTCATATTTTGTTTTGTGTGAAGCTGTGTGGAGGTTATTTTTTCAATCAACGGAAACGAGTTGCATGTAATGAAGGATATCTATATCTGTTGATGGCCAAGCGAAAGTACGCTGTGCTGGTGGGATGAAATTATCCCAACACAGAAAATGAACTTCACGGATGCATAAACGACATTATGAGGATTAAACACACACTCATTCATCGCTTCGCCTTTGGCAAATGGAACATCAATATCCTTATCGATACCGATGAAGCATATACAAAGCCCATAGGTGAAAACATTTGTGCGGCTCTCCTCGCCATGGTTCGCCGTGCCAAATCTGGAGACGACACTCTCGCTCGCATGCATAACTCCTCTCGCTCTGATGAATATATAGTCCCATGCAATTTTAATCTTCTTACAGGATCCTTTGGTTGGATTAAAAAGAGAAAACCACAGTGCAAAATTTCGTGAGAAAAGGAAAGGCTTCCTTTTAATATTTGTGCTATTACAAGTTTTGTTGTGTGGAGTTGAATATTGTGTGGAGTTCACATGTTGTATATGTTTTTAAATTAATGTAAGCACTGTTTGTTTGTTTGTAAACTTATGAACCGATTAGGGAATAGAGTAGCATCTAAAACTAGTAGTTCTTGGTGTACTTCAGTGCTATAGGAACACATGACTGGTTTAAATATTTCTACTAGTTTTTTCAAAGCTGAAGATTATTGTTGTACTTCGGTGCTTAAATATCATTAGTTACAGGTTACCTTGTGAGTTTGTAAGTATGTGGAAAGTTTAGTTGTTTAATTGATTGCTGAAAAAATTTTGTACTTAGATCATTGTCCTATATAACTATCGAAATTTGCTCTTCCGGGGAATTTCACAGATGGAAGTGTATCAATAAAATGGTTCAGTGTCGAGACTATCCTTCAGGAGGTTGAGAAATTTTAAATATGGTCAGAAGCTTTTGTACTTTAAATGTGTCAAATGGGAAGCTTGAATGTGTGGAGAAGAAAAGAGCGGAAACCGGAAGATTCAGAGTGCGTGTAAGCACTGATGAAGACCAGTTAGACAAAGACAAATGACAAATTTTTTAATTGTGATTTCAGTCTTGTAAGTTTTGAAATGTAAGCATTAAAGGGGGGTATTAGAGATAATGCTCACATTAATGCTATGTGCTAAGTTTGGGGATTGGCTTTGAGGTTTTGTAGGAGACTGTTGAGATATTCTCTCAACCTAAATCTCCAAGATTAGAATTAGTTGGGTCTCACTAAAACTATATATATACATATTGCATCTTGATGCGTTAAGGTAATATAAATCATTTTGTGTGTATCTCTGCTCTCATGAATTCAAATAGAAAAATTCTTCGCCAGACCATCAATACTAAGATTGACAATTTGGGAAGGAAATGAAACAATCTTTTGTGTCATCTAATTAACTAGAAATGAAATTATATGTAAAGAAATACTAACCACTGTTGCAGAGATGGAAATAATAACTATATTGTAGAAAAACAAATGCTAATTAAGTTGTAGTAAAATAAAGGCTAGCTAAGTGTAATGTTCCAAATATGGAAATTTCTGCTCCATCGGGAATATCTTAAGATATTCCAATATTCCCACTCTAGGAGTATTAACAATCAACATTGAACTATTTTAGAGATTGAATGTTAGGGGCATTTACTGGATATGTCACCTTCACAAGGAAGGATGAGATCCAGAGGCCACTTGGCCCACTAGCAGACTCTGCCAATAGAACTTGTCAAAAACTAATAATTCCCTTCAAGGAATTTCTGCAATGGTTGTCCATGAGGACGCTGTATAAGGAAGCCCATGTGAAAATAATGCAATCCAGTGTTGGGATGCCTTAGAATATATCTGATACAAACTCCCTACATAATATAATCCCAAAGAAATAACCCTAAGGGGGTTATTCAGATCTCCCACCAACATGTATACTGAAATAATGCTTAATGAGAGAATCTTCAGCAATATTAAAACTTCAATATGTAACAGCAGTGAAATAATGCCTCATGTAATGTAAGAATAGTGAAAATCTGATACATAATCTGTAGCAGCAAATATAATACAAATTCCTTGAGGAAAATGCCTCTCAAGGTGAGCTTAAATCAACCTCAAGGGGAAATGTACATAAAACAAGAGAATACATTGCTACATAACCCAACAACTCTATCACTGAGCAATCTATGAGGGAAAATGACTGCAAAATGATATATATGAGATGATATAACAATATATGCTCAAATAAAGATGGGGGAGCAAGATCTCAACCCCAGAAAACATTATTACAACAATCCTCCAAGGGATTGGCTAAAATACATAAAACAGTAAAATGTTGGAGTTGCAGTGTAGCTGCTGCAACTCAAATATAATACAATCATAGGAGAAGGAAGTGGATGCTGCAATAAACAATGATACCTCCTCCAATGATCTCCAAAGTGAAGGGGCTAATCCCCCTACTGAAGATTGCACTCTCTAGTGCACAAATGAACCCTTTGTGCATGCCACCTCTGAAGATAACGCTATAAGGGAAGGAGACTGCGCTGGGCATGAGAAGAAACATATGGCCCAATGCAAAAATATGCAATATCAGCTCCAGGGTTTCCTTTGCTGATCTCATAGAGAAAGAGGTGGCTCCTCCTATACCAAACAAGCTCTGGAAATGAGATGATGAAGGTCCCTCACTGCAACACCAACAACTCCAATGTTTCTTGCTGCAAGAATAACACAATAGCTGCAAATGAATGCTTTGGCCTCAAGCCAATATGTGAGGAAGATGAAGAAAAATCTCTCCATTGCCTCCCATGGAAGAGAAGGGCATTCCTAAACAAGAATCCCTCTTGTGCTAAGCATCACAAGCTATCTCAGTTGAAGAGAGCTTCAACTTCGAAATTCTTCTCCAAAGATGAAACCCCAAAAATGGCTCTCCTTCATCTTTTATGCAAGGCATGCTTCCTTGCCATGGACCCCACTCACATTAGGGTTCCTCTCATTTCAAATTTCCCTCCATCCAACTACGCAATCTTCTTGTGCAAGCTTCCCCCCTTGGGTACGTTGTTGACTTGGGTCAACCATGGTCTAGCTCACTTGCTTTTGGCCCTTTTCACACTTGGGGTTGCTAACTTAAGCCACTTAAGTGAATTTTTGCACCTTAGGAGTGTTTATTAGGTTGCTACATGGGCTCCCTCACCCATTTTATTCACTTTATTAAAAATAAAGCAAATCTAATGTTCCAATTACCTTGTTGCAAACTTTGGAACATTACACTAAGTTGAAAATAAAGAAATGCACACTTTTGGAAATGAAAGAAAACAATTCTTGGAAAGAAAGTAAAAAATCTAAGTGGTGGCTTTGTCAATTTGTAACTTCAAACTCTTAATTCTATAATTAAATGAATATAGAACTTTACACATAACATAAGTGAATTAATTATAATAGAGTTATATTTCAAGCTTTTGCAAATAACGGTAAGTGACACAATTCACAAGTGATAACTCATAAGCTATTCAATTAGATTACAAACAAAAGGTAGATCACATAAATAAGAAACTCTATGTTGTTGTAACAAAGTCTTAATTCTTGGAACTATATATTGATAAATCAATAGGGCTATGATTAGGGTGATTTATCTTATACTTGAAAACTGCTTGTAATGTATTTTTACTTTTCTTCATTATTTATTATTATGTTGTTCTTATCATCAAACAACTACCAAAAACATGAAGAGAAATAGTACACAAGAACACATGAAGTAGGCTACAAGCCAGGGCCAAAACCTCTCCTCTTGAGAGGAAAAACCACAAATATATTCTCTTCTTATAGATTCTTCAAATGAAAAATTCCAATTCCTCTAGACCAAGACCAATGCCCTTCCAAGACCAAGCCAGAAATTCTTGATGATGCGCTTCTTCAATCCAAGTCAAGCCCAGTAAAATCTCTTCCAGCTGCACAACTTCGACCCCCTGGTACAGAATTTCAGCCTCCAATGTAGGTCTGAAATCCCCCCCCACTTGAAATAGTTGTTGCTTCAATATGTGTGAGGGAAATTAGGGCTTCCAAGGCTTCCTTGCTCCATCGCTTGGGTTGTTTCTCCTTCTAGGGCTAGTAGGTGACCTAAAATTCCTTCCTTCGACCTTCTTTCTGCAACTTTGACAACTTTAATCTTGTAGCTACAAAACCCTAGAATTATCTTTGCACGTGAGAGAGAGAGAGAGAGAGAGAGAGAGAGAGAGGGAGAATTAACCTCAATACTTCGTCCTTCTTCCTTATATTCTCCTTTGCTTTCCCTTCTTCTACCTCTTCTTCACTTGGATGATGAGTGATTTGTTAGAAAATCAGAAAGGTAGAAACATTTTCTTATGTTGATAATTACTTGTGATATTTTTATGTTCTTAATAACTTTCTTATGCTATTATTTTATATTTTTTTCGTTAAGAAATTGTCAAATGAAAAATATGAAGACTAGAGACACCAGATGTAGGCAGACAACCAGGGATAAAACCCCTATATAGGGGAAAACCCAATCAAGAACTCTTCCTTCAGTAATTCAGATTGAGATGGACCAAGACCCTAGACCAATAGACCTTCCTCCTCCACCAAGTCAACCTTCCAATATGATATAGTGGTCTCTTATTATCTAGCAGAAATTCGACTTCCAAACAATCGAATTTTGACCCCTGCCAACAGAATTTTGGCCCATTGCAGTAGCTGTACAACTTCACATGTGTGGGAAAAAGAGAGAATATTGATTTTTGATCTTGAGAGATTCCTTCACCTTCTCTATCCTTCTTCTCCTTTTTCCTAGAAATTTACACTTTTTACTGCCCCAGTAACTTCATATCGAACTACTTGAGTGAGAGTCATAAAAGAGGTTGAGTTGTTGCCTTTATATAGTGATTCTGCTGCCCAGATTTAGGCCAAATTGTCTAGTTTGAGGCCGACTTGGTGGAGAAGGCCTAGAAGACTTATTTTAATAGAAAATAAATTTATTTCTTGACAAATACTTACCAAGAAGGTTCTTTACATCATGACATGGACAAGGAAACTAGACACAAACCCTAGAAGCCTACAATGGAGGCTTTGAACTAAAAACAATTGATCCAAGCATGAAACCCATGCTTTAATAAGTAAATTTTAATAATAATAAAATTTCATTTTCTTTCTTTTGATAAATACAATTCATTATGACTCAAGTACAATTATGAAGATCGACACTAGTTACATTCTTCAACACTCCCTCGTAACTAGGGATGTATTCATAATTACCTATATATGAAGGTACATGGAATACCTCCAAAATGAACTACGAAGAGTTCTGGGACACTCAGTGCTTCAGACTAGATACCTACCAGGGTTATCTATTCAGGTGGAACTAAGATGGACTAAAGCTTTCATCCAGTCTAGGTACCACCAAGCTTACTAACTAACCATCAATCCAGGGATTTAGGTTTGTATCCAAGGTCAAATCTCTATGACCAACGCCACACTACCTCTTCGGGATTAGGACATCAAACACACATAGGCCGACTAGATGTCCTCCCAGGAATTTTCCATTAGATGCTTCAAATCTCCTTGATAAACTATAAATATCCATTTATCCAAGAATTATTATCAAGAGTTAGACCTTCTTATTGATATATTTATCTGTAAAAACACAAACCACTATCAGTAATAAACTTTCAAATATACATACAAGTAAACACAAACCTTCGGGGTCCTCAATCATCCTGATGTTACTTATTCGTATAAAAATTGTCGGAAGCTTTATTCTTCTTTCACTTCTTTAGCAACATCAAATACATCCTCAGTACAAATTGCAAACCTATTTATTCTTTGGTTTCTTCTACAAGGTATCCACCATGACTATCATAATATTCCTTCCCTCTTAAATGGGGAGATATATCCTTTCCTTTATGCATAATCCCTCTTAATTTAGGGAGATCGACCATTTCCTTATTCTATAACATCAGAGAACCTTTCATGGCTCCATTGATTCTTACGACATCAAGGCCATATTTATCATCATCATTCATATAACTTCATTCATCATTCTTACCAATATTATCAAGTCATTTTCACTTGCGAGCATTTTCAACATCTTGAAGATTATGTACCTACAAAAAATTTAATAGCAAGTACAACCAAAATACATATGCAGAAGCATGAAGTTAACTATATAAAAATCATGTTAACACAACAATGGAAGCATTAGAATTCGGCCATCAAATACCTAAACTTAGTTATATTCATAATCAACAAGAGAAACATACTTATGTATTTCAACTTCTTGCTTAGGTTTTGTTATAAACCCTAGATCTCATCATTGAAAATTAAAGTAACTCAAGGTAATAGTATCATTATATCTAGGGACTCAATATGATAGACTCTACTATGATATATTACAAACCCTGTAATTCATCTATGAGATACAAATCCTCTTTTGGTAAAATGGTGAAGGCTCCCTCTTAATCCGATCTTTGAGGGATACCTACAACTTATCAAAATTAAAAAGAAGAATGTTCTTACAAGACATGTTAGATCTACAAATTATATAAATAAAAACATGAAGAAAAACAATTCATGAATTTAAAGACTAAGAGGGTCGTGTAAGGGAGAGAGGAATTAGTAGTATAAGTCCTTGATTTCCAATTCTTCGGTCTTTTTCTTCTTATGAGGATCTTCATCACCAACATTCACATGTTCCCTTTCTCTCTTCTTATTTCTTGGATTATCTGGACAATGGATTTTGTAATGATCTAATTTTTGACAATTGTAACATTCGACTTTAGATAGGTCCATTCTTTTCCTTGGTCCTTTGAACTTCTTGAAGGTTCCCTTCTTCTTGTGATGGGCAGAGTAGGAATTCAAGGTGTTTTCTTCTTCATTCTCCTTCTTGTTGTTTACTATTGATATTCTCGCTTCTTCTTGACTACATGAATTTCAAATTTGTTCAAATTTTGGCATATCCTTCCAACTGTTGAGTATCGATGCAAGACACTCCAAGATTTAGGTAGTCCTAGAAGAGTGGTGATTAAAAGCTCCTTTTTTGGGACAACTTCATCTATAGCTTGAAGTTCATATTTGATTCTTGATATTCTTATAAAGTATGATGAAACAATGTCATCATTAGTCATATTAACAGTTATTAGCTCATTTTCGAGACTTTCTATTTGACTAATGTTCTTGACTGTAAAAAACTTGGAGAAATCCCCATCCGTCTCTTGTGCATAATTTATATTTGAAATTTATGGAATTAAGTTATACTTAATTCCATCCACTATTAGAATCATAGCCATAATTTCAATTCTCTAAACTTTTCCTTTTCTGCATCACTTGATTCTTTAGTAGCCTTCTTGAATTTTCCTTGAACAAGATATAGAACTTTATTCTTCTCAAGAATGAGGTATATTCTCTTTTTCCAGGATTTGTATTTGAAGGCCCCTTCTAATTTTTTCTCTCCCTTCATTAAGTTTGTCATGGTTCCTGTAGATAGTAGAATTCCCTCCTTACATGATCCCTTTTCCTTAATGACCTTCCTTTGATCTCTTTTTCCTTAATAGGTCTTTGATCTGCCTTTTTCTTCCATCTTTCACCTTACCTCTGATACCGTGTTAAAAAATCAGAAAGGCATAAATATTTTCTTATGTTGATAATTAATTGTGATATTCTTATGTTATTATTAACTTTATCGTGTTCTTGTTTTATCTTTGTTTCACCAAGCATTATCAAAAGAAAAATATGAAGACCAAAGACACTAGATGGAAGTGGAAAACAGGGGTTAAAACCCCTATACTAGGAAAAACCCTGTCAAGAACTCTTCCTTGAGTAATTCAAATTGAGATGGACCAAGACCCTAGACCAAAAGACCTTCCTACTCAAACAAATCATCCTTCAAATATGGTATAGTGGTCTCTTATTATCTAGAAACACTTCAAATTCCCAACAGTAGAATTTTGACCCCCCAACAACAAAATTTCGACCTCTTAGCAATTGTAAAATTTCAACCCCCTTGCAACAGCTACAAAAATTCACACGAAAAGAGAGTGAATATTGATTTTTGAGCTTGAGATATTCCTTCTTCACCTTCACTATCCTTCTTCTCCTTGTTCCTAGAAATTCACACTTTTTTCTGCCCTAGTAACTGCAGATTGAACTACTTGAGTGAGAGTCACAAATGAGGTCGAATTGCTGCCTTTATATAGTGATTTTTCTACCCAGATTTAGGCCGACTTGGTGGAGGAGGCCTAGAAGACTTATTTTAATAGAAAATAATTTTCTTTCTTGACAATTAATTACCAAGAAGGGTTATTTACATCATGACATGAACAAGGACATTAGAAGCAAATCCTAGAAGCCTACAATGCAGGATTTGACCTAAAAACAATTGAACCAAGCATGAAACCCATGTTTTAATAAATCAATTTTAATAATAATAAAATTTCATTTTCTTTCTTTTGATAAATACATTTCATTATGACTCAAGTATAATTATGAAGGCTGACACTAGTTACATTATTCAACATGAATGAGTGAGTGTCCATAAGAGTTCAATTTATCTCCTATATATAATATTCCAAGGAGGTCGACATGCCCTAATGAGGTCGACTTCTTAGCTATCAGGCGAACTCGGTCTTGGAGGGGTATTTTGACACTAAAATAGAAAAAAAATCATTTTGACATATTACAATATTCCTAATGGGGTCTTCTTCATATGAAAATTCTTCTATTGAATTCTTGACTCTTTGAAAAACCTTAGAAGCACCCAATGGGTTCTTTAACTCTAAATAAAATGACCTTGAGCATGAAACCCATGCTACAAAAATAATAATAATATTTTTTCTTTATTTTTACAATATACCTGAATCAATAGTATAATATTTCATATTTATGAAGACTGAACCTAACACTCCCTATTAAACTAGGGAGGTATTCATAATGGTACATGGACATTCTCATACTAAAGAGATATCATAAGAAGAGTCAGATTGGTAAGCCATCTTATAAGCTATTAATTCAGCTTATCTCATTGCATCTCATCATACTAACCAACATTGTCACATAACAAGGCCTTGACTAACAAATCTATCTCTCCACAAGATTAAAGCACAATGCTAGCGAGACAATGACTGATATACACCATCATCATTGTCTCTCAAGGCACATACCCCACTTGGGTGTTCACAGGGTATGTCCTTTTAGGACAATTCCTATCGTGGAATAACACATCCTTAAGGATTTTCCTCTTCAACTACTCTTACCTATTAGATGCCCTACATCATCCTTAAAGAGTATCAGAAACCAAATGCTTACCCAATCCTCCATTCTTTCTTCACAAAGTGAAGACGAGAGTGATGTGTCTATCTCTCCCTCTCAACTAGGGGGGATATATCAACCAATCTAAGCTTGTATCTCATATACACAATCTTCTTATTCAGAAGATATTTTGTCAAAATACCATATTCCTGCTCATCAATGGAGATATACTATAGTTGCAACACTTCATATTGCACCAACTTTCGTATGTAATGACACTTGTTATTTATGTGCTTTGTCTTTCCATGGAATATTGGGTCTTCAAACAACCTTATGCAACTTTTTTTTATCACATTGTATAATTGTAGGGTCCTTCAATCCTTCAAATAGGTTAGACAACTTCCTCAACCATACAAATTCTCTACTTACTTCACATGCTGAAATGTACTCAACTTCAACACTACTCAAAGAAATTGAATCTTGATTTATGCTCATCCATGATATCATAAAGGACCACAAGCTAAAACATCCTCTAGTAGTGCTGCTTCCATCTGTCTCACTGCCTCCCCAATTAGAATCTATATATCCAATCAATTGGACATCATTATTTCTATCACACTTCATGCAGTAATTGATTGTTCCTTGAAAATATCTCAGTATATGTTTGGCTTCTATCCAATGGTAATATTTAGGCTCTATCTGAAAATGATTGAGATTATTCACTGCAAAACAAATTTATGGTCAAGTGTTCACATGATACATCAAAGAGCCAAAATTTTATGATTCACAGGGATTGAATCAGAACTTCGTAGCCTCTTTGAATTTGTGATCACATGAGTTTCCATAGTTTTGCATTCCATCATGCCAAACCTCTGCAACATCTTAATCACATATTTTCATTGACCTAGATATATCTCACCAGGTCCTTGCCAAAATTCCAACCCAAAATAATAGTGCATCAACCCTAAATATTTCATATTGAATTATGTTTCCAAGTTCTTCTTGCATTCTTGAATACGACCTTCCACACATGTTATGAGAAGATCATCCACATATATAAGAATAATTACTGGTTCATCCTTCGCTACCTTTATATAGAGATTCAGATAAGCAGAACTCTTTTAGAAACCCAATATTTGTAGATATGTGTCCATCAATGCTTACCAATCCCTTGGGGCTCACTTAATGCCATAAAGTTCCTTATTCAACCTACAGACATGGGTCTCTCTATTATTCACTTAAAATCCAAAGGTTTGTTCTATATAGACTTCTTCATCGATAATACCATTCAAAAATGTTGTATTTAGATCCATTTGATGGATGTTCCATCCCATAAATGTTTCCAAAGAGACCAACGATCGTATAGTTGTGTATTTGGATGTAGGTGAAAATGTGTCTTCATAATCAAAACCTTCTTGTTGGGAGAAACCCCTAGCCATAAACCTTGCTTTATATTTTTCAATACTTCCATTTGATGCATGTTTAATCTTGTAGAGGCTCTTGGAAGTCACTATAGATTTGTCTTTCAGCCTAGGAATGATTTCCAAAAATCCATTCTTCATTATCAATTGATATTATTCATTCATAACATCTTTCCATTCTTGATGATTGGAAACTTCTTGAAAGGTTGATGGTTATGCTTCAATCAAAATTTCCATATAGGCTGCATACCCTGAATATATTTTAGGATTCTTGCTTTCCCTGAATGTACCCTTATCTACTGCATTTCCTTTTGTATCTTGAAGAGTAGACTTCAACTAATTAGGGATATTTATATTTCCAGGAATGATGAATTGATACGTAGGCTCATTGGGACCTTCTTCTTTATGATTTGAATCTCCATCTCAAATTTCTTCTTCAAATATAGGTAATTCTTCATCACCAGAATCAAATGGGAGATATTTATATTTCTTATATGCAATAATTTCATCAAAGATCACATCTCGACTTACTTCAATTCAATGCCCCTCCTTAATGTAGATCCTATATGCCTTTTAAGAGTTACTATATCTAACAAATATGCCTTTCATGCTTGTGGGATCTAACTTCTTTCTTGTCTTTTGGAATTTGAATGTAGATAGGAAAACCAAATATCTAGAGATGGTCTACACATGGTTTCTTCCCAATGAATGCTTCTTCAGGAGTCATGTTTTCAAGTGATCTATGAGGAATTCGATTTTGAATGTAGACAATTTTTTTAGATCCTTCACCCCACATAAATTTAGGTAAGCCTTGACCATATAACCTAGCTCTAACACCTTCTTCAATTGTACGATTATTTCATTATGCTACTCCATTTTGATCTGGATTATATGGAACTATCATCTCCCTCTTAATTCTGAAATCCTTACAGAAATATATGAGCTCCTTTGATGTGTATTCTCCTCCATTATTGGATCTTAGTATTTTTATCCTTCTTTCTGTAAGTTTTTCTACTACTGCTTCAAATTCTTGAATTTTTTCGAATACCTCATCCTTCAAACGTAGTAAATAGATCCAGGTTTTCCTTTAGTGGTATTAAATTAAAGCTACATAATATATATGACCTACAAGATATTTCATAGACATAGGACCACATACATAAGAGTGAATGAGATCCAGGATTTACTTTTACCTTGAAGTACTACTTCCAAATGGTTTCTTAAAATTTTTACCTAATGCACATCCCTTGAAAACTTCTCTATGATCCTCCTTAAGTTCATGGTTTCCATTCACCATTGTGTTTAGAGTTTGTAATATTTTGTAATGAAGGTGTCCATATATTCTATGCTAAATTTCACATGGGTTGACTTCAATGTGAACCAAGGCCCAAGAGAGAGGTGTAAGTAACCTATAGAGTATTCCTTCACTAATCCTAGTGATCTTTACATTGTTGATGCTAGATCCTTTATCCCATACCATAAATTTTCCATCTATAAAGGAAATTATATCTCCCTTCTCTTCTAGACATGAAATAAAAAGTAAATTCTTTTGCAAACCTGGTACAAATAGAATGTTGTTGAGATGTATGTTTCCTCAATTTTCCATCTCCAACGAAGTTGATCCAATTCCTCTAACAAGATAAATATTTTTGTGTACAAGTTCAAAAAAGTAAAATTAATTTCCTCTTGATAGTTTATTTATTTGTTTGTGATCACCTATCATATGTCTAGATGCTCTAATGTCAATTACCGATATATTTTCATATTCAAACGTACATGTAAGTGCTGAGAATAACCCTTTTTAATTTGTAGTACAAGTCTTGGCCATATGATTTTTGATAGATAATAGGCGATTCCAAAATTATTTGATGCCTTGATTGAGATGAGTTGCCATAAGAGAAAATTGATTCAATGAATTCTTCAGAGATGTAGTGATATTCATCATGCCCTTTGTCAACCTTAGCTCTGATTCCATGTTGAGAAATCAATAGGGCTATGAATAGGGTGATTTCTCTTATACTTGATAACTACTTGTGATGTAATTTTACTTTTCTTGATTATTTATTATTATTTTTTTCTTATCATCAAACAACTACCAAAAACATGAAGATCAATAGTACATAAGAACACAAGATGTGTTGAAGAATGTAACTAGGTTCGATCTTCATTATTATTGTATTTTTCAAAATAATTTATTATTATTATTAAATGAATTATTAAAGCATGGGTTTCATGCTTGGGTCATATTTAGATTAAGCTCCCAATTGTGGACTTCTAGGTTAGTTGTTGCATATTTAAATTGTTCCAAGTTTTGGGCTTTTGAATCATGTAACTTTAGGTTGTCAAAAGGCTCCTCCATCAAGTATCTTCTTCAAGGTCATCATCCTCGAAATATACTTCAAAGACAACCCTCAATACAAGTGATTCAAGTCAGCAAAAATGCCTTCTTAAGTCATCCTTAATCAGTCTTCAAGTCATATTCACATAAGGACACAAATTTTCACAATGCTCATGTCAACTTATTTTCTATGCACCAACTACTATATATACCCCACTGATTTCGCATTTCAGGACAAATATTTTCGGATATGTATTTGATTTTTCAGTGTGTCAATACAATGAAACAATGCAGATTCCTCTTTGCAATTGGGTTCAAATCTCATCATAGGATTAAGTGGAAATTACAGCAAGTACAGTGGCTTGGTAATGACAGGCTCTATGATGCTCAATGATGTAATGTTGTTCTATGACATAATATTGTTCTTTATTCTCAGTGATGATGTTATCTACTCTCGGTGCTAATCTATATAATGATGTTATCTCTATTCTTCGTGATGTTGCTCTATGACACTCTGTTATGAAACCAACTCCAAAAATAGAAGAAAAGAGAGATCAACGCCTTCGAGGGGGCAACCTCCTTTACATTACATAAGTGAGCAATTCTTGGATGCTACAAATGACCAAAAACTTCTTCTATATATAGGAGTCCATGGGGCCACAATATAATCCTAGCCGACCTAACAATAATAATGTAAGGGCATAATAATAACAATATTGGGGTTACAGGGGTACAACAATAACAATAATGGGGCTACAATAATAACACTAAGGGACTAAAATAGTAATATAGGGACGTAACATGCCCCTCTCCTTCAAAAAAGTGTTTTCCTCAATGCTTGAGTAGCTCTGGGTGCTTCTGTATAAGATTCTCATCCTCCCATGTAGAATCATCAATGGGTAAGTTCTTCCACTTGATGAGATACTCTGAAATTTATCGATTTTGTAGTTTTCGAGTTCTTGTTTCCGTGACCGCTTCAGGTTCCAATATGATTTTTCCTTCCTCATCAAGTTCTGGAAATATTGTTTGAACTGGAAGATTTTCACCTATAACCTTCTTTAAGTATGCAACATGGAAAATTGGATGCACACGCGAAGAAGCAAGAAGCTCCAATTTGTATGCCATAGTACCATCTTTTGCAACACCTTGTAAGGACCATAGTACTTTGACAATAATTTATTATCCTTCTTAGCTTGCTTGAGAGACATTTGTTTGTATGGTTGTAGTGGTAAAAATACCTAGTCTCCTACATCAAAGCTTCTCTCACTGCGATGTTGATCTGTCTTTTGTTTCAATCGATTTTGTGCCAAACTTAGGTTATCCTTTAAGAGTTGGAGAACCTCTTGTTGATGCTCGATGTGATATTCCACTGCTTGAAACTTAGAATTTTATATTAAATATGATGTGATGGACGGTGGATGATATCCATAAAGTGCCATAAATGGGGTCATTTTTGCTGCAATATGGAAGGAAGTGTTATACCACCATTCAGCGAGAGGTAACCACTTGACCCATTTTTTTTGTTTATCAGATACAAAACAACGAAGATATACTTCAAAACATTTATTCACTATATTATTTTGACCATCAGATTGAGGATTATAAGATGAGCTATGAGCTAGTTGAGTTCCCAAACAAGAAAATAATTCCGTCCAAAAATTTCCAGTAAAAATGGGATCTATATCGCTCAAAATAATCTTTGGGTTTCCATGTAGCTTTTGAATTGTGTCCATAAATGTAGTAGCAACTGTAATTGCTTTAAATGGATGAGATAATGCACAAAAGTGTGCATACTTGGTAATTCTATCAACTACCACCATGATGACACTCTTTCCTTCGGACTTGGGTAAACCTGTGATAAAATCCATTGAAATCTCCTCCCAAAATTGACTTGGAATGGATAAAGTATGTAGAAGACCCGGGGTATTAATTGTCTCAACTTTATTTTGCTGGCAAACCAAACATTCTGCTACAAACTTTTGAATATTAGGTTTAAGGCCATCCCAAAAAAATTATTTCTTCACCCTGTGGTAAGTTTTCAAAAATCCTGAGTGTCCTCCTATAGGCGAAGTGTGCAATTCCAAAAGAAAATTTTGTTTTAGTTGGGAATTATTACAAAGATATAAGTGATCTTTGTACCATAAAAAATAAATTTTCCAACTAAATGTATCAGATGTACTAGGATGTTCCTGCAACTTTTGAAAGGGTGTCCACACTTCTTCATCCTTCTTCCATTAATCCCTTGCTTCCCTTTTTTGTAGATTATTTCAAAGTCATAACCCAACATCTTTGTGACCCATTTTTTCTGCTCTTCTAAAGATAGTGTTTGTTCCAAAAAGTGTTTAAGACTATCATGATCAGTTTTTACCTTGAAGTGTCTTCCCATTAGGTAAGTTCTCCATTTCTTTAGTGCATGCAGTATTGCTAACATTTCCTTCTCATAAATGGGTTTCTGTAAATACTTTCCTTTGATTGGAAAACTTTCAAAAGCAATGGGTCTTCCTTCCTGCATTAAAACAACACCAATTCCATTTCCTGAGGCATCACATTCCACAATAAAGGTTTTTGTGAAGTCTGGCATAGCTAAGACCGGTGCTAGGCACATTGCCTCTTTAAGATGTTCAAAGGACTTAGTTGCTTCAGGAGTCCATGAAAATGCATCTTTCTTCAATAATGTTGTTAGAGGTGCTGCTATTCTTCCATAATTCTTAACAAACTTACGATAATAGCCTGTTAACCCGAGAAATCCTCGCAACTGCTTTATTGTCTTGGGGACTTTCCATTCCTTAATGGCTTTAATTTTGTTAGGGTCTACTTTCACACCCTCGTGAGATATAATATGACCCAGATATTCCACCTCTTGTACTCCAAAGAAACATTTGGATGTTTTTTCATATAATTGTTTCTCCTGCAATAGTTTGAGCACCCCGTCAACATGTTGAACATGATCCTTCCAAGACCTGCTATAGATTAGTATATCATCAAAAAATACTAGCACAAATTTTCTAAGGAAGGGTTTGAAAATGGAATTCATCAACCCTTGAAATGTAGAAGGTGCATTGGTAAGGCCAAAATGCATGACCTACATTGGTAAGGCCAAAAGGCATGACCAAAAATTCATAATGACCCTCATGAGTTCGAAATGTTTTTTTTTGAATATCGTCAGTCTTGATTCTAATTTGATGATATCCTGAAAAAATATCCAACTTGGTAAAATAAATTTCTCCATGTAATTCATCCAATAATTCATCAATCACAGGAATGGGAAATTTATCTTTAATAGTGAGCTTATTGAGCTCCCTATAATCCAGACACATGCACCATGATCCATCCTTCTTGTGCACCAATACTACTGGAGCAGAGAAATAACTTTGACGAGGTTGAATTATACCAACCTCTAACATTTCTGCAATCATATGTTCAATTTCACTCTTTTGGACATAAGGATATCTATATGGTCTAATGTTTGGAGGAACACTTCTTGAAATCAAATGAATAGCATGATCATGGTCATGAATAGGTGGGAGTCCTTTGGGAGTTTCAAACACCTGGAATGATTGTCCAAGACTTTTTGGAGATCTACAGAAATAGATGATTTTGATGTTGGAACTTCTAGTGAGCATAATTGTGCAATTAAGCCTCATTTTTATTTCTTCAGAAGATTTTTCATGACATTAGAGCTTATTATCTTTCTCGGATTCCCTGTGATACTCCATAATTCAACTTCCTTTCCTTCTGAAAAAAATTTCAAGAAAATTTCTTGAAAATTAAAAGCTACTGTCCCCAAAGATTGTAACCATTGTACTCCTAGTACAACATCCACGCCTCCCATTGGAATGGAAAGCATTGGAATATTCAATACATATTCCCCCATTGTTAGCTTGATATTATAGCATTTTCCAAAGCAATTTATATTTCCTCCATTTGCAACCATCACTTGACATTCTGGTGCTAGGTATATGAAACAATTCAATTCCTTGGCTACGTTACAATGAATAAAATTATGGGTACTGCCCGAATCAATCAAGCCTATTACCTTTTTCTTCTTGATATGTCTTTCTATCTTGAGAGTTTGAGGAGTGGTAATTCCTGCAAATGCATTACACGATATGGTCAAACTCATTTCTTCCTCTTCTAGGGTTGGTTCCTGGTGTATATCCTCTTCTTTTGAAGATTCTTGTTCATTTTATTCTTCTTCTTCAAAATCTATGTAACATAATTTCTTCTCCACACACTTATGATCTTTAGTGTATTTTCTATCACAACTATAGCAAAGCCCTTTTTCTCTTTTTTCTTCCAATTGTTGTGGTGTCAACCTTGTAGGTTGTGGAAGTCTAGAAGTAGCAACACTTTCATCTTTATGTATGTGAGTGGTAGGCTTCCTTGTCGCCATAATTTTACATTCAAATTTTCTTTCCAACCTGAAAGCCTTTTCCAATGAATCAGGTTCCCAAACGCGGACTTCATGTTGGATGTTATCCTTTAAAGTCCCTATAAAGAGCTCAATCCCGTGTTCCTCTAGAATATCAGTTACCCTTATATTCAATTTTTGGAAGTCCTCAATGTGCTCCACCACTGAACCCTTTTGTTTGAGATTTATCAGTTGGCTAAAGAAGGTATTGATTTTTGTATCCTCATAATGTGCTATCATTTCATCTGTACAAGATGACCAAGTGACAATTTTTTATGGGAGAAAATCCATCGATACCATACAAATGTATTTTGTTCTAAGTGTAAAGTTGCAATGCGTACCTTTTGTGTGTTTTGCACATTATTGAGATCAAAATATTGCTCCGTCTATAGTATCCATGTTAAGGGATCCTTGCCATCAAACTTCCTCATATCCATATTTGGAATATAGTGGTTCTTCCATCCAACATTAGAGTTTATGAAATCGTTATTAACATTTATTTTGTTCTCATCATGAGTTTCCTCTACTATCTTTTAGCCATGTAGGAAAAATTTCTTGTATCAATTTTTTCAAAACTTCCATGTCTACTTTTAGATCATTCTTCATGTTTTCCATGTTGTCTTTCATTTTTTCATTGATCTTAGCTTCCATGTCATCCATATTAGCTTCCATGCCATCCATCTTATTTTTTTTTTCTCTCTGCAAGAGCGAAATTTGGTGCACTTGCTCTTGTAATTTTGATATGTCATGTCGCTTTTCTTCGTCTTCATGAGTCATAGTAGAGACTTCTGAAGGCTTAGTGGGTGTTGAATTATTTTTAGGTGGCATTTTAGAACCCAATACTAATATCTATGCTATAATATGCCCTTGGAATCAATTCAAACTGATTTTTCACACAAGACTTATGCAATTCTAAAAAAAATACACACCTTTTTATTACCTTTGAGGATCTCGATATCTAAACTAAATTATCTCGGTGATTTCAGATCTTCAATATCTAAAATTCGGCCCTGTAGTATACCTCTAAAGCTTCTTTCAAATGCCAAAGGTTTGACCTGATTTGGATTCTTCAAAGAAAAGTTATACCCAATCTCCCACAATGACCTAATTATGGTCTGGTTCAGCAGAGCGAACTTGTACGATGTGCCACGTGTCACTGTTTCCTCCTTCGGCTCTGCAATTTTTAAAAAGGAAACTTAAATCTATGTACTTGTGGCCACGTTTTACAAAATTCCAATCTGATGCTCAAAGAGAGAGTTATGACACTTTTCCCACGCTCATCTCTTTGAGATGAAATTCAGAAGCCTGAAACAATCCTAACTTCTACAGATCATATCTCTGAAAATATTGTGAATCAAGCTCTAAAATATTTTCACGACCTTCCTTAAGATTTCGGCTTCGCTCTGTAAAAATTTCAGCTTCTGAACCCTCGTAGAAAAAATGTTATAGCGAAAATTCCATGATGACCTATTTAGGTTAAATTTAGGAGCCTACAAAATTCCATAACTTCCACAGATCATATCTCCGAAAATATTGCGAACCAAGATCTAAAATTTTTACATGACATTACTAAGGATTTTGGTTTCACATTGCGAAACTTTCCGCTTCTGAACCTTTGTATAAAAAACGTTATAGTGAAAATTCCACGATGACCTGTTTGGAGTAGCGAAACCATAGAATCCAAAGCTCTGATACCAAATGGTATGAAACCAACTCCAAAATTAGAAGAAAAGAGAGATCAACGTGTTAGAAATAAGCCACTTCGATGGGGAAACCTCCTTTACATTACATAAATGAACAATTCTTGGATGATACAAATGAACAAAACCTCCTTCTATATATAGGAATCCATGGGGCCACAATATAATCCTAGCTGAACTAACAATAATAATGTAAGGGCAGAATAATAAAAATATTGGGGTTACATGGGTACAATAATAATAATAAGGGGGCTACACTAATAAAAATAAGGGACTAAACTAGTAATATAGGGACCTCACACACTCCTTATAGTAATCACTGATGTTGCTCAGTGATATTTCTCGTGATGATCAGCGATGTTGCTCGCAATATGATGATGCTCAGTACTGTGTTGTTATGATTCTTGGTGTTATGTTGCTATCTCAACTTTGGTCAAGATAAAGAGGATGGAGTTTGAGTGCAAGCAAGGGATATCTCAGTGTCATGGAGATCTTGGTGCTAACACAATGAAGGGATCACTTGATGGAGGAATCCTATAGTCTAAGGATCTTGGTCGTCTCATCAAATAATTTTGACTGGGTTTTCCCTAAGGAGTGGGGTTTTTCCCTGACATGTTCCTACATCTTGTGTCCTCCTTTTTGTTTGGAATTAGTCTGATGATAAGAAAAATATAAATTGAAAGAAAACATAATAATAATAAGAAACATCACAAGATAATGTCATTTCAAGAGAAATGATTAACTGTTATTTCTCTAACATGGTATCAGATATATGTCCATCATGAAAGGTAGATTGAAAGGACTCAAAACATTCTAAAAGACCTATTTCAAAAAGGCTCATATCATAGTAAGAGAATACATTAATTAAGCTAGGTGCAAACTCAAAATAAAGGACAATCTATGTCACTATGAAAATAAGGATCTTGGTAACATCTCAGTCTCAATGACATCATAGTGTTGAAATTACCTTTGTCTCAATTTAGTACTACTCTTATAATATTATTTCGAAACCACAATAGTGAGGAGAATGAGTGATAAAGGTGTATTTATAGTAATAATTTGGTCCAAGTTAAGGCTCAATGTGACAATAAGATATCAATACAATCCCTATTATAGTGAATATCTTCCGTGGTATAATCACATGTTAACTATAGTCTCAATGCAGTCACATGATAAGTATGACATTACAATTTAAAATTATCATAGTAAAGGATCTATCATTGTTTCGTGCTACCACAGGGTTTCACTGGTTCGGTGCCATTACAGTTCGATGAGAAGGGTGCCATCTTAGTTTGATGGTCTTACATAAGGTCTCACAGAAATGGTCAACATAATTTAGAAACATGTACAGTGAAGTACTTACAGTCTGAGTACAAAATAAGGTCAAAGCAGTAATATGTATACATAGTGAAATAGTACATTAAAGGATCTTAGAATAGCTGCCTATATTGAGTTTGAAAGGAATTTGAAATTTGTCTGAAGGAAGCACTCTTTGAAGATCAGAAGTTCAAGAAATCAAGACTTAAGTACTGTTACAAAGATATCAAGATTAGAGGTATGTTTTTAAGCTTCTAAAATTCTTAATTATATGGCTCATATATAAAAATGGTAATTGTTATATATCATACATGATTAAAAACCTAAATCCTTATTCTCTAGAAATTACAAGTAACTTAGGATGCTAAGTAGAAAACCTTGATTGAAAGTAAGAGTAAACTTTATAGGATACTATCCTCCATGGTTATGTAGATATAACTTAAGAAATTAAAATATGATCTTGGTATCACAAATTTTCTTGAAAGTATGCATTGTAGGTATAGTATATCATGAGTCACTTTTCTAGGAAATCAATCTGTTGAATATTCAAGAATCATGGAGAAGGCTTCAAGGATAAAACTAGAAGGCCACACAAGTCAAAAGGTTTGTTAAAGAATCAAAGGTCTGCATTGAAATGTATAGTCTTATTACTCTCTTTGAAATATCTATTTCATATGTCACTAACTATTGTATGTCTAGCTCTATTGAATCCTAAAAGGATTCTTGTTTGGGATGATTCATCACTTGCTAAATCTACCCACCTTATAAACCTCAAATTTCTTGTATAGAACCTTAAGGAGGTTCTCTAGAAAACCATAACCTAAGGGTATGTTTCTGATATGTGAAACCATAAACCTATTTAGGGATATTTATGAAGAAATTTTTATTCTTATTAATTTATTGATAATGTTGAGTTTCAGAGTTTGATAAGATCATGGAAGCTCTAAACTTGTTGGAGTTAATATGATACTGTTAGAAATCTCAAACCTTGAAGTCTGATATAATAAGGATGTGCTTTTACAATGGACTGAAACGTTTGGTTTTAGTTAGGTCTATAGGAAAATCCATGTTATGTAGAGTCCTAGGAATGAAACCTTAGGTATATGTTCTCTTGATTGAATCCCCAGCCAAGTCTAGGTCAATGTGTGTCTAATGTATAAATTTTGACTAAATCATGATGCGCTTATAATGGTAATCTCATAGATATGTGTGTTGACCTATTTTCTAATGGCCCTAAGAATCTAGGGTTTGGAAACAATCCTTAGTCAAAGTTTGAAAGATCTAGGATGATGATTGAAAAGTCTAGGGTCTATAAATAAATCCTAGTAATGATTAAATTCTCTAGTATGTGTGTTGATATGATGAATGCTAAGAATTTATAGATGGTGAATCTAGGGTTTACGTTGAATCCTAGTGAATGTCACTTATGATGTGTTTATTGAATTCTAAGATGTATATTAAACCCTAGTAGAATATCTTCATGATATAATTTGATATTTTATTTGAAATATAGAGTCTGCGACTAACTCTAGTTAAATCTGATCATGTATGAATTGTGATTAATCTTGATTGACTTTATTATACGAAATCTAGGATGTGTATGAATCCCTAGTGAAATGAATATCATGTGAATTTTAAATATTGTCAGATGTCTTGTATATATATGATGGTTCTAGGGTTTTCTATATGTTGCATCAATGTATGTTATACCTTTGGAAGAAACATTGAAACCCTAGATACGAATGAAATACATTATAATGTAGTCTAGGGTTTATGATAAAAGTCCCTAGAAAAAATGTTAAAGAACATATGTCTCTAGTTTGGGTATATGATTTGTATAAAGTTGAAAGTGCTTCCGTAACTCTGATATGGCTAACTTTATGCTTCTATAGTTTTGGTTGTACTTGCTATCTAAAATTGTGCAGGTACATCATGAAGATGAGAAACTAATAAGTATGATGAAAATTATGGAAGCCACGAAATATTCTCCAACACCTAAGGAATAATTTAAATCTCCCTACATTAAGAGGGAGCCTGGATAGAAATTGATCTCCCTAGATTAAGAGGGAGCCTAAATAAAAGAATAAATGATCATGGTGCTCTACTTCATGTGTCATGCACTAGACCAGGACTAACAACCATAAGTATCAGTGAAGTCCATGAGTAAGAATCATAGTCATGGTTGGAGAATATATTATGGAAAGATATTTTGCCACATGTAAAGTAGGAAAACTAATCTTCTCCTAAAAATATTCTATTGATGATCCTAATAGAATTAGTTGGATGGAAACATCTAAACCCCATAGTTTGTTTTTATTATGCATTTGAAATTATTGAGGATTGGGGTTTGTGTTTTCACAGGTGAATCTATCAAAGGACTTGATAGCATCCTGATTACCAATCAATTTGATTGGGAGAGATTGGTTGTTCTTGATCTCTTGGAACAAGGTGTGTTGTGACTCTGCGAGTGAAGCATTGCCGAAGGATTTGTGAGTGAAGCATTGCTTGAAACTGTTGTGTTAAGGATTTTGAGTGAATTATTTCCTGAAACTATTGTGTTGAGGATTTTTGAGTGAAGCATTTCTTGGAAAGACATCGGGATGACAATTTGTGTTGATGTCTGGTTGAGAGGGTGGCATCAGGTGGATGTGCACCTAGTTCCCTAGGTTGATGGTTA
This sequence comes from Pinus albicaulis, assembly GCA_034641835.2. NCBI lineage: Eukaryota > Viridiplantae > Streptophyta > Pinopsida > Pinales > Pinaceae > Pinus > Pinus albicaulis. Next base: position 39,410,985 of record CM076581.1, on the reverse strand, counting down.
GTAAGTAAGGCTGATGGTACCTATAGAGGCTGAAAGCTTTAGTCCATATTGGTCCCACCAAGATAGATTGCCTTGGTCAGGAATCTAGTCCATGGCATTGCAGTGTCTAAATTGTAGAGTGACAAAATGGATAGATTTCCTTGGTTAGGAATCTAGTTCATGGCATTGCAGTGCCTAAAATTATTTATAGATAAAGTGAAATATTCCATGTACTTATTTTATATATGAATACCTCCCTAGTTAAGAGGGAGTGTTGAAGAATGTAGCTAGGTTCGATCTTCATTATTATTGGATTTCTCAAAATAATTTACTATTATTATTAAATGACTTATTAAAGCGTGGGTTTCATGCTTGGGTCATATTTAGATTAAGGTCCAAATTGTGGACTTCTAGGTTAGTTGTTGCAGATTTAAATTGATCCAAGTTTTTGGCTTTTGAATCATATAACTTTAGGTTGTCAAAAGGCTCCTCCGTAAAGTATCTTCTTCAAGGTCATCATCCTCGAAATATATTTCAAAGAAAACCCTCAAGACAAGTGATTCAAGTCAGCAAAAATGCCTTCTTAAGTCAACCTTAATAGTCTTCAAGTCGACTTCACACAAGGGACACAACTGTTCACAATTCTCATGTCGGATTATTTTCTATGCACCAACTACTATATATACCCGATTGATTTCACATTTTAGGACATAGATTTTCGGATATGTCTTTGATTTTTTGGTGGGTCAATACAGTAAAACAATGTGGATTCCTCTCTGCAATTGGGTTCAGATCTCATCACAGGTCTCAGTGGAAATTATAACAAGTATAGTGGCTCGGTAATGATAGGCTCTATGATGTTCAGTGATGTAATGTTGTTCTATGACATAATACTGCTCTCTATTATCAGTGATGATGTTATCTACTCTCGGTGCCAATATATATAATGATGTTGTCTCTATTCTTCGTGATGCTTCTTGGTGACACTCCTTATAGTAATCAGTGATGCTGCTCAATGATATTTCTCATGATGATCAATGATGCTTCTTATTACTGTGTTTTTATGATGTTTGGTTTTATGTTGCTATCTCAACTTCGGTCAAGATAAAGAGGATGGAGTTTGAGTGCAAGCAAGGGAGATCTGGGTGTCATGGAGATCTTGGTGCTAACAAAGTGAAGGGATGACTTGAAAGAGGAAGCATATAGTCTAAGGGTCTTGGTCATCTCATCTTGAACCTATTGAAGAAAAATTTTGACTAGGTTTTCCCCAAGGAGTGGGGTTTTACCCTGGCATGTGCCTACATATTGTGTCCTCCTTTTTGTTAGGCATTAATATTGATGATAAAAAAAATATAAATCGAAATAATACATAATAATAATAAGAAAAAAAACAAGATAATGTCATTTCAAGAGAAATAATTAACTGCCATTTCTCTAACAAGATGTAGGCTGCAAGTCAGGGCCAAAACCTCTCTTCTTGAGATGAAAACCACAAATATCCTTTTCTTATAGATTCTTCAAATGAAAAATTCCAAGGCCTCTAGACCAATACCAATACCATTCAAAGACTAAGCCATACCTTCTTGATGATTTTCTTCTTCAATTTAAGTCAAAACCAATCAAATCTCTTCCAACTGCACAATCTCGACCCCCAACTATAGAATTTCGCCCTCCACTATAGGTCTGAAATCCCCCCCCTGCAACAGTTTCTTCTTCCATACATGTGAGTGAAATTGACCCATATTGGATCATTTTATTGTTTTCCATCCGTATCGATTCATTTGGAGTGGAAAAATTAAAGGAATTAGTGCACGTGATCATTTTTACTAGCAGGACCCAGTTTGGCGAAAGAAGTTTTGAAACCTTCTGGGATCATTTTGAGGCATCAAATGACATTTTTGGGGGTAAAAATTTTCCTCTTTAACGCAGCACATTTTCATGCTATTCTACATACAAATATCTTTCCAACGACGTAAGAAACACAACAATCGGACTCTATATGAAAAAGTTATGTCACTTAGAAGTTGACCTTCCTATTTTCAAGCCTATAGTTCGGGAGGATGCTGCGTCAACCCCAATTATTCATGGAAAAGGTGATAGCCACATGTTTTTGATGTAAAAGACTATAAAATTCTATATTGTAACTCTAGTTAAGATTTGATGTAGTCAAAATTAACCATTAGTACCACTATCAAGCTATGTTATACCTGGGCCACTAGCAGGAAGAGGCATTCCATTCTTTCGAGAGAATTCTATTCCATAGATGAATAAAGATAGCCAGGAGATATATGAGGTAGAGCACATAGAGAGGATCTGTGCACTGTATCATCCCACAGGCCACAAACATTACTTCTTTGTGCTTGCAGCCATATTTTCAGACAAAGAAAGAGAGCAAAGAAACCTCACCTTCCATCTAGGTTTTCTCCCGAAAGGGTTTACTATATCATATATTGTGTCTTATGTGTGTGCGGAAGCTTATTTTTTCGTTCTCTACTTTTCTGCATGATTTCCGTTCACATGCATGCACTAATTATAGTTAGATTTACAGAGCTAGAAGTTTAAAAAAATGTAATAGTGTAAAAACTCAGAATATTAATATATTATTATCATGTCTGTTGTGATGAACTGTCCAATGGAATATCCACAATAGTTTACGGATCAGAAATGAGGGATTCCAAGGCTTCCATGCTCCTTTTCTTGGGTTGCTTCTCCTTCTAGGGCTACTAGGTGATCTGAAAGTCATTCATTCAACCTTCTTTCTATAACTTTGAAAAATTTGATCTTGAAATTGCAAAACCCTAGCCATATCTTCGCACATGTGTGTGTCAAAGAGAATTAACCCAAAGACTTTGTCCTTATTCATTCTATTCTCATTCTGATCAGAAAGAACTGTATTAGTTTGCTGCAATAAGTGTCTTTTCAGTTATAAAACATGTACATATTTATCTCCATTTGTTTGCTTAAGGATTGAGGAATTTTAATGATGAAACATATATGAAATTGTTAATTTTAAGCATGAAAATAAGCCTAAATAACACTGAACATCAGTGTATAACAGAGAAATAAAACCACACATAATATTTACACAATAGGCATGATGAAATAGTTCACCTCTCCTGGGATACATCTGCTGGTCCAGCTCCCAATGGCATGTCCATCTTTCATTATGCTCAAAATTTTGAAAATACATGTGTTTACAAGCCTCCAGTGGCTATTTTCTCTGCACCAATCGCTCCATAATTCCCAAATTAGTCTAGGTAGACTCTTATTTCACCCAAATTGGTCAAAAATTGACTTGGCTAGGCTTTTTTCCCAATATCTCCTACAAAACCTCCACTGAAAATGGAGGACTGCATTTAACTGCAGTTAAAAATGACATAACCTTCAAAATTGGAGGGCGCGCTAAAATATTTCCAGTTGAAATAACCATCGCATTTAATTTTATGGTTAAGGGGGAGGGGGTAGCCACATGCCGACCCCCAAACCCTACGATTAGACCAACCGCTGAGCGGAACCATTAGCATGTCACGATGATTGAGCATGTGTTAAGGCTATGGGTTAATACTTCCGAGCTTTACAATTTCAGAACCATTGGATCGTTGCAATATATGTCATAGGTTTTGAATGTATGACATGTGGCCATCGCAAATAGTGGACACATGTCACCCAACCATTGGCCCTCTAATATATGTTTAACCACATCAAAAAACTAGAAGGTTCCACTTGGAAAAATATTATAGGCTTGGGAAAACATAATATTCTCAGGAATATTCCCCTTTTTTGCTGACTGTACACCTGCATTATGACTAGGCACCCTAGTCAAACTTGTCGAAATTTTAGCTGTTTGGGAAATCGATCAGAACGCGATATCTCCCTCATACGACATTAGTTTTTTGAACCATTCACGTTGCCAAAATCAGAACGACGAGATCTACTTGGTCACTCAGGTTTGGTATAGTTTCGAGCAGTTTCAATTTTGAGAAAAATTCATGAACTCCTAATCACACCTCTCCATTGGGAAGATTTTGGACCCCAAAAGAATTGATTACCTGTTCAGTACATGAGGGTACAAATCCCTCACCTTTCCAACTTCCATCCAATTTTCCTTGCTTGACTTACTGCCCTTGAGCCCAACTCGGAGGTAGTCAACAGTTCCCCTCTTAGATGCTCTTGTCCTCTTGCCAAGAATTTTATCTTCCTTGAGCTCATCCAGAAATTATGGTGAGAAATCTTCAATAGAAGGTAGCTGAACATCACTTCCTTGATCATCGATCAACTGTGGATCATACAAACGTAAGTTTTCAACATTAAAAACTGAATACATTTTCATATATGAAGGCAAGTCAAGTTGAAATGCATTATTACCAACTTTCTTTATGATCTTGAATGGACCATAGTTAATGGGCTTGAGCTTTTTACCTTCTCCTTGCATCCTTTCTTTCCTTATGTGCAACCATACCTTATCTCCTTCTTGAAACTTTTGATCAACTCTATGTTTGTCATGCCTCTCCTTGTATTTTCTCTGACTCTTCTCAAGCTGTTCTTGAACTTGTTGATGAATAATCTAAATTTTCTCAATGAACTTTCCAACCTTGTCAATATCACTATGCCCATCAATTGCAACATCCTTCTCAAAGATGAAGTCTAATGGCGATTTTGGAAAATAACAAAAGCATGTTTCAAAAGGTGATGTATTTGTAGAAGATTTCTTTTCCTGGTTGTAAGCGTGCTGAATGTAATGGAGTTGTTCATCCCATAACTTGGAATTTTTGCTGCAATATCCTCTCAATAGATGCACAATGGTTCTATTCACCACTTCGGTTTGGCCATCGGTTTGAGGATGAAAAGCAATACTCTTTTTCAACTTTGTGTCCATCATCTTCCAAAGATTGGACAAAAAATTCCCAATGAACCTGGAATCCTTGTCACTAATAATAGAAGTTGGAAATCCATAATGAACCCATACATGTTGAAAATAAAGTTCAACAGTTATGGTTTTCTTACATGGAATAAGTATACACATTTTACTAAATCTATCCACAACTACATAAATATAATCATGTTGTTTTCTTGACATAGGTATACCTCCAACAAAGTCCATGGAGACACTCTCCCATGGCCTTGATGGTACTGGTAGTGGCGTGTACAAACCAAGCTTCCTATTGCTAGGCTTGCTTGTTGCACACATAGAACAACCTCTTATAAAACGTGACACACTATCTATCATGCGAGGCCAATAGCAATACCTCTGTAGATGCGCCATTGTTTTTCTTACCCCAAAGTGTCCAACAATAAGAGATGAATGAGGCTCTCTCATGACACTTAGCCTCTCTCCTTGTGGTATACACAGCTTGCCCAAATGAAACAAATTTTTTTTATGCATGTGATAATAATTTTCCTCAACTTGATTCCATTCACTCAAACTAGCATACACATCTTGAAATCAACATCATGTGCATATTGTTCTATGTAACTCTCACGCACAATAAAATCATTTTTAAGTAAAGTATGTTGGTCGCTTTAATTGTTTTCACAATTCAAGCTCCACATAAATTGTCAACCCGAGGAAGTCTTTTTATTCCAAAGACAATCACGCACTGGATATGCTCAATTTCAAAAGCAAAAACAATGTTGTAGTAAAAATCCACACAATTATCAATCACACAAATCTAATTATTCACACTCTGTTTAATCAAAGCTGAAGTCACTTAAGTTGTAGCAGAAATAATTCCTATGTTGCAGTTAAAATCCAAATAAAGGAAAATCAATCTGCAAGAAAAGAAATCAATCAACCATAGCAGGAACAGGACCCTATTCCTTAATTAGGAACTTCAGCACCTGCTGCCTGGCACTAATCACACTGTAGAAAAGATAACTCAAGAGACCAAGACCCTGTTCCTATGAACAGAAACCTTCAGCACTTGTTCTCCTGTTTCTAATCACACTGCAGGAAAAGGAAGGCAATTAGTGGGAGCAGGACCCTATTCCTTTAATTAGGAACTTCAGCACCTTCTTCCCAGCATCATACATTCACACAATTAACATAAATGGATTTCTCAACTTCTCAAGAATGAATGTATTAAACACATGCAGCGTTAAGGAAACAGAGTACTTGATGAACTACAAAACTGTGCAACTAGTGGTCAACAACAGAATTAAAGTAAAGTGCAAACAGCGTAAAGAATTAAACAAATTACAGGAACAGAAGGGTGAATCTTGTGAGGAAGGCGGGCCCTTTCCCTCTCACAAGATTCCCCAGGGAAAGAATTAAATTGGGGCGCTCAAAAGAAGATTTTATTCATCTGTCAAAAGAAATGATACATTACAGATGGAGTCTAGCTCCAGTTCTCACACAATGTTCTCCTGTAGCTTTCAAAAATGAACTCCCTACTAATGATGATGTCTCCTCTTTTTAAAGAGGAGACATCTTTTACAATTACATGAGAGCAAATCTACGTTTATCCAAAATATGTTCGCTTTCTTAAAACAGGACTATTCTGTTCTTCCAAAAAAAGATATTGTTACAACAGAGACAACAAGAATGCTATCTTCAGAATGGTCCATGTAACCATGTCTTCATGCTGTTACTATTTTCCACAAAAGGCTCTTCCAGAATCGCAAATTACGAGTGACAGAATTTGCGTGCTTGCTGGCTATTTCAGCAACTAAGTCAATTGTTTCAGCAACGACCGCTTGTTCCTAGCAACGCATATAACTTATCTGCGATCTTTTGGACTTATGTTAGCAACAATGCACTTCGATAAATGATAAAATATAAGAGTATTATAGAATTATATGTAAACAGATTAAACATATAATAAAAAAGAGGATTTTATATACCTTGGGATAAAGTAGATGAAAATGATAATGGAATCCTTTTTAATCATGGTTATAAAGGTAAGATGGTGTCAAAGTATATAGCAAAAATGATACATAGTGGAGTCCTAACATCCCCCCCAGCTGAAAATGTTGCATGTCCTCAGGCAACCCCTAGTCTGAGTCAGAGTCTGAGTACTGGTACTGTGCATGCAAATTACTCAAGCAGTAGCTGGAGAAGGTGGCATCTGTAGGAGCTCGGAATCCTCTATTGTTCTACAAGTGCTGCCATGCTAAAGCTTCATCTCTGTCAGCCAATTGGTAGTGACACTGATATTTCTCTGAAGGCAGCCATAAAATTGGAAAATGAAAATGATAACCGATCCAGTTTACTCCACAATGTCGAATGCATCCAATGTAATTAGGTACCCTGGAAAGTGCAACTTGAAGATTGTCAAGGTTAAAAGGATGATAATCTTGTCTTTCTTTACATGAATGCTGCCAAAACATAGTGTTGGCCTTCAGTGCAGCAGTCCCCTTTACTCTAATTTGCTGTTGACACTTAAAAAGTGTTGAAGCCTGTAGTTGTTGTATATACCTATGCATTCGTGGCTTCTGTAAGAATTTATGATATTGTGCTATAAACATGGCTGGGCTTAAAGGTTCTGGTCTAATCCAAAGGAGTCTATTCTCCTCATTGTGACTGCTTGCAGTAAACGCAGTTTGCCAAGTGAGCTGGTTGGCCAAAAATGAAACAAATGCCCTTATTTGTATATCACCTGCAATTGGAATAAGATTAACTCTTCTATTGTCGGGAATGGCCTCATTATGAAGGTAAAGTTCGCACAGCAAATGCTGGTCACTTTCAGGGGCCTCAGTAAAAGTCTCAACAAATTGCTCTGAAGTAAGTAATTCATGCGGTCTACCATCCTTTATTGCTTTTAATTGAAAATAAACTAATCATTCAGAAAGAAAGAGAGAGTAGTTTACAGAGGGCTTGCGGGTAGCCATCAACTTCTGTACTAATGAAAACATCAAGGCCATCTTTTCCTTAGATTCCTTGACTTCCTTTTTGGAGTCCCTGAGCTGTTGCAACATTTGTTCCCAACTATCCCAGTTGGCATATATGTGACTCTGCCATGCTAACTTATGCTGCTGTAGTATTGTATCTTGTTCTTCAGCATATTGTTTCTTCCATTTGTTCATCAGTTCCAATTGATTCCATGGCAGGTTCTGTGTGCTAGCATTAGAAGTACTGGGTTGGGACGTTGTTTGAATGGCTACACTGACTAACTTAGGGCGAGATATTTGCGGTGGTGTTTCTGTCTGAGTGGCTGCACTAACTAGCACGGGGCGAGATATCTGAGGTTTAGTTTCTTTTTCTTCATTTATTGAGAGCCCTACTGGTTCTTGTGGAGCAGTAGGGCATCCCTCTTTTATTCTAGCTGATGTAGATGCCTCAGATACTTGAACTTTAACTAGTTTGTAGCCTGCCTGCTGGTAAATATTACCACACTCATGGCACATGTATTCCTTGCATGGCTCCTTATTTTGCGTTGATGCTGTGTGTGCTAACATATAGAGATTCAATTCTCTATCAAAAGCTTCTCGTGCCATGGTTAATTCACTCTTGTAGGCTTCCAGTTCAGACTTCAAGAATTCATTCTCCTCCAATAAAGATGTCATAGTATGTAAACCTTGTGTGCTGGTTGATTCTGCTGGGGTAGTCCGCTGTTGCACAGCCGTAGCTGGTTCTTGTGGGGCAGCTACAGCTGGTCTCCCGGTATCATCATGCTTGGTGTATTTTTGTACCACAGTGGCTGGTTCTTGTGTTTCAGCCTCTGGGTAAGTGACTGGTTCTTGTGTGACAGTCACTGTTTGAGCCATAAACAATGTCGTATTATCCCGGGGCACTGGTTCTTGTGTGGCAGTGCCACCGGACGAGACAGGTTGAGGGGTTTGAAATGGGGATGAAGATTGGAGTTTTAACAGAATAGTGGCAGGGTCAGGGGAAATGGGAGTAACTCCTGTTTCAACAGTCATCTTCATTTTCCTTTTTGGTAGGAAAGCAGAGAAGTCACTGTCTTTCCTTTTCTTTGCGGGGGAGGATTGTTCTCTGGGGGAAGGGCTTTCGGACGAAGTGAAAATTTGGAATTTAGCCCTTGTCCATCGTTTGGAGACTGAGACTGTTGGGGTTCTTTTCTTTTTATAAGTAGGTGGGGATGGGGGTGTTAGAGAGTCATCACTAGGGACAGAAATAGTGGGGACGGTTGACTCTACTAAGTGGGACGAGCTTGGGGTTGGGTCAACTGGCTTTGGGGCTGAAGTTACTGGGGAGTGTGGAATATCGTCCCGTTGCCCTTCATAAGGAATTTCAGGAGTATCTTGGGAACTTTCGGGTTGTTGGGACATTTGGGCCTACTGAGGAATTTCAGGCAGCTGGGGAACAGGGAGTGGGTCATTCAGAGGGGGGTTTTGCTGAGCAAAACCCCTCTGTATTAACAATTGGCATAAACGATGGTGGGTGAGGGATAACATTGGGAATTTAGACCGTCTACAATAATAAGACATGTTTCTAATACAACCAAGCAGATAATAGGGGATATTAACCATTCGACCATTTCTCAAATGATTCATCAAAACAAAGTCGTGGTTGTACACTACCTGGTAACGCCCTTCGCATGTCAAGTAGTGCTTGATGAATTCTGCCACTGATGGCCATGGTCGAGGAAGTGAATGCAGACTTACACCGCGGCCTTTAAGTTCAACTGGCTCATCTGGACGAAGAAAATCTTGCTGTGCATTCAGAATAACCTGCTTTCTGCTGAACCAGCGAGTCCCAATAGCTGGCAACCCTGAAACTTGAACTATGTCCTCCTCTGTTACTGAAATGCGAACCCCTTGAACCACTGAAAAATCCCCTTGAAGGTTTTGTGCAAACTCTAAAACTTGTTCCTGGTCAAATTCGCCCAACCTTTCAAAATATACTGTCCATCCCGCTTGTTGGAAAATTTGATAGGCTTCGGGGAACAATTGAAGAAGATTTATCGAACCAGGCTCGTGTCTGATGGCCGACCCTCCCATGGCTCTAGCTTTGAGTTACATGCAGAGGCACAGAAGACAGTAAACACAGACTTTGATTGCGCTAGTTGTTGCAACAGAGGCTGCAGAGTCTCAATGACGGCGGAAGTGGATATGACAAAGGACGGAGGATTGGTTAATGCGAAATGATTGTTCGGTTTTCGAAATTCCCCCCCCCCCCCTACGTATGGTGTAATGATGATTGGGCGTGTAAAGATTGTAATCATTATGAATGAAATCCTCTCTTTAATATAATTTAACTGAATTACATTAAAACCTCATACCTTACATTTTTACCTTTGGTTTAATAATTCGAAGTGTCGAGTGCTTCAAAATGGCTTAATATACATGGAAGAATATGTAGATTTCTCTGAAATTTAGAACAGGAGTGTAACCGGATCTGCTCAGTGCTGAATAATTTTTCACCCAAAGGATCTGAAGTATAAACGTGGAGAACCAAAAAGCTTATATAACAACGAAGAGAAATGATGTTTTAATGATGACAGGTTGCTGAAACTGGTGTTTCAGCAACGAAAAAATGAACGATACGTTGCTGAAACTGGTGTTTCAGCAACGGGAAAAATCAGAAAAATGGGATAAATGACTTGGGTCTGAAAGAAGTAGGGAAAGTATTTGATAAGGGATAATTTCAGCAGTAAGGGATGGGAAATGCTAGCTGAAGGAAGAGATTTCAGGAATGGTGGGAGTGGGAAAAATGGAAAAAGGGCAATAATGTAGAAGTGAAGATGAAGGGATATTGCTAGGAAATGGGGTAAAATGAAGGGAACAAGCTTCTGTGATTGAAGCTTCAGATCTTCTCATGATGAATCTGTCCTCCTTAATGAGCTTTTCCAGAATCTGCAAAATTCAATTGTAATATGCCAATCCTTGACAGGGATTATTAGTGCTAAATCTAATCTAATACTAAAAATATAGTGCAGAAAATTAAATGCTGTGAGGAGCAGAAGACTCCCCTGGAAAAAGATAATGAATATTAGTCATGCAAGCAGTCTTGAAATCCTCTTTAGAAACAGGGCGCTGGTATAGATGGAGCCTATGACCATTGACTAGTAGAGGTGTTTTAGAATCATCAATTGTTAAAAGTCTTACCGTTCCATTTGGAAAAACATCATCTACTTCATATGGTCCAAGCCAGCGTGTACGAAGCTTACCCTGAAAATTTTCAAACCGAGAGTCATACAACAGGGCCCAATTACCTTTTTGGAACTGCTTGTGTTTGATAATTTTGTCATGCCACTTCATCCTTTGTTGTTGTATCATGGTTGTTTGATGGATGGCATCTAATCTCTTTTCATCCAACTCCAGAAGCTGCTGCAACCTAGCTGTCTGCACATCAGTCAAATCAAGATTAACAGCTAAAGCAGTTCTTAGAGTTTTAATCTCAAATTCCACGGGAAAAACAACATTTTTACCATAAACCAATTCATAGGGAGAAAAACCTGTAGTGTTTCTCCAAGTAGTTCTGTAAGCCCATAATGCCTCAGGGAGCCTTTGGGACCAATCCTTCCGATTGTCCTTCACTGTTTTAGTTAGAATGGCTTCTAAAACTTTATTTGTGCTTTCCACCTGCCCATTGGCCTGGGGGTGGTATGGTGTAGTCATTCTATGTTGAATATGATATTTGTGAAGGGTAGACTTAAAACCATGAGAATTGAATGGAGGTCCTCCATTTGTAACTAGCTCTCTAGGAATTCCAAATCTAGTGAAGATCTCTTCAAATAAGAAAGCTAGGACAGCCTCTTCATTAGCTCTAATAAGTGCTTTGGCCTCCACCCATTTAGTCATATAGTCTGTACAGACTAATATATAAGTTCTTTGATTAGATGGAGGGTTAATGGGTCCTATGAAATCCAAGGCCCATCTTTCAAATGGTTCAAAAACTACTTGGGGGTTTAATGGCATTTGGTCTCTATGATTGGGTTGACCCATTCTCTGGCAGCTGTCACAAGCCCTTACATATTTCTTTGCATCCTTAAATAATGAGGGCCAATAGTAACCTATCCTCAAAATTTTGTGTGCTGTTCTCTTATCAGCAAAATGCCCTCCACAAGGGCCATCATGACAAGCTTTCAATATGTCATACACTTCATCTTCTCTAATGCATCTTCGGATTTCCTGATCAAGCCCAGTGTAGAAAAGACACCCGCTTATCCAGCTGTACCTGGCACTTTGTTGAAAAATTCTTCTCTTTTCTCTGTATGACAGGTGTGATGGTAATTTTCCTGCAACCAAATAATTAGCAATATCTGCATACCATGGAGAGTGAGCAGAAACCGCAAATAAATACTCATCAGGAAAAGAATCATCTACTAGAATATCATTGTCAGTTTTTAACCGTGAAAGGAAATCAGCCACCACATTTTCTTTACCAGGCCGATCTACAATTGTGATATCAAATTCCTGCAATAATAATAGCCATCTGGTAACTCTAGCATTTGTGACAGATTTATTCATTAAATACTTAATAGCTGAATGATCAGTGTGCACAAAAGTAGAATAACCGGTGATATAGTGTCGAAATTTATTAATGGCATAGATTACTGCAAGAAACTCCTTCTCAGTAACTGTATAATTAAGCTCAGCAGGGGTCATATTCTTACTGATAAAGTAGATAGCATAAGGAAGATGATTTTCCTCTTGTCCCAAGACAGCTCCAATTGCAGTGTCTGAAGCATCAGAAGATATATGAAAAGGGAGATTCCAATTAGGCCCCCTCAAAATAGGAGCAGTAGACAACTGATGCTTAAGTTCTTCAAAAGCTTTTTGACAAGAATTAGTCCACTTAAATTCGGCATTTTTCATAAGCAACACAAATAATGGAGAAGCTATCTTAGAAAAATCTTTAATAAATCTTCTGTAGTATCCAGCATGTCCTAGAAAACTTCTCACATCAGTTTGTGTTTTAGGAACAGAAAGATTCTGAATGACTAATATTTTAGATGGATCTACCTGAATACCTTGAGATGAAATAAAATGTCCAAGCACTATTCCTTCACTCATCATCATATGGAATTTTTCGGTACTTAGGGAGAGGTGAGCTTGTATACACCGTTTAAGTACTTTCTCAAGGTTTTGTAATGCATCTTCAAAAGACACACCATAAGGAGTAAAATCATCCATAAATATTTCCATAGAATCATTCAGCATATCAGAAAAAATTCCTATAACGGCTCTTTGAAAAGTTGCTGGTGCATTATATAGCCCAAATGGAAGAACTCTGTAGGCAAAAGTTCCCCAGGGGCTGGTGAAAGTGGTCTTGTCTTGGTCTTGGGGTGCAATTCTTATCTGATTATACCCACTGAATCCATCTAGAAAAGAAAATAATTTCTTCCCTGCCAGACTATCCAACACCTGATCAATGAAGGGTAAAGGAAAGTGATCCTTTTGAGTAGCTTTGTTTAAGGCTCTGTAGTCAACACATACTCTCCATTTCCCATTTTTCTTAGGGAAAATTACCAATGGGGAAACCCATTCACTGTCAGATATAGGGTATATAAATCCTGCATTAAGCAATTTCTGAAGTTCTTCCTTAACAATTTCTCGTAAATTAGGATTCATTCGTCTTTGGGGTTGACAAACAGGCCGGCATCCCTCTTTAATGTAAATTCGATGAGTACATAATTCAGAAGAAATACCTTTCATATCCGTATAATCCCATGCAAATGCTTCCTTATATTCATGCAATAACTTCATTAACTGCTGTGTTTCATCAACTGTTAGATCAGGATTTATGTTTAATGTCTTGCCAGGTTCAATTTCAACTGTTATGCTTTTAGATGAGATGGTGGTTAATGTCTGAGATGAATCTTCAGATTCAATCTTTTCTTGTGTATCAGTTTCAAAAATTGCAGTTAATTGATTATGTGTTTCAGCAATTACAGAAGAAGGTTCACAAACAAAATTATTAATTATCTCATCCTCTGTATTGTCTTTAAGAGTTAAAGCTTGTCCAATGGTTAAAATAGGCTGAACAACATTATCATCATAATCCATCCACATAGAATCTTCATTATTAATTATTGGTGTAGCATGAGGATAAAGAGTAAGCTGTTTTGTTTCATAACCATTAGAAATTGTCATTGAACCAGATCTGCAACTGATAAAAGCATCATCTGTGGCCAACCATGGCCTTCCTAGAATTAAGGGATGTCCCCCCAGCTTTGTTTTAGTCTGCAATACAACAAAATCAGCTGGGTATTTCCAGGATTCAACTGAAATAAGTAGATCCTCAACAACTCCTTCAGGTTTAATTGTAGAGCGATCAGCCAACTCTAGAATGGTGGGTGTATCTCTGATTGTGTTATTCAGCTGTAACAATTGTGAAGTTTCAAGAGTCATTATGTTAATTGCAGCACCTAAATCTACCAGAACTTGGGGAATCATTGTTTTACCAATCTGAACTGTCACGGTAGGATGGCCGAGATCACCATATTTCACAGGAGGGGCTTTTCCGGACATTAATGCAGACAAGTCACCCATCACATGTACTGTAAGGGGGTCTTTAGTTTTCCTACCAGGTTTCTTTACACAAATATCCCTTATTGTTCTGGCATAAATTGGTACGTCTCTTAATGCTTGTAAGAGTGGAATTTTAACATACAAATTTTGCAATTCCCCTAAAAGATTAAAAACAGGTGTTTCAGATGTTTTGGTTAAAACCAAACGCTCGGGGAATGGTGGTTCTGTTATTTCAACATTCTTGTTAGAAGGTGGTTGTGCTTTCTTATGTTTCTCAGTTTCCTCTTTATCAGAATCAGAAGAAGTTATGTCATCAATAATAGGCTCTACTATTTTCCCAGATCTTAAATGAATATCATTACATTGCATAGTAGGAAATATAGACTGATTCTGAATATCAATGACTTGCACAAATTTATTATTGGGGTTAGGATTTGGTTGCACAGGTAGCTGGGGTCTCATTTGGTTATTTGGCGGGCATTTGATGGCAGAGGAAGTGGTTGTTGGAATTGAGGCAATTGATTTGGATACGGGAGTTGTTGGCTTCTCCAATTTGAATTCCAAGGGTTAAAAGAAGATGGCTGCTATGGGGGCCAAGGAGTCCACATTGAAGGATCAACAAAGGGAGGGTTTGATTGCTGCATGGGTGGGAAATTCATTTGATTGAAGGGTGGGTATTGCATTTTATTAAAGGGAGGGTAATTTGTTTGACCGAAAGCAGAATAATTGTTCCAACGATTAAATGGCATACTAGAGTTCATACCTTGTCCTTTTGGTTGCCATTGCCTTCTTTGAGTTAGCAGATAAACTGCTTCAGCTTCTTCTTCCGTTGGCTGTAATGCTGCCTTTATTCCTAGTAGAGATGGACATTGTTTTGTTTCATGATCTTTCTCACAAAGGGTACAAATTGGTATTTTGTCCATTGGGCATTCCCTTAGTGGATGTTTGTCTCTGCACTTCGGGCAAAAGACAGCCAGAGTTGCTTCTGCTTCAGCCTGCTTCTTCTTAACCTGCAAAGTGTCAATTTGTGAAGCAAAAGAACTTAACATCTCAGTTTTAAATTCTTCGAGTAAATTACCTATTTCAGCTCTTGTTGCTCCTCCACTGGCTGATTTCTGCACTCTTGAATAGGTGGAATCTCTATTACTTACTCTGTTCCTTGCAGCTCCCCTTGAACATCTCTTAGAAAGTTCAACAATCTCATCATACGATTCCTTAGATATATCTCCCTTGCCAAGCATGTTTAACATATCTAAACAATCATCCCTTAAACCTCTAAGTAGTATTGTTTTGCGAATTTCCTTACTTATATTCGGATGATCAGATCTCTGTATATTGTACTGCAGCCTTTCTATATAGTCCTCAAGGTTCTCGTCCGGCTTTTGTGCCATATTGAATAGTTCATCCTTCTTTTCTCTCGTCCGGCAGTAGTCTTGATATTTAAGCAGAAATTTCTGTTTCATCTGCTCCCAAGTTGTGATTACCTAACTTCCAAGGCTCATGAACCATCTTAAAGCATTTCCTTTCAAGGTGGCTGGAAACAGTTTCAAATTTTGAGCATTAGTAACATAATCATAACTTCTGCATAATATATCAAATTCAAAAAGAAATTCATCCGGATCTTCGGAGGATAAACCATGAAAGTTAGGTAAAGCAGACAATGGAATGTTTTTCATAGGAGTTATCCCTACAGGGAGATCACTGATAGGAAATCCCAAGGTAGAGAGGGAATTTTCATCCCTTCTTTCTCCTTCAGGATCTACACGTCCTCCACCAAAGAAATCATCATTGTTTCCTTCCATTGTTGGCTCTCCTACTGCACTTGCTCGATCGTCAAGATCTTCTACTGGCTCTTCAATGTTTTCCACTGGTCGTCCAACGCTCTCTATTATTTCCTCAATGTGCTCTGCTGATTTGCTAACACTTTCTTCTGACTCTCCGGCACTGGCTGCTGGTTCTTCAATCACTGGTTCTTCTATATTTTCAGGACCCACAACTTCCTCTCTTTTGTAATCTGATTGAGGGGAGTGCTGAAGTTTTGGTCTACGAGAACTTAATCTCTGTGATGACTCAGCCTTTGATACAATCTCGTCAATGAAAGTCTTTCTTCCTCCCCTTCCTTTGCCTTTTCCACCTGTGGGGTTAGTTTTCTTCTGGGTTCCGCGTCCTCTCATACAATCTGCACATTTAGAAAGAAAAGATTAATGCTTTTGAAATCTATAATTGCCTTCCCCGGCAACGGTGCCAAAATGTTGGTCGCTTTAATTGTTTTCACAATTCAAGCTCCACATAAATTGTCAACCCGAGGAAGTCTTTTTATTCCAAAGACAATCACGCACTGGATATGCTCAATTTCAAAAGCAAAAACAATGTTGTAGTAAAAAGCCACACAATTATCAATCACACAAATCTAATTATTCACACTCTGTTTAATCAAAGCTAAAGTCACTTAAGTTGTAGCAGAAATAATTCCTATGTTGCAGTTAAAATCCAAATAAAGGAAAATCAATCTGCAAGAAAAGAAATCAATCAACCATAGCAGGAACAGGACCCTATTCCTTAATTAGGAACTTCAACACCTGCTGCCTGGCATAATTACACTGTGGAAAAGATGACTCAAGAGACCAAGACCCTATTCCCATAAACATGAACCTTCAGCACTTGTTCTCCTGTTTCTAATCACATTGCAGGAAAAGGAAGGCAATTAGTGGGAGCAGGACCCTATTCCTTTGTACAGGAATCTTCAGCACCAGCTTCCCAGTATCATACATTCACACAATTGATCAGAAATAGATTTCTTAACTTCTCAAGAATGTATATGTTAAATACATGCAGCGTTAAAGAAACAAAGTACTCGATGAACTATAGAACTGTGCAACTAGTGTTCAACAACAGAATTAAAGTAAAGTGAAAACAGCGTAGAGAATTAAAAAAATTACAGGAATAGAAGGGTGAATCTTGTGAGGAAGGCGGGCCCTTTCCCTCTCACAAGATTCCCCAGAGAAAGAATTAAATTGGAACGCTCAAAAGAAAATTTTATTCATCTGTCAAAGGAAATGATACATTACAGATGGAGTCTAGCTCCAGTTCTCACACAATGTTCTCCTGTAGCTTTCAAAAAAAATGAACTCCCTACTAATGATGATGTCTCCTCTTTTTAAAGAGGAGACATCTTTTACAATTACATGAGAGCAAATCTACGTTTATCCCAAATCTGTTTGCTTTCTCAAAACAGGACTATTCTGTTCTCCCAAAAAAAGATATTGTTACAACAGAGACAACCAGAATGCTATCTTCAGAATGATCCATGTAACCATGTCTTCATGCTGTTACTATTGTTCCACAAAAGGCTCTTCCAGAATCGCAAATTACGAGTGACGGAATTTGCGTGCTTGATGGCTGTTTCAACAACTAAGTCCACTGTTTCAGCAACGGCCGCTTGTTCCTAGCAAAGCATATAACTTATCTGCGATCTTTTGGACTTATGTTAGCAACAATGCACTTCGATTAATGATAAAATATAAGAGTATTATGGAATTATATGTAAACAGATTAAACATACAATAAAGAAGAGGATTTTATATACCTTGGGATAAAGTAGATGAAAAATGATAATGGAATCCTTTTTAATCATGGTTATAAAGGTAAGATGGTGTCAAAGTATATAGCAAAAATGATACATAGTGGATTCCTAACAAAGTAGAAGCACTTATAATTGGCCTTGAAAGCATATCAACAAATTTATTGAAAATACCTTTCTTGTACCTTATAACCAAGTGAAACTATTGAAGGAAACCCATCCACCTGAAATGTCGTGATTGCTGCAATTTTGTTTGCGACTGCAAGTACTATAATGGTTACTGATCGGTATGTATAATCGTCTCATTACCCATCAACTAGTGTTTCCACTTCTTGATGATTTGTACCAATGCATACAAATTTTTTCATATGTAGGATAATTAGTTACAACACCATTGAATGTTTCAGAATGAAAAGTGATAGGCTTACCATGCCGCAAAATAACTGCGCCCATGGCATAATCACTAGCATCGGTTTGTATCTTGAATGGCTCTTTCAAATTCGGTAATGCAAGGATTGGAGCTGAAATGATAATGTCTTTTATAGCTTCGAAAGCTTTTTTCTGTTTACCTCCCCATTGGAAGCCTTTCTTCACACTTGTCACTGCATGTATAGGAGCTGCTATGGTAGAAAAGTTAGCAATAAACTTTCTCCAATACTGAGCTGCGCCTAAGAAACTTCTTACCTCAGTTACTGTTTTGGGAGTGGGCCAATTCCAATGGATTCCAATTTAGAAGGATCAATTCTCAACTCGCCTCCTCCTACAATGTGTCCCAAATAAACCAAAGAAGTCTTTCCGAACTCACACTTTGACATCTTAAGAAACAATTTCTCTTTCTTCAAAACATCAAGCACCCTATTTACATGATAGGCATGTTCTTCTCTTGTTTTGATAAAAATCACTATATCATCTAAATACACAATCACAAAGTCATCAAGAAATGGACACAAAACATTATCCATAACATGCATGAAAGTTGTCGGTGCATTACACAAACCAAATGGCATTACCGACCACTCAAAGAGTCCTTGTTTGGTTTTGAATGTAGCCTTCCATATATCACTTTCTGCAATTCTTACTTGATGATATCCACTTCGTAAATCTAACTTAGTTAAAAAAATTTCTTCTTTCATCCGATCAAGCAAATCATTTATCCTTGGGAGTGGGTATCGATTATTTACCGTTATCTTGTTCAAAGCTCTGAAGTCTACACACATGCACCAAGTCCCATCTTTCTTCAGAATCAAGACTATGGGTGAACCACATGGAAAAGTGCTTGGCCTTATGAGTCCCTTGTCCAACATGTCCTTGATTTGCTTCTTTATTTCAGAATTCTCCATTATCGACATGCAATACATGTCGATGTTTGGAAGAGGAAAATCTTGCTGCAACTAAATCTCATGTTGAATCTCCCTTTTTGGAGGCAATCCTATTGGCTCCCGAAACATCTCATGATGTGCATCAACTACATCATATAAATATGATTTCAACTTAGGATCACAATCCTCAAATGATTCATGATTAACATCAACTTTAGGCTTAATCATTAGAAGAACAAAATTCTTACTTGAATTCACCAACCTCTTTACCTGTCCAACATTTACCATAGAAATGTTTGTCTTCTTGTGATGTGCTCTAACAATGTACTCCTTGCCATCTTTGAATAAATGGTATTTGTTCTCATGGAGATGGAAGATCGATTTCCTATCATACAACTAATGACTTCCCAACACAATACCAGTAATGTTAAGTAGAACCACATCTAATTCAACTGTGTCAACAAAATGCACAATTATTGCAAACCACAATATACACTTCTTTGAAACCCGTAAATTTGCATCCTTACAAATACACCCAAGTGGATATGGTTTTGGATGTTGAATGGTCTCAATATTAAGTTTCTTGACCAAGTCTTCAGAGATTAAGTTTTCTCGTGACCCACTATCAAACAATGTGTCAATCTTGGTATGTTTAGATATGACCCTCACATGAAACAATTCAATTCTCTCTTCTTCATTTGGAGCTTGTATGTGATAGTTTGATGTACTAGTACTGGGTTTAGTTTCAATTTCTTTCCCATTCATGTTCTTCAATCCCATGGCTATAATTTTATATTCATCACCTGAATCCTCTCCTAAATCATGTTGAGTTGTAGCTGCAGTTTTTTGTTTCCCTTTGTTGTTTTGATGTTTGGGCCTCTTTTCAGGATGTAATTTCCAACAATGATTTTCATCATGGCCTTATTTTGAACAATGTTTACAGACCAGTTTTTCTCCCTCTTTCTTGACAGATGCATTCTTTTTTCCTTTACCTTTTGAGGCCTTCTCTTTGTTTTTCCCCTTAAAAGGTTTGTTTCTACCCTCATCAGAAATGTTTTTCCCTCTAACTTCTAGATGTGTGGCCTGAACACAAACTTCATCTAGACTTGTAGGGTTAAACATGAGGATAGTATGTTTTAGGTAGCTATGTAAGCCTCCTATTTACTTGAGCAAAGTATCTTAGCTCTGCAAATCTACTCCTAATAAGAGAGCTCTTCTCCTAAATTCTTGGGTGTAAACTTGCATATTCTATCCTTTCAATTGTCTAAAATTTTTCCAGTTCATTATGGCTTTCTGCATATGAGCTAATGGATAAAACTGTTGTTTTATTGAAGTAATGAAATCAGTCCATGATAGAATAATCTTACCATGCTTCTTGATCTCCTCCTTTGTCTTGGCTTCCCACCAAACAAGTGTTGCACCTTCCATTCTCAATGAAGCTAATTGGCTTTTGGTATCATAATCATTGAGGTTCTAAATTCTAAAATAGACCTCCAATTTCCTAATCCAATTATCAAGCTTTTCTGCATTGACTTCACCATTAAACAATGACAATTCAAACTTAACATCAAGTTTTAGAAAAGGAATTTTACCAGTGTTCTTTGGCTTATGTGGCTGATGTACTGAAGATGAAGTAGAGGATGATGATGATGAGGGTGAGGATGGTAACTTTCCACTGCCTCCATTTCCTCCATTGCCCTTCTTTGATTTATCTTCATCATTTGACCTCCTAATGATCCATTTCCTTTCTTGTGAAGTTTGGAACCTTCTCCTTCTAGTTTATCATTCCTTTCTTGATAAAGGATTCTCACCATCTCAGTCATGTCAAGGAATTCTTTCCTGAACACTCTTTCTTCCTCTTTGGGATACATTTCTTCATGGATTTCTGCTTCCTCTGGAGGCATACTTAATGTTGCTTCTGCTTCTTTAGGAGGTGAACTAGGTAGTGGAGAATGTGGCAATATTGCCCTCCTTTGCTGTGGCTCACTTTGAGACCCTCTTGCTTCCACCAATTTTCCTTCTCCTCTCTTGAGCTTGAACCTAGTAAGCATGTGAAAACTTGCAAATAGTTAAACAAATCTTTGCACACAACAGCACCAGAGAATAAAATCTAGCTCTGATACCAACCTGATCTGAAAGGACTATATTAGTTTGCTGTACTAAGTGTATTTTTAGTTATAAAACATGTACATATTTGTCTCCATTTGTTTTCTTAAGGATTGAGGAATTTTAACCATGAAACATAGATGAAATTGTGAATTTTAAGCATGAAAATAAGACTAAATAACATTGAACAATAGTGTATAACATAGAAATAAAACCACACATAAGATTTACACATTAGGCATGATGAAGCAGTTCACCCCTCCTGGGCTACATCTGCTGGTCGAGCTCCCCATGGCATGTCCATCTTTCATTATGCTAATTTTTTTTCAAATACATGTGTTTACAAGCCTCCAATGGCTATTTTCTCTGCACCAATGGATCCATAATGCCAAAATTATTCTAGGTAGACTCTTGTTTCACCTAAATTGGTCGAAAATTGATCTGGCTAGGCTTTTTCCTAATATCTCCTACAAAACCTCCACTAAAAGTGGAGGACTGCAGTTGACTGCAGTTAAAAATGGCATAACCTCCAAAATTCGAGGGCGCACTAAAATCCCACCAGTCTAACTAACCGTCACATTTAATTTTATGGTCAAGGGGGAGGGGGCGGCCACATGGTGACCCCCAAACCTCACGGTTAGATTAATCGCCGAGCGGAACTGTCGGCATGTCACGGTGACTGCACTTGTGATAAGACTATGGGTTAATACCACCGAACATTATGGTTTCAAAACCGTGGGACCGTTGCAATATATGTCGTGGGTTTTGAATGTATGACATGTGACCACCGCAAATGGGGCTGCCGGAAGGTTGCAGTCCCCCCCCAATATACAATGTTTGAAACTTTAAGTAGCTCGAGCACCCCTAAGGGGTAAGAAACACACAGTAGCCCAGATGGTAAAGACTCTTGTGCACGCTCTTGGAGACGAGATCTACCTGGTTGCTAAGGTTCGGTACAATTTCGAGAACGAAACGACGAGATCTACCTGGTTGCTCAGGTTTGGTACAATTTCGAGAACTTTCAATTTTGAGAAAAATTCATGAACTCCGTATCACATTCGCTTCCCTTTCTTCTACCTCTTCTTTGCTTGGATGATGAGTGAACAAGTGAGTGTTCATAGGAGGTCGATTTCTCTCCTATATATAGGATTCCAAGGAGGATGACATGCCCTAATGAGGCCTAATTCTTAGATTCTAGGCTGAATTGGTCTTGGAGGGGTATTTTGACACTTCAAATAAAAAAATAATTCCTTTGACATGTTATAATATGCCCAATGACAATGAATCTCTTGACTTCTTGAATATTTGAGAAAACATAGAAGCATTCAATGGGTGCTTGAGCTCTAAATAAAATGACCTTGTGCATGAAACCCATGCTACAAAAATAAATTAATAATTTTTCTTTCTTTTTACAATATACAAGAATCAAGAGTACATTTCATATTTACGAAGACCTAACCTAGTTACATATTTCAAGCACAAAAATATTGAATGAAGAAACCGAAAAACTTACTAAAGTTTTATTAACATATAATAGTAATTGACTAAGGAGGTGGCTCTTCCTCCTTAGATGAGGTATTGGGTGAAACTAACATTGAGAACTACACTTATATTCTCATCAACCACACGTGATGAGTGCATAGGAATGAAACAACTCTTTTATTAAACAATTAACAACATACAAAGTATTAAAATCACAATAATAATTTTTATCCCCTTCTTGAGTTGAGCAAGGTTTTAATACATTTTTACAACATCTTAAACATTTCAAAAATTTCTTTTCCTAAGAAAATTTCCCACTTGTACCATACACATACACATAGTGTATATTTCCAGATTTTATTATCTTTTGCAAATATTTGCCTTAAATTTTAACTCCATAGCCCAATGGAGTAGGCAACTGATCATGTTATGGGTTCTTAGTAACCCACAAGGGTTCACCATCCTCAATTAGATCCAAATATTAACCTCAAAAATTGTCTAGGATCACATAGAGAAAAATCAATTAAATATTTCTCCGCATTCCTTTCTCCATGTCAAACATAGTTGATTTGGCAATATGGAGAGAAATAAAACACATTCCCTCTCTATATATCAAATCTCCACACATCGTTGTTCTACACATACTCATCTCTTGCATAACATGAAACTCCTCACAATATACTCACCCACACTTCTTGTCATTACTTAACATTAATTGTGAAAATAATGTGTCTGAGTGTGCAAATAATGTGTCAGAGTGAATTCACCACTTTTACTCTAACCCTTCCTCTTTTTTTCTTGCTTCTAGATCATTCAAAATATCAATAGAAGAAATTTATCTCTAGATAAAGGGGACATGATGTGAATCGTACTCCAAGATCTGCTCTCCATCACCCCTGGTAAAGCATCGTCATGAGTTATTAGCTTCTACTTATTGTTTTTCATTTTCCAACGTAATGTCCCTAGAGGAGATAATATATTAGTAATTGTATAGAATAATGAGGAGTTAAAAAATAAGACTCACTTAATGGAATGATTGATTAGTCATATATCTATAAGTACAATGAACAAATGGCCGCTAGAAGGAAGAAAGAGTTGTTTTGTGACGATACCTTCAATTCACTTGCTTACTTCGATAAAAAAATTCACTGGTCGACTACATGCTAGTGATATTTGAATTTGTCTCTTGACAAGAAGTGAAACAACAAGATTTTGACCACTAGACTGGAAAACATTGAATGTGTTCTTAAAGTTTTCGATTACAAAGAGAGTTTATTTGGTTGCACGATATTTCAATCCAAAGACCTGCTATATCAAGCTTGGCGTGAAGAAGAACCCAAGCCCTCTAACTCCAAAGGAATTTAGAAAAATTCTCAAGCTATAAAAACGCACGGAGTTACTAAAATTATTTGAAGCTGATACCTTATTATGTTCTCAAGTTGGTGGAATGAACATCATCTAGGAGATCATGTTGCCTTCTGTACAGGTCACATTCGATATTTATTTTCTGGATATTTCAATATTTTTTGAACCTTATGGATATTTTTCCTGGCTCTTTCCCATATAATGGGGTGGGAAACTACCTCAAATGTGCCTAAGTCAATCCTCTATGCATTGTATTATCATTTCAAAAGATATGTCCTTTTTGATTGGGAAAACCTTGTTTCTAGTGAAATATCTTTCCAGTTAGCCAATTTGTCCTAAAGTCACAATTTTTTCACTACAACATACATCATCACAGCTATGGTCTCATGTCATACCTTCAATTACCTACCCCCAAAAAATAATTTGAATTGACATAGAACCAATACAGTTCTGGTACCCAATATGATTAAAGAATAAGGCCCCTTTCCATTTCCTTTGTTAGAAAAGTTAATCATAAAGTGAGTGAGCGAGAGCCCAACATAATATAAAACGAAGCACATGATTCCCTTTGGGGAAAGGGAATGCTTGTGAAAAGGGAATAGAAAACCCTGGTTTGAGTCTATGGATTCTAGGAGAAGCCCCTATTGCTTCCAAAGTTTGTATTGGAAAGATATTTCTTTTTCAAAGTATGCAGACAATACCATCCATGGATAATTTTGTTCGAAAGAAAGAAAAATAATAATTATTTCCCTACCTTTTACTGTAGGAGAAGTAATTGTGATAAATGCGGTATGCCTAGCTTAATTTTTTGAATCATTAAAATTTTCAACTTAATTTGAAGTTGGGGCCATTCAAGAATCTAACCTAGAGGGTATCTTTTCAAGGCACCTAGCCATAGTTAGATATGGAAATTTATTTACAAGAATTATTGAGGAAAGTGGAGAAATCCACTTTGTCCCATCAAGAGAAAAACAAATGACTACCTTGTTGAAGAAGTTGTAGAAACCAACACCAGTTTGGGAGAATGGGTGAAGGAAAGATGCAGAAATCCTACAAATTCCCCGCCGACTTTGACACCTCATGCTCGCTCAAGTTCATTTTCAAGTCACAGGAGAAGGGATGCTAATGTGATTGGAAGAATGTGTCATGATAGACCCTCAGGTGGAGGAGATGGAGAGGATCCACCTCCCCATGTGATCCTAGAAATATCACACACTGTTGACTCATAAAAGAGTAAAAATTATAAGGAGGCTCAACTTGTGGAAGATCTATTTGACATGGAAGTTGATAACACCATGTTACTTGTTGGGATGCAACTCTAATAGCTAAAACCAAAAGAATGATTAAAGAAATTTCAAAGGATTTGGTCACCTTTGATGACCACTCACTAACCATGCAAGATGCACACTATGATATGAACTATAAGAAGTTGCGAATGGAGAAGGTAGAGATTCTAAATAAAAGGGTTACAAGTTAGTCAAGAACAAAATATTGATTTTTGTAGCATTGGAAAGTGTTCCAAGTCTCATATTTTGTGAGGAGGCTTGGACGTCAGTATTCCAAAGAACCCAAAAACCGTTTGTAGAAATTCCACTTGGTTCACGTTTTATTAAAATAATTAATTATTTTAATGTGGTCCCTAAGTCTAAACTTAGGGAAATTAAATAATTAAATTTATTAATAAAACAGAGTGATAATATTCTAAATAATGAATATCAAGACATGATTGAAGGATTTATTGATTGTAATATCGATTTAAATGGGTTTTGTATATCAATATTATATATCAAGTTTTTGTAATATGCCAGTATATTGAGCCAAAGGCATTTTCTTATGAAGGGCATTTTTTACTTTAAGGGAATTTTTTAAAAATCTTCATTTATTAAGAGTTGGAATTGGAGATTTTGTGACACGAGCTACTAAACATGGCAAAAACACAAAGTGCTCGGTTTGAGATCAAGAAGTTCAATGGGAGAAACAACTTCGAGATCTGGAAAGTTAAGATGTACGATCTACTCGTGCAACAAGGCGTGGCAAAGGCGCTGTTGGGAAAAGCCAAACAACCTTACACCATGATGGATAACGAATGGAGTGACATGGATGAAAGAGCACTGAGAGGCATTCGTTTGTGTTTGGCGGATGATGTTTTGTTTAACATCATGTCAGAGAAAAATGCTACTGGTTTGTGGATAAAGCTTGAAAAGATGTACATGACAAAATCCTTAACTAATAGGATTCTTCTGAAGTTACAATTGTACAGTTTGCGCATGAAGGAAGGTACGACGATAATTGATCATTTGAATACCTTTAATACTCTCTTGGTGTAGTTAGAAAGTATAGAAGTAAAATTTGAATCAGAAGATAAAGCTGTAACTTTATTATGCTCATTGCCCGAGTCATGGGATCATTTTGTTACTTCTATAAGTCTTAGTTCATCAGAAACCCTTGATTTTGATGATGTTTTTGGAGCTTTACTGTCTGAAGAAACAAGAAAAAGGTCAAATTCAAAAACCTCTACATCAGAAGCAATGATGGTCAGAGGTTGTTCTAAAGAAAGACGCTTCAGTAAGCACAACAACTCGCGGTCAAAATCAAAAGGGAAGAAGAGTAAGGTAAAGTGCTGGTTTTGTGGCAAATCGGGACATTTGAAGAAGGACTGTTGGAAGAGACAACAAACATCCAAAGGAGACTCTTCGACAGAGAAGAAAGAAGCAAACACGATAGATACAAGTTCGACATCTATTTCAGGTATGAGTGATGAAGTGTTATCAATTGGTTTGTATAATCATGATCAACATTGGTTGTTAGATTCTGGTGCGTCAAATCACATGTGCATTCATAGAGAATGGTTTAAAACTTATAAATCAAACAATGATGGTGTCGTTTACATGGGAAATGATGTCTCATGTAATATTGTGGGAATTGGAAGCATCCAGATTAAAATGTTTGATGGGACAAATAAAATTTTAACTGATGTAAGACACGTGCTTGAACTCAGAAAAAACCTCATTTCATTAGGAGTACTAAACACAAATGGATATAAAACCTTTATTCAAGGTGGAGTAATGAAAGTTTATAAAGGAATTTTACTAGTAATGAAAGAAAAGAAGGTTGGAAATATTTTTTAGTTAGAAGGAAGAACAGAGTCAGATCATGCTTCTACAGTATTTGAAAACGACAGTAATTCTATTTGTCTATGGCATCAAAGGTTGGGCCATATGAGCAAAAGAGAATTAAAAATTTAGTCTGATCATAAGTTACTTCCTAGTTTAAAATATTCTAAGTTAGATTTCTGCAAACATTGTCTATTTGGGAAACAAAGCAAGCAGAAGTTTAAAACTGGAAAACATACTAGTAAGGGAATCCTTGATTATATCCATTTTGATGTTTGGGGTCCATCTCCTACGACCTCATATGGAGGATCGTCATATTTTGTATCTTCTATTGATGACTTCTCTAGAAAAGTATGGGTCTATATGTTAAAGAAGAAGTCTGATGTATTCACAGTTTTCAAATAGTTTAGAGCATTAGTTGAAACATCACTGGAAGAACCATTAAATGTTTAAGAACTGACAATGGTGGTGAGTTTACTTCAAAGGAATTTGATAATTATTACAGGGACGCTGGGATCGAAAGACATAAAACTACTGTATATACTCCTCAGCAAAATGGAGTTGTTGAACGCATGAACAAGACACTCTTAGAGAGAGCAAGAAGTATGCTTAGTAACGCCAATTCGTAGAAGGAATTGTGGACAGAAGCTGTATCTACGACTTTCTATTTGATAAATCAATCACCATCAATTGCAATAGGATGAAAAATTTCTCAAGAGGTATGGAAAGGTCATCCTTGTGATTATTCTAAACTGAAAGTTTTTGGTTGTGATGCATATGCTCTAGTTCCGAAACATCAGCTGTTATAGCATCATTTTTCAGCCTCATGTGATTCATGATTGTCTCTTTGGCCTTGGGTACCCATTCCCACAGACTTGAGTAAAAGTTCATAAAAAATAGTGTTTAAAATCCCATACGCGGGTATGCCCAGACTTTTCCATGTGTATACGTGAGTCTAGAGATACTTTTCCGCGTATGCCATTAAAATCATTAAAAAATATATAAAAATCCCTATTTTTGAGGCTGGGTTGATGGTTATTCCTGTAATTCAACCACCCCAGCCCGTGGCCAACTATTTCCAATAGATTGAAACTACTTTGAGGGAGTATAAAAGCCCCTCATATGCATGGCCTAAGGGGGAGAGAAAATTATAGACATTATACTTTGTTGGAGTCCAATTCAAGTCTGATTTCCCGTGCCTCCTGCACTTCCCAGATTTTTACAGGAAACCCTTGTTTCCTGGAGATGTTCATCAGCTTATATGTCATTTCGTGTGCACAAGTCTTGAAAGAGTCCTAGTGAGGCAAGGGCGGGACGGATCCGGACGACGGTCTGTTCGAAGATCGTGGAAGGATTCAGGTGATCTCTCCACCTTTCTATTATTGTACATGCTGTTCGTAATGAAGAAGAACCATCTTGTTCCCGAATTCACGTGTTAATATCTGCTTGCATAGGTGAAAAGGTTGTTAATTAAGAATTTATTATTGTTTATATGATGTTTCACATGGATTAAACTGACATTTAGGAAAGATATATGCTGTACAACTAGATTTCCGTGCACGTCTCTTCTTGATTTCCAAGTTGAAGAGGAAGAAGGGTTGCTAGGGGTTTGGACCCCACGGGATCTACATCAAACGTAGGATCTACGGGTGAGTTCTACAATCGATGTTATTTAGTTTTTAGTATACAAGTGTGGTTGTGTGAGTCCTTCTTGAATAGCATGCCCTGATCTGTGGAGGTTTTTGACCCAACGACCTCTAGGGAGTTATTTCCCGAAACAGAACTGGTGACTCCACTGGGGATCACATTCTTGTGATTCCCCTGTTGGGTGGTTTCAGCTGTTTTAAAGGTTTCCGACATTTTTAATCATTATTTCCAGTCCAGTTAGTTTTTTCTCAGTCAGACCAAAGACCTGGTTCTTTAGCCAGGCTTGATCAATTTTGTTTTTCATTATTTACCTTTCCATACGCTAGTTTTCCTATACACAGATGCGTATACACGCAGGTTTGGTGAAAGGAAGTCGCGTATACGGGTTTTTCCTTTTCCACAGTCGTGTATGCACGCTTGTTTCAAAACTGCTAAGTAGCATATGCCTGGGAAAATTTTGAATTTTTTGATTTTTTGACTTTTTGGTCTTGTCTGCCTATGGGGACCTGTTCCTGCAGTGTCATTTTAGTCTCTGGATTGTGTTGAAAGTGGTTATTAGTCTTTTTCTCTCTTGTTTGGTTGAAGACTGGATTATTTGGCAAACCTTGTTTTTAGTGCTGGCATTTCTGGTTCGAGTACCAAGATCTCTTTCTGGAGATTCTTGGTTGTTCTTCTTAATCAGGACAGAGAGCTTATGCTCATATGCTCTTTCCTAACTTTGTGTTTTGCTTTGCACTTTAATTTTTTCCTGCTTTTCGGTTGGTTTTCTTGATTTCATGTGACTAGGTCTTGTTGCATTTTTTGAAGAGTCATTTTTGGGTCTTTGAAGTTTTGTTTGCTGCAAGATTGTGCTATTCTTCTGGGCTAAGTTACTGAGTTTCTTGTCTTCATTTTGCTCGTATAAATCTTGCTACTAAGTGGCACTATAAGATTTGGATCATTTTTGTTGAAGTTTTGCTTGAAATTCAGAGATTGTTTGGCTTGGGAATTGGATAGTTCTTCTTGGTCTCTTTGAAATCTTCTTTTTATAAAATTCAAAAGCTCAAAAGAATTTTGTTTTGTCATTGCTTTTGTTTTGCATTTTTGTTTTGGTTTCTTTCCATCTTTTGAAGCTTTGTTGAGATTTCTTGCCTTCGGTTTAAGACTTGATTTGGGAAGGGAATTTTCATTGGTTTCTTTATCTTACTTCGAGCATATTTTGGTGTCTTTATACCGAGAGTTTCTGATTTGGGAACTAGATTTGTGGACAACTGAAAAAGTGATAGAACTGGGGGATTCCTGGAAATTTCTCTTTGCTTTGTTAGATTTTGCATCTTAGAATTGGCATGCTCTTAGTAATTTGCATTAGGTGCATTTAAACATTTGTAGTCTTTTTCCTAAATTTTGCGAGTGTGAAGTTTGATATTTGAAAAGAAAAAAATAGTCTCGTAGAACTCGTGTAGAAATTTATTTTCATCGAAAGGCAATTACTACATTTGCATGTAGTTTGGTTTTCATTAATTTCTTTTCTGCATCATAAAACATCATGAGTTTCATTCCCATATTCCCTTGACTTAATATAACAACCAACTAAAATAAGCGCATTAATTTAAAAACAACTAGCAAGTTTTTTTATTTATTAAGTGTCATACATCAACTAGCTAGGTTGTAGGGCCTTGGATTAGGTGAGTGGAGAGTTAACTCTCCAAGGCCGCTCAAACTAGAACACAAAATTTTATTAAATGAGCGAAATACAACACCGTTAGGTGGACCGGGAAATCTCTCCTCCAGAGAGTTAAGCGCGAGGGGAAGTGAAGGTTGAGAAGAGAGATACCCCCTCTCCGATTTACTGGATCTTGCCTTAAGACCGTTCCGCCCGGCTGCTGACATGGATTGGTGCCCTTAGTTGCCATTCCTAGGTTCCACACAGGTGACTGCGGGGGGGAATACCCGTGGTACCTGAGGCAGACGTCATATCACTTCCAGCAGTACTTCTAGAGGGTGCCTCGGCGAAGCTTGGGTACTTGCACCGGCAAAGGCTGTTGTTAGTAGGTCGGCGTAACTATTTCTGTTACCTTTGCTAGTAGGTCTGGGCCATAATTATCCCAGACTGCTTTCGGGAGGTCCTATTTTTCACTTTCTCGTATTTTGGTGTCCAGTCCTAATCACCTAGAGCGGAAATACCTGAAGGCTACTTACTTGGTTGCATCTTAGGGATTTTTGTAGTGAGTGTTCTCTGCTCCTAGCTTGCCTAGCTTTATACTTTTTTGAGTCTAATTAATCTGTTAAAGTGGCTGATCAAGCGCCTCGTCGATTGAGGAGAGTTTGGGGGTTATCTCCCGAAAGTGTAGAGCCTTCTTCAAGAAGGTGTAGGAGTAATATAGTAGGTGAATATCACCCAGTGGTATCT
The DNA here is from genome assembly GCA_034641835.2 of Pinus albicaulis. Taxonomy (NCBI): domain Eukaryota; kingdom Viridiplantae; phylum Streptophyta; class Pinopsida; order Pinales; family Pinaceae; genus Pinus; species Pinus albicaulis. The sequence continues at coordinate 39,379,629 of CM076581.1, read as the reverse complement.
GACGCAGTGGAGAGAGATCCTCCACAAGGGCTTGAAGGTTTTGTAGTTGGTTCCGGTGTTGGTTCCGAGAGGATCGCTCCGCTCACCTTGAGAGTCTTATTTCCGGGAGAAGAAGAAGTAGAAGTAGAGGAAGTATCTCAGCTTTCTGAGTCGCTTCCATCTCCTCTTCCTCTTGATTATCCATTTGTTGTTGAGTACATCGGACCTAAGTCAGAAAGACCTGAAATTCCTTATCCATCTTATTCATACCTTTCGATGGCCACGACTGGGAATGCGGCTTCGGCTGTGAGTGCTGCAGGCATTTAGACTCCTACTTCAGTAGAAGGAGGAGGCACAATTGCTATATCTTCGATTGCTTCTAGTACTGCTGTGTTTGGCTCTGGTTTCACCCAAGCACAAGATTCTCAATCTGGTCCCTTTTGTTTTGGAATGCCCACTAGTGGAATTCCTTCATTTTCCTTTTCCGTTGCTGCAACTGCGTCTGCACCCATGTATTCCATGGCTAGTGGGTCAGCTTCTTTTCAAGGGTTCCCCTTCGGAAGTGGGCATATTCCTAGTTCGAATCCTTCCTTAGGGTATTTTCCTTTTACTTCTCAGACTCAGATTTTTAACCCTTGGTCTGGAGGTCAGAGTTCGACTACCTTTACAGGTTGGAACCCTGTATTTACAGCAGTGGGGGCAGGGAATCAGTTTCTCGCTGGTCAACAAGGGAATGTTTCTTTCCCTTCGTCGATTGCTTATCAGGATTTTTCCCCTCTTTCTAGCTCTTGGAACCCCTACCAGGGGGTTTCCTCTTTATTCACTACTTCGGGGGGGGGGGAACTGGTCCGGTCTATGGTAACTCTACGTTGGGAGGGGGTCCTTCTCCAAATGCTGGGTCCTATGGCCCAACATTTTCTACGAGTTTTTTCTGGCAACCTGGTGCCTCATCAAATCCATGTTATTCTTTTCAGAATGTTGGGAATTCATCCGACCAAGGATGGAATCTTTAGGCTCCTCCTCGCTTACCTTTTCTGGCAACGTTGAACTTGCCAGATTTGTCGAAATTGACGAATGATCTGATTCGATACGGTCCGGGGTGGCCTCCGGTTCCTACCAAAATACCTTCAGACATTCCAAAGTTTGAAGGCAAGAATGGAGAGGACCTAGCTGATCATATCACCACTTTCCATTTATGGTGTTCATCTAACTCCCTGATCGAGGATTCGATTAGGTTGAGGTTGTTTCAACGCACCTTGACTGGAAACGCTACCAAGTGGTATATTGAGTTAACTGGGGGCAGTTTTGCTAATTTTGGAGATCTGGCTACTATATTTCTAAATCATTTCCAGTTTCCTGTCCGTTATGATGCCGGGATTGAACTCCTAGCTAATTTTAAACAGGACGATGCAACCCACATTTCTGATCATATTCAGGAATGGCGGAGAAGGAAGAGGCTTATCAAAGATTATATTCCGGGAGAATTTCTTTTGGAATGGTTTTTGAAATCTCTATAGGCAGATATTTCTAAGGATGTATCCCTCTCAGGGGTATTTTCTGAGGAGCAGGCTATTTTTAGGGCCCAAAAGCTTGAATTGATATATTCTCAGTCTAGTGTCCTTCATAAATATTTTCCTAATGCTCCTCGCTCCAAATTAGACATATCCAAGACTAAACCCGGTCCTCATGGTGACAGACTTATTGGGTCAATCAATAGTGGTGCAGCTAACCTGCTTAGTCAATTGCAGAAGTTTTCTATACAATCTGCTTCTTCTGGTCAGGCTGTGCCTGCTGAGTCATCGCCTTCTCAATCTTTGTCGGTAAATTCCGTTCAGACTTCTAACCCTAAAGAAAATCAACCATCCGAAGGGAAGAAGAAGGGACTAAACAATAATAAGAAAAAGGGCAAGAATGGGAAGGGTAATGCAAATAAATCCAACGAGCATGTTGGTGAGGGTCCAAAGGATAAAAATAAAGTGAAGTTTCCATGAAAGTTATGTGCTGGAGACCATCTTACTCACCTTTGCCCTAATATTTAGGATGCGCAGCGCTTGTTAGCTCAGCAGGGTTCTTCTAGTTCCCAGGCTGTGCTGACAAACCCTTTTCCCCAAGGGCAACAGCTAGTTGTTGGCGTGAATCAAAATACTGGGGCTTCCTCTGGGGAAACCCAGGAAGGGGAAACTCCATCAAACATATACATGATGAGTGCTCATGCAGATATCACCACGAGATCCCGTGATTATGGTGAAGATGAGTCTTCGGAAGCTAAGGGTGCTCCCGATGGTACTGAGCCGCTTCATATTACGAGGCCTACTGTTGAGCCTATACCTCGGATGCTAAAAGCATCTACCAAGCGTACGAAGATTAATCCAAATGCCCAGGCTGCCCAGAACTACTCTATTGTGGAAGATCTGGCGCAGAGTCCTTGTGCCATGTCGGCTCTTGAGGTGCTCCAGTCTTGTCCTGCTTAGCGCAATGCTCTGCTCACTGCTATTGGGCCTGTCGATCCAAAGAACTCTCTTGTGATTACATTCGTTATGTCTAATTTTAAAAAGAGACTCCCCCATCATATGGATTTTCATATCAAATCGTCTTTTCGGAAATTCAATATTTTTCGAACGGTTGTTGATGAGGGCGCTTCCACATGTGTGATGTCTCTTGCATGCTGGAAGGGAATTGGATCTCCTACAGCTGTTCCATTGGCTACTCTTCTGAATGCGTTTGATAATCATTCTCACAGACCGCATGGTATTATCCCAGCTTTGCCCATCTATGTTGGGGGAAAAACTGTAAATATAGAGGTTGAGATAGTTGATGCAAGCTTGGACTACAACCTTCTGTTGGGGCGAAACTGGATTTATGAGATGGATGCCCTTGCATCCTCATTATTTCGGGTTATTTGTTTCCCCCACGAAGGGAGGATTGTTACAGTGGATCAACTAGATTGTTCTCCTATAGACCCAAATGCATCTACTGACTCAACTATTCCAAAGTTGGATAATGCCAAGACACCTGTTGAGAATTTAGGGTTTGGAATGTATTCTTCTTTGATGGGTACTTTTGATATTCCACCTCCTACCATTCATATAAATGAAATTTCATCCTCCAGGGCTCCTATTCGAAGAGAGTTCTTCAGAACTCATTATTTTTTGGATCCTTGGACCTTGCCTTCCCCTACCTCCACATTAGCGGAAGGTCAAGTGGGTGGAATGACATTTCTGATGTCTGCACTTGAGATTGCTTATCAATCTATTGTTGACTCTGCAGAGTCCATTCCAGCTCCTCTTTCTCCGGAAGAGTTGGATGGCGATGTGGCTTCGGCTTGGACACTTAGTTCTTCTTCCACCCAGGATTGCCTTGATACCACTCTTCCATCTTAAGAGGCCATCCTGGAAGCTATGACTGGTATAGATAGACCGTGGGATGATTTGCATCATCGGTCTTACATTTTACCTAATTTGAGCAAATTTGAATCAAGTTTTCCAAGTCCTTTGTCTCCTAGTCCTGTTCACCCAGTCCTGAACCCTTTAGCACCAACATAGGTATATGCTGAAGGGAACATGGCTGTGATTTCTCCAACTATACTGGTGAAAATTTCCAGGGATCCCAATGTTATAGAGAATGTCTTCATCGGAGCTGAATGTTCCCTTGAAGAGATTCAGATTTACACCGATCTCTTTAAAGAGTTTAGGGATGTGTTCGCTTGGTCTTATGAGGAAATTCCTAGTATAGATCCATCTATTTTCCAACATGAGATTAGGACTTACGAAAATGCTAAGCCTATGAGGCAAAAACTTCGTCCGGTCAATCCTAGGAAGGCTGCAGCTATCAAAGCCGAGGTGGAGAAGCTGCTCAAGGCGGGATTTATTTTCCCTGTTCCTTTGACAGAGTGGGTTTCGAATCCTATTCCCGTGGATAAAAAACAAGGAACAATTCGAGTTTGCATTGATTTCAGAGACCTTAATAAAGAATGTCTGAAAGATAATTACCCCACACCATTTATAGATAAGATTATCGATGAGTGTGCCCGTAATGATATTTTCTCCTTCATGGACGGTTTCTCCAGATACAATCAGATTACTATACGTCCTGAAGATCAGCATAAGACTGCCTTTATTTGTCCCTGAGGTACTTTTTCTTACAAGAAGATGCCCTTTGGTCTTAAAAATGCTGGGGCTACGTTTCAGTGGGCCATGTCATACGCCTTCCACGACATCAAACATATTATCGAGGTATATTTGGATGATTTAGCTGCTCGTTCTCGAAAGAGAATTGATCATCCTACTCACCTCCATCAAGTATTTGAACAATGTCGTTTCTACAAGATTAGGTTGAATCCGAACAAGTGTGTTTTCGTGGTTACATCTGGTCGGTTATTGGGATTCATTGTGTCGTCGAAATGGATTAGGGTAGATCCCTTCAAGGTTGAGGCAATACTTCGGTTGCCTCCCCCGTCGTCTATTCGTCAACTTCAAAGTCTACAAGGAAAAGCTAATTTTCTTCGGAGATTTATCGTAAATTATGCTGAAGTTACCAAAGGATTTATGAGATTGTTGAAGAAGGGAGTTCCATTATTTTGGGATGACTTCGCTTAGTGCTCATTCGATGCCTTGAAAAAAGCATTGACCTCTGCTCCTATATTGAGTCCACCTGATTATAGCAGGGATTTCCTTTTGTATCTTGCAACATCAGAATCTACCATTGGTATGGTTATGGTTCAGGAGGACGATGCTCTTGCAGAGCATGTTATATACTATCTTAGTCGAGGCTTGGTAGGACCTGAACTCTGGTATACTCCCATAGAGAAGCTAGCTTTAGTAGCTATTCATGCTGTACAACGACTCAGACATTATATTCTTCTACGAAAAACTTATGTTTTGGCAGCAGCCAATCCATTTCAGTTTGTTCTCAGTAGGCAAGTGATTGGGGGAAAATACAATAGATGGATTGTGATTTTGCAGGAATTTGATCTTGAGTTTATGTCTGCCAAGTCCAAGAAATATTTAGTTTTCGCGGAATTAATCTCTGAGTTGCCCTGTGGAGAAGAGATAGTTTATGATGAATCCTTCCCGGATGAACATTTGTTTCTCATCTCTCCACAGGATCCTTGGTATGGAGATATCATTGTGTATCTTCAGATTGCAAAGTTTCCCTCTACTTTTTCGAAATATGAGTGCCGTAAGTTGTGTCACTTGGCTAAAAATTACTTGATTATTGGTGATGCTTTATACCGTCGAGGGGTTAATTCAATCCTGAGACGTTGCTTAAATCTCGAAGAAGTTGAGGCTGTGCTGAATGATTGCCACAGTGGAGCTTGTGGTGGTCATTTATTTGGGCTTGCTACAACCCAAAAAATCTTGCGTACAAGATACTTTTTGCCTTCAATTTTCAAAGATTGTATGGAGTCGGTCAAAAAGTGTCATCCGTGTCAAGTCTATACTCGAAAAATGCGCACTCATCCAGCTTCACTTTTTCTAGTCATTACTGTCGGTCCCTTTACAAAGTGGGGTATTGATTATACTACTTGTAACTCGCCTTCGGCTAAAGGTCACAAGTACATTATTGTAGCAGTAGACTACTTTACGAAGTGGGTCGAGGTTATGCCTACTTTTGGGAATGATGGTGAGACAACAACTCTTTTTCTTTTTAATCAGGTTATTGCTCGTTTTGGTATTCCTAGAGAGATTGTCACTGATCATGGCAGTCATTTTCAGAATAGCATGATGGCTGAGTTGGCTCTAAAATTAGGTTTTCGGTAGGAGCATTCATCTTCGTATTATCCTCAGGCCAATGGGCAAGTGGAAGCCGTGAAAAAATCCTTGAAGAACATTTTTCAAAGGATAATTAATAAAGCTCGATCCAACTAGAATATCATGCTGTATCCTGCACTTTGGGCATACAGGACATCAGTAAAAACTGCAACTGGCTTTACTCCGTTTCAACTAGTTTACAGGCTGGAATCCGTATTTCCCATTGAATGTGAGATTCCTTCTCTTAAGTTAGCTATTGAGCTTCTTCCTAACACTTCTAGTCTTGAAGAACGTCTCCTTCATCTGGAACATCTTGATGAGCAGCGTCGGGATTCCGCCACGATGAATGAGGTGCGTAAGAAACGAGTCAAAGTTCAGTACGATAAGGCGGTCAAACCTAGGGTTTTCTCGGAAGGCGACCTCGTTTTGGTCTATGCCCAAGAGAAGGATGCCCTAGGCGCAGGAAAGTTTAAGTCTATGTGGTATGGCCCCTTCATCGTTAAAAAATTCCTTAAAAAAGGAGCATATACCTTGGTTGATTTTGAAGGAAATGAGTTACCGAAGCCCAGAAATGGGCTCTATTTGAAAAGGTATTATACCTAGGCTTCGGCCTGGCATTTTACTTTTGTATATAGTAGTTTTTATTTTTGTACATGTCTGGTTTTTAGGTATTTGATGTGATGATGATGTTTTTGATCTGCTTTGGCAGGTTGTGTCAAATTTCATAAGTCATTATGGTTTTGCCGATGGTGTTAGTAGACACACTCGGAACTTGGCTTCCGCAGCTTGGGTACTTCATCATCCATCCGGTCAGCTCTTAGTATCAAGAGGAGTCTGCATTGGTCCTGCTTCCAATAATATAGCGGAATACACTGCAGTTATTTACCTACTCTCGGAGCTAATATCTTTGGGTGTTGATTCATTGGTAGTTTTCTTGGACTCCCAGCTGGTGGTGTCGCAGTTGAACAATACTTATCGGGTTCGAGATCCATTTTTACTCCGGTTGTTTTTGAGGGTACGTTTGTTACAAAGATCATTTCAATTTTTAACATTCATTCATATTCCTCGAGCACACAATTGGATGGCAGACTCATTAGCTAATCAAGCAATTGATTGGCATATTAATCATTCCATACATTAAAATTTATTCATCAAAAAATCATGCATTTTTATACATTTGTCACATCACATCATAAATCGCTGTATATATATATCTCATCAGAGTGTTCAAAAAACTATACAAAATTTGGATCCATAAGTCGTACAGCCCGATCATGTTCAGTATCAAAAAATATACAGTGATCCGGTAATCATATCTATCTACTCCTGTGGTCCCTGCCCAAAATTCATGTTCCTATAGAACACAATCGCAGTAGCGACACGGCGGAATAACCGCACCCAGTCACGTGGTACTCCCACTACCCGTCTCTGGATGGCCTCAGGTAGATCTTCCACTGCAGCCATAGGCACTTGGTGAGTTAAACCCTCAAAGTTCCTCTGTACAGCATGGAGGGTCCTGTCTGGGTCTATAGTATCTGCCTCGCCTCTGCGGTGCTTATGCTGTGGGTAGCCCTCAGGACGGACTGGTCCAATATCTGTATCATGATCATCATAATATTGTAAGTCATTTTGAATCCAATCAAAAACATGTTTTGTTTTCACATTTTTTCACATATATTGAAAAAATCCAAAAAATCATATAATTAAAAAATTGCAATCTTACCGATTGTGCCCCATGCCACGCCAGGTGGAAGGACGAGGTTTGGATCACCACGGAAATCCATCCCGGCATATGGGTAGTCCTCCACGGTGATGATTTGTTCTCCCCACCATTGGAAGAACTCGTCATCCCAGGTGGTTCGGGGAACTTCACTTCCCCCCAGTCTCTTCATCATATCTGCCCATCGGGAAATTCTTGGGTCTCTTGGGCTGTTGATTGAAGAGATCACTTTGGGTCGAAGCCCAGGAATCTTCTCAAAGAAGAATGTCATCAAGATGGTTCCATATCCAAAATGGTTTTTTGTTTTCTTTCTGAATGGAAGTCAGTTGTTGCTTCATGTTCATTAGTAGAGTTGTACACCAATCATACAGGTGAGCTAGGCATTCCACAGCTATGCTCATCTGAGTCCTGGACGCTTGATGCAAGGAACCAGATCCTGCTACCCTGCCAATGGTGAATAGGAAAATCTTTATGTGTATATCTCTCAAATCTTTTATAGCAATCTGAGTCCCTACTTTTTGGACCCCTCTACACAATAGACGTGGACATAGTCATCCACGGTAAGCCCTCCCAAAGGCTTGCTATGCAAATCTACTAGGTCTCCCCTCCGTGAGAGTCCAGTAATGAAATAGATTTCTTCTACCTCTATGTGTATGGGCATTTGATCTATCATGAAGCAATATTCCTTCGGTTCCCAATAATTCACTAGCATTTCAAGTAACTGGACATTACTCTTCATATTTGGCATTTTGAAAAATTTGAGCAATCCATAATTTCGGAGGATATTGAGTGATAATTGATCTTGCATTACTTCATTATCGATTGCACTATGCTCACGTTCCCTCCAGGTGATAGTCATCCTGAAAAATTCATTCATTTTTCCATTAGAAACGCTTTTTTACATTTCGGGTTGCGCATATGCGACTTACCCTGTACACAGTCGTGTATATACGCGGCTTGGTCCATATGAACCCGCGTATGCGCAGCGCCCTAAATTAAAAAAATATTTCTACGGTGAAATTTCCGAATTTTAACTCTATTAATGGACAAAATTGATAATAATGATGGATTAAGAGCTTACCTAACTGATTCAGCGAAGTTTGATCACTGATTTCTCCTGTTTTGACGAAAGAGGGTTTTTCTCCAGAGCTATTTTTCCAAAATCAGCAAGTAACAATGAACCAAATATGAGGTAACATGTGTATTTATGCCCAGAAATTGAAAATTTTTGCAAAAATTTGTTATGCCTATTTTTTCAATCTATCTTACGCTGCATAACCCGGATGCTTGTAAGTGCCCAGATTGGTATATTTTCAGGTACATTTTGATGAAGTTGAGATTTTTCCGGTTTTTGATCCATGACTGCTGACCTGTCATGGCAGGTATATGATCTTCATTGGCGTATAGGTTAGGAAATCCACTCTCCGTTGCATTTTGCATACTAGCCTCCATTCTGATCACTTACCATAGGGTCGATCCCATCAGGTCATGAGTATTTTACCCATTTCACTCACCCATTATTTAATCATGACTTGGTGGTAGAGACTTCCTTTACATGGGCTTCCTAGTTAGTTCCTCGTTGTTGCCCATGCTCCGTTTTATGTAGGCTCGGGAGTCCTCTTTAGTCCTGCCATGACTTATGTGTTGAAGCTTCATTCTTCTTCTTCTTCACTATCATTTTTTCTGGCTATTACCCTAGAGGATCCTTGGTGTTGTTGAGTTGTACTACTGCATTGCATATTGACTACTTGTTTATCCTGGCCTTTAGTTGGCTTCATTTGGACTCGATGTTTAAGCCATATTTTGACCTTGACTGTCTATACAAGTTAACCATTGCATGCACTTAGATATTGCGACTTGACACCCGTTTTACCCATGGATGGAACATTCCTTTGAGTATCGCTTACTCATTTCCGCCACCTTGCATTGAGCATAGGATCATTCCTATCTCAGGAACTAGTGCATCTGTTTCTTGATACTCATTCTATCCATTATACCATAGCATTCTTTTATTCCTTTTCAGGCTTATTATATGAAAAAGACAAAAAAAATCAAATATAACAAAAAGAGTGGGAACGGGATGTTACTTCGTAATTTGATGGTAGTACAGTATCAGTTTTTCACCCTTGAACAAAGCACATACACTTATATATTTCCTTCATTTGGGATGGTTTTAGTTTTGACCTAGGTTCAGATTTTTCCTTGTTTCACTGGTCAGTCCTCCCCCGGTTGGTTATCTCTTCTAGTCATATGGAGAGTTTGTTTTTGCCTCCTGCATAACAGACTTATACAGTGTCATTTTTTACTGCCATGGTCATCACGAGTCGTGCTTTTGTTCAAGGGAAGTTTAACCAGAGTCAGCCATTATGCGGTGTCTCTTGACTCATTATTCAGTCGGCCTTTCCGGTCTTGTCAGTATCTTGTTCTATCACATCATATGTTTTGGTCTTCTACTCGTGCTGGTTTGAGAAGGTCTCCATTGGCTTCTTGCTGGCGGGTTTGTCTCTCATCGACTACGACATATTGCTCTGAGAGTAAACCTAGAGCTCACCCTGGCCCTATTTCCATCATTGATAGGTGACCTTGTGCTCAGCATTTGATCATCATTATGGGTCTTTGACTGAGTGGTCGACGTCAACATACATTATCACACTTGGGATTTGTGCAGTACCTTGATTTCCATTTGAACCTATCGTTGGATATCTCGCCTCTGTGATAGCTTTCATTATTGGTTGGTTTAGAGGGTTTCTTCCGTGCGCTAGCTTCATCTTGTGCATGTCGGAAACATACTTCAGTTTGGTTCCATCACTCTACTTCGTCCGATTCCTTCCAAATCTTGGCCCGCGGGTTACACTCGCGCTAGACTGATGTGGGATGCCTTAATGCCTTCCTTCCAGCAGATATTTTCCCATTGACTCCGACTCATTGCTCTGGGAATAAGGTCTAGAGTCTTTTTTCAGTACCTTAGGGTTTGCAGTCATCAGTGGCAGACTCTTTGCTATCGACAGTGGGGATTCATCATTGCCTCTTGATTGGTAGATTATTCCAAGTGTTCAACTTCAACTCATTCATTCGCACTTGTTAGATTGTACTGGGGCACCTTGACACTCATTTTCATTATTGGTGGGTTGTCTCGCATTTTTTAATGGTATACATTATTGACCGGTAATCAAACGATTTCTCACGTGGTCGACTTCATCTCATTTATTCCCATTGTGTAGAATTGTGCCATCGAGATCGGTGAAGACCTCGGGTTGCATCAGCATCTTTCGGTTCACTTTTGACAGTCCATTCAGTTTCTGCCAGTGATACCATCCACCTTTATATGTTGCAGTGTCAGTACAGAAGCATCTTCTATGTTGGCTCCCGAGTTGCGTGATTGTACCATGTGTTCCACCCTTTATGATTTGGTACCTGGAGATTCAGTTACTTTTGTGATCAGACATCCATTTTCAGTATTATTGATCAGTTTGATATATGTGATACTTGGACATTCATTCCGACTTGTACTTCCAGGCCGTGCTCAGTTGATTCATTGTGTACTTTCAGTTCAGCTATACTTGTATACATTCTGGATCTATTATGTATTTTCTATATGGATATAATTTTGACTGAGCATGGGTATGCCCGCCTCAGACATGAGCTGACTCTCTGTTTTCTTTCATTGGTTTTCGACAGGCTGAAATATGGTGAAGTCCTCTCTTGTCCTTGCGAAGTTCTTTATATGCACATAATACATTTCGGCCATCATGTACCCCTTATGACCTCATATATTAGGGGGCATCTGTTATAGCATCATTTTTCACCCTCATGTGATTCATGATTGTCTCTTTGGCCTTGGGCACCCATTCCCATAGACTTGAGTAAAAGTTCATAAAAAATAGTGTTTAAAATCCCATACGCGGGTATGCCCAGATTTTTCCGCGTGTATACGCGAGTCCAGAGATACTTTTCCGCGTATGCCATTAAAATAATTAAAAAATATATAAAAATCCCTATTTTCGAGGCTGGGTTGATGGTTATTCCTGTAATTCAACCACCCCAGCCCGTGGCCAACTGTTTCCAACAGATTGAAACTAATTTGAGGAAGTATAAAAGCCCCTCATATGCATCGCCTAAGGGGGAGAGAAAATTATAGACATTATACTCTGTTGGAGTCCAATTCAAGTTTGATTTCCCGTGCCTCTTGCACTTCCCAGATTTTTACAGGAAACCCTTGTTTCCTGGAGATGTTCATCAGCTTATATGTCATCTCGTGTGCACAAGTCTTGAAAGAGTCCTAGTGAGGCAAGGGCGGGACGGATCGGAACGATGGTATGTTCGAAGATCGTGGAAGGATTCAGGTGATCTCTCCACCTTTCTATTATTGTACATGCTGTTCGTAATGAAGAAGAACCATCTTGTTCCCGAATTAACGTGTTAATATCTGCTTGCATATGTGAAAAGGTTGTTAATTAAGCATTTATTATTGTTTATATGATGTTTCACATGGATTACACTGACATTTAGGAAAGATATATGCTGTACAAATAGATTTCTGTGCACGTCTCTTCTTGATTTCCAGGTTGAAGAGGAAGAAGGGTTGCTGGGGGTTTGGACCCCGCGAGATCTACATCAAACGTAGGATCTATGGGTGAGTTCTAAAATCAATGTTATCTAGTTTTTAGTATACAAGTGTGGTTGTGTGAGTCCTTCTTGAATAGAAAGCCCTGATCTGTGGAGGTTTTTGACCCAATGACCTCTAGGGAGTTATTTCTCGAAACATCAGCATTCTAAATTAGATCCTAAATCAAAAATATATATCTTTGTTGGATATGGTGATGGGACTAAGGGATATAGGTTGTGGGATCCTACTACTCACAAGATCATCATTAACAAAGATGTTAAATTTAATGAATCTTCACTTGAAAATCCAGATGTAGATGATAAATTGAAACAGGATAATGTACCTAAGCTTCAACACATTCAGTTTGAAACCAGTTCAAATACTGATGATAGTCCAGATGAACAAGTTTCAGATTCAGATCATGAACAAGTTTCAAATGCAGATCATGAACGTGTTTCAGATGTAGATCATGTAGAAGTTCCTACAGATAATAATCAACAAATTGTGAAAGTACCAGAAACATCTTTAAGGAGGTCCACGAGAATCAGACGTCCTCCTAAAAGGTATGATGATTATGTTACTTCAGTTGCTTTAACCACTAATGATGATGAACCTTTGTGCTATCAGGAAGCTGTAGAAGGTTCTAATAGTGGTAAGTGGAAAGAGGCTATGAAGGACGAGATGAAGGCATTAGCCAAGAATGCCACATGGGATCTGGTTGAACTTCCTAAAGACAGAAAAGCTGTGGGATGTAAATGGGTTTACAAATTGAAAATAGGTGTTGATGATACAGAGGACAGGTAAAAATCGGGGCTGGTCACAAAAGGTTTTTCTTAGAAAGCAAGCATTGACTTTCATGAGATATTTTCACCAGTTGTAAAAATTGTTTCAATTTGGATTGTGTTAGCATTATTTGCTTTACTTGATTTAGAATTACAATAACTAGATGTTAAAAATGCATTTTTACATGGAGATTTAGATGAGGAGATTTATATGGAACAACCGGAAGGGTGTGTTCAAAATGTTGAAGATTGAAACATGAAACAGTGAAGGAGGCATCCTGAAACATCATTCCTGATCCTAGTTGGAAAGTGATCACCTAAACTAGGTGGGGACCACAGAGGTGATTTTTGTCGCAAAGTCTATTTTTAGACCATGTCTATTTTTAGACGTATGGATCACGTTCTATGAGTTGCGTGATGCTATTTATGGATGGTTGGTCAAGTTGGAAAAATAGATGGATTTATATTTTTAGACATATTGGGCGGAATCTATTTTTAGATTTCCAGTCTAAAAATAGATATGTCGAATATTATTAGCTCTTAATAATATTTGGACTTTAAACATTATCTTATTCTCTTGGAGCACTTCAGTTAAGTGCACAGATGTGGCACACGAGCTGACAGAAGGAATTACGCAATTCTTGAGGGTTAAGTGGAGCTATTGCATGGATACTTCAGTTAGAACTCATGTGAGAGAGTTTGGTGGAGTTGATTGAGGAAGTTAATGGAGTTGTGTTCAGTTTAACTAATCTAAACATAGTTGAGCTATTTGTATCTAGTTTAACGGATTGATACAATTAGTGAGAGTGGTGTGAATTAATTATTAATTAATTCACTAATTACAAACTCATTAATCAAATAAAGAATACATCAGTTAACTTCAGTGCATGGACAGTTTCAGTGGAGACCAGTGCAGAGATAGGTGAAAGAGTAAGTGTGACTATCAGTTGTGACTATAAGTGATGCATGATTTGCATCCAACACTCAGTAGAGATGCCTATAAATATTGCGTGAGCAAGGCTATGGTAATTAATTCTCATCAAGAGGCATTATTCAGCAGGGATTGCGCAGTAGAGGCAGGCTAAGGACTGGCAAAGATCGGTGCATGGGATTTGCAAGATCGGGCCTGATTAGTGTGTAGCAAGTGGAGATTATACTGAGAGCTTATGAGGAGCTTTGTATGATGATTGTTACATGATCTCTATGACATATATAATATACAGATAGTTGGGGGTTTTCAGCTTTAAGCTTTCCCATTACATCCTGTGTTCATATGTGTGAATTTTTATGGTTTTAATGTGTGCATGCAATTGATTTTATTTTCGCATGTAATGATCAATGGTAGAAGAGATTCTGTATTGTGCATGAAGATAAAATAGTGTGTGATCGGAGAATCTCGGTGGATAAGCATATCGGTTATTCAGAATTCTTACATGGTATCGGAAGCGATATTGATGTTGGAGCAATTGCAAAACATTGAAGCGGTTGAGTTTTGTGCTGGTGGAATTTGAATTTGCAGCAGTGTTTTCTTGGTGTCGAAGTTGAGATGTCTTTCAACGGATTGAGATTGGAGTATGCCCTTGAGGGTAGCTTGAATTATATTGCATGTAAGGATAGGATGGAGGTGGTGTTGGATGACAATAGGTTGAAGGAGTTCATAGATGCATAAATTCCAAAACCTGCTTCTAGCGATGCTGCCACACTTGACGCATGGCAAAAGAAGACAACAAAATGTCGAAGGATTCTGTTGGAAGGTGTGAAGGATCACATAGTGTCCAGCCTTCATGGTAAAGCTTCTCCATTCTTGATGTGGAAAGCTTTGACAGATTTGTTCCAAAGCAAGAGTGACCAGAGGAAGTTGGCGCTCAAGGATAAACTTAGGAAAATAAAAATGGAGAAGAATGACACTATTTCGGTATACTTGACAAAGTTTGTCCACTGCAGGGATGAGATTGGGAGTGTAGGAGTTATTGTGGATGATGAGGAATTGGTGAGCTTGGCTCTCCTTGGGCTTCCGAAGAGCTGGCATTCCTATCAGGACTCTGTCAATGGTCGGGAGAAATTGCCAGGATGGGAGCGACTTTGGTCAGATCTTCTGCAGGAGGAGATAAGGCGGGATACCAGGGATGGATCTTCATAAAAGAATGATGATGAATAGGATTGCACTTTGGCTGCCAAAGAAAGGAAGGGG
This sequence comes from Pinus albicaulis, assembly GCA_034641835.2. Taxonomy (NCBI): domain Eukaryota; kingdom Viridiplantae; phylum Streptophyta; class Pinopsida; order Pinales; family Pinaceae; genus Pinus; species Pinus albicaulis. The sequence goes on along the minus strand of CM076581.1, from coordinate 39,364,601 downwards.
AAGGGCAAGAATAATTCTTCTCAATCCGGTGCGGATGGTAAAGAGCGTGACATGTCCAAAGTGAAGTGTTTTCACTGTCACGAGCATGGGCATTACGCCACGAATTGTCCACAGAAGAAGAAGAACAAGCAGGCTGCTGGAGCTGCAGCTGGTGAGGCTCTTTCCTCACAATTTGAGCTGGACTTCTCATTGATCGCATGCATGGTGTCCAGTGCATCGGGATCGGGGTGGTATTTTGATAGTGGCGCTTCCTTTCACATGACGGGAGATGTGAATCTTTTCAGTGACTTGGTGGAGAAAGATCTCCAGTTGCATGTTGAGTTGGGCGAAAATGGATGATACAATGCGACCAACATTGGTACCATAACATTTCAGAGGGAGTCAGGTAAACTCATTCTTTTACACGATGTAGTGCATGTTCCAGGTTTAAAGAAGAATTTAATCTCAGTCGCAATGTTAGAGGATAAAGGGTATGGTGTTGTCTTTAGTGAAGGAAAAGTTTTCCTTCAGCACAAGGCAATAGGACAAGTCAAGAAGGTTGGGATTCGAGCCAAGAATCTCTACAGACTTGAAGTAGATGGGATGTCTACAAAGCTTCCTACTGTTGGGAAGTGCGAGAAATACATGCAATTGATGCTTGAGAGGGAGAAATTTTTGCATGCAAGTAATAGTGAACCTAGGGATGTGGAGCAGCCACAAGATGAGGATCATGGAGTGGAAGAAACCACTCATGAAGAGAAATTTCGTGCCAGATGGGCAGAGGGAGTGCATGCAGCTATACCACCAGGTGAGAGGTGGGGCGACATGCATGATTAATCCCAAGAGGAGATTTCTGGGCAAGATTCATGAGATGGTGTGGATCTCATGAGTTGAACCTGGCTATGAGGTGCCCATAGCGTAGCAGTAGCATGATCAGTTGGATTGATGCAGGCAGATCAAAGTGACAGTGTCGGATACTGGAGCACGAATCAGAGTTGACAGCAAGTGCAGAGTGCATGGGTGCAAGAGTTCAACAGCGCAGTGGTTCTTGATGACATGTGCAGTTGGTACCATCAGAAGTCGAAGACTTTGATGATATATGCATCAGACTGATTAAGTTTTTTGGAGCCTATTCAGTTTCAGAGGAGTTGCAGAGTAGATGCATGGAGTTGCATGGCGCTTGTAAAGGTTGCAGGGCGAATGCATGGAGTTGCATGTCACATGCAAAGACAATCCTTTCTTGTTGAGAGGGAGTGTTGAATATTGCAACAAGAAATAGTGAAGGAGGCATCCTGAAACATCTTTCCTGATCCTAGTTGGAAAGTGATCACCAAAACTAGGTGGGGGCCACACAGGTGATTTTTGTCGCAAAGTCTATTTTTAGACTATGTCTATTTTTAGACATATGGAGCATATTCTATAAGTTGCGAGATGCTATTTATGGATGGTTGGTCAAGTTGGAAAAATAGATGGATTTCTATTTTTAGACATATTGGGCGGAATCTATTTTTAGATTGCCAGTCTAAAAATAGATATGTCGAATATTATTAGCTCTTAATAATATTTGGACTATAAACATTATCTTATTCTCTTTGAGCACTTCAGTTAAGTGCACAGATGTGGCACATGAGCTGACAAAAGGAATTACGCTATTCCTAAGGGTTAAGTGGAGCTATTGCATGGATACTTCAGTTAGAACTCATGTGAGAGAGTTTGGTGGAGTTGATTGAGGAAGTTAATGGAGTTGTGTTCAGTTTAACTAATCTAAACATAGTTGAGCTATTTGTATCTAGTTTAACGGATTGATACAATTAGTGAGAGTGGTGTGAATTAATTATTAATTAATTCACTAATTACAAACTCATTAATCAACTAAAGAATACATCAGTTAACTTCAGTGCATGGACAGTTTCAGTGGAGACCAGTGCAGAGATAGGTGAAAGAGCAAGTGTGACTATCAGTTGTGACTATAAGTGATGCATGATTTACATCCAATACTCAGTAGAGATGCCTATAAATACTGCGTGAGCAAGGCTGGGGTAATTCATTCTCTTCAAGAGGCATTCTTCAGTAGGGATTGCGCAGTAGAGGCAGGCTAAGGGCTGACAAAGATCAGTGCATGGGATTTGCAAGATCGGGCCTGATTAGTGTGTAGCAAGTGGAGATTATACTGAGAGCTTGTGAGGAGCTTTGTATGATGATTGTTACATGATCTCTATGACATATATAATATACAGATAGTTGGGGATTTTTAGCTTTAAGCTTTCCCATTACATACCGTGTTCATATGTGTGAATTTTTATGGCTTTAATGTGTGCATGAAATTGATTTTATTTCCGCATGTGATGATCAATGGTAGAAGAGATTCGGTATTGTGCATGAAGCTAAAATAGTGTGTGATTAGGAGAATCTCGGTGGATAGCATATCAGTTATTCAAATTTCTACACAAAATTGCAACAAGAAATTTTTCTACAGGCTCAAGAAATCATTGTATGGTCTGAAGCAGTCGCCTCGACAATGGTACAAGAAATTTGATTCTTTCATGATGAGTCAAAATTATATAAGAAGTGAATATGATCATTGTGTTTACTTTAAGAAATTGAGTAATGGCATGTTCATTATCTTAGTGTTATATGTTGAAGATATGCTTTTAGCAAGCAAAATCATAACAGAGATGAACAGGTTAAAGGCTCAGATGGCTAGGACGCTTGATATGAAAGATCTAGGAGCAGCAAGACAGATTTTGGGCATGAAGATTTTTAGAGACAGGAGCAATGGTAAGCTGTGGCTATCACAAAAGAAGTATATTGAGAAAATACTCTTGAGGTTTGGTATGAACAATGTGAAGCCTGTTTCAGTCCCTTTAGCTTCCCATTTTAAGCTTTCTTCAAGTTTATGTCCTAACAAAAATGAAGAAAAGGAATATATGTCTCGAATTCCATATGCCAATGTAGTAGGTTGTTTGATGTATGCGATGGTTTGTACACAACCAGATATTTCACATGTAGTTGGGGTTGTCAGCAGGTATATGGAAAATCCAGGAAAATAACACTTGTCAGCAGTGAAATGGGTTCTTCGGTATCTGAGAGGCACAAGTGATTACTGTATCACTTATAACAGGAGTAGTGAATTTGTTTGTGGATATGTTGATTCCGATTTTGCAGGTGATTTCGATAAGAGAAGGTCAACTTCAGGGTATGTATTTACTCTTGTAGGTGGAGCTATTAGCTGGATGTCAAAGCTACAGAACATTGTTGCTTTATCCACTACAGAAGCAGAATACATAGCTGCTTCACATGCTTGAAAAGAAGCGGTTTGGTTGAAAGGTTTGTTTGGTGAGTTTGGTAGGTTACAGGACAACATCAAGTTATTTTGTGATAGTCAAAGTGCAATTCACTTGGCTAAAAATCTGGCCTATCATAGTAAATCAAAGCATATACCTATCAAGTACCATTTTGTAAGACATGTTATCACTGAAAGGGGAGTCTCTCTTGAAAAAGTGCATACAAAGGAAAATTGTGCAGACATGTTCACGAAACGAGTTTTGTTAGAGAAGCTACGATGGTGTCTGGCTTCTCTTGGCTTGCAGAAAAGATAAAAATAATAATGGAACAGGGTATCAGGCTAATTGTTTTCAAGGTGGAGATTGTTGAGATTTATTTTAATTAAATTTGGAGAAAATCTCATGAATGTGACAACAATAGGATTTGTTGCTAAATTGACTCCATCTAATTCTGATGTGGATTTATTGCATCCTATATTTGTTGTGAGTGAATTTATGATTCATTTTTACTCCTAGCTATAAAATGTAAGCCCGTAGAGGCAAATGTGCATGAGGAATGTGAGGTGAGTGGAAGAGATGCGCAGATGCAAAAATCTGCTATTGTAATTTATCATTTTGCTGAATAAGATTGCCGATGCCCTGTTTGGTGGACGTAGCCCATATTGTTTGGGTGAACCATGTTAAAATCTTCCGTGTCTTCATGTTTGTTGAATTCTGTGTGTATTTGATGATTATTTAGTTTCTGCTGTGTGTAATTACTCCAACAATATTAGCCATTGATTAGAGATATAATCAGGGTCGTTGATTTATCAAAGAGAAGTTTATAAGAGAAGGCTTAAGGGTCATTTGGAAAACAAGCTGGGCACACACTCAGTAACCGAAGGAAATTGATTCTGAAGGAATAGAATTCAATTTCATAGGGAGAGTTGCAGAAGCAGAAGAAGGAAGGGGAAGTTAGCATAGGCAAAGAAAGGGAAGAGGAGGATGCAAAGGGCCATAGAGGTCAATGCTGAGCATTAGCATTGAGTCCCCACACAGAGTGATGCAGTCCAGCATAGGGACTTCACAAAATATCACACAAAGTGATGCAGAGGGAGCTAGGGTGTCTTCTAGTTGTCAGAAATTCTCCTAAAGGATTTGGGGAATTTATCCTAGGTGTGTTCTAGAAGTTTGATCGTCTAATTTTTGTAAAATATTTTCCTTGCTGAAGAATAATACAAACCCTCATCTATTGCACCGTTTTTCCCGCATTGGTTTTTTCTTGGGACAATTGTCCAAAAATAACGTGTTCATGTGATTGTTTCTATTTCATTATATGTGTTCTGTTCTATTTTCTTCTTATGGTTAAGTGAATACCACAATTGTGTTTATTTCCGAATTTACTGGAAGAACATCTGTAAATAACTTACCATAAATAAATAGGCGAAATAAATCTATCACTATAGTAGTGTTTCAGTTTGAAAATTTGACACAAAAGTGGACATTTTTAAAGTAGGAGCTATTGGACACCTAAAGTTGCACCAAAATACTAGTGAAGCCTTGAAAAACTCCATTACAAAACAAGAGGCAAAGAATCTGAAATTGATGAAAATAATAAATGACCTTGAAGAAGCTCTGAATCCAACTCCTTTGTTCATGACCCTTTTGTCTATCCAAGAACCAGAGGCAATGGAAACTGAACCCAACACACTCCATGAAGTACATAAAGTGGCACACCTTTTAACTATAATTTGGTCTTACACTGTAAGAAATATTAATAAAAGAATGGAAAATATTGAGAAAATATGGGAAATCGCCTTACACTTAAGAAATTTGGCACAAATAATTCACTCATTTGTTGAGTATCTAAAAAAGGATCTCGAAAATGAACGATAATTAATTATCAAATTTTGTACATAAATTCAGCTCACTCAATGAATTTCAAAGAACACAACAAATTATCCTAGGGTCTAAGAGAATTAAGTAGATAATTTTTTTTTGGTATGCCATAATCAAAATCTTGGAGGAAGGTATTGCTGATTGTTCAAGCATTGATGACAAAAGAAGCAATTTTTTTCTAAATGAAATTAAAATTTTCAAAGATGTCCAGGGCCCACGAATGATCAGAGACTATACATTGATTCCCAAAGACATGCTAAAAGGAGAGCTAGAAGTTATCAAGAAATCGACGAAAACTAAATTCAATAACTTAATGAATTTTCTTGAGGCCGAAATTTTAAAATGGTTAACCACATTTGAGAAAAATAATGAATATCAATCAACGAAAACTGCACAAATATGAGTGGATGCCCAAGACATCAAGGAGAAAATTTTTGATCTACGTGTCAAATAGGATATAATGTTTCCTCCAATGAAAGAATACATTGAAGAATGATTGAATAAATCACAAGTACAAGAAATAATTAATCTCCAATAATTTTCAAATAATTAGATTAATGGTCATCCATCAAACCATATAAATAGGCATATTCTATTGGAAATACTAAGAGGGGGGTTGAATCAGTATTTCTTATCAATTAGCACTTTTAAATCTTTTCATACCTTTAGTTAATCTTAAATTATTCTTGATGTTTATCGAGTAACAACAATAAACAATAGAACACAATAGGCACACGAATTTTAGGTGGAAAACCCCCTCCAGGTCAAAAACCATCGAACGGTTTTCTAATAATTTCTTTAATCTTAAGCCCAAATTGAAATGAAAGGTACAACTTCCTAGAATTCTAAAAAATGATTATTCTTTAGCTCCCATTGGAAGGACACCCCAACGCCCTGGTTCTTCATTAGTCAACTGAATGGATGCCCTGACATCCTAGACCAACCTAGCACCCTAAAGTGTTCGCAGGCTCCAACCTATAGGTGACTTCATGCACCAACTTAGTACCTCCCTGCCACCCTATAATAATCAGAAATAATATAGGAGTGTGGACTCCCGTACCAGGGACAATGATCCATGATACAATATGATTCACAATGATTTTCTTGAACTATACTAGTCACCCAATCACACTATGACCTGCAACCCAACCATAACATTATCCAACAATGACACTTATACCTCCCAGCAATGCCTCTCCAACTCTAGGAAAATTGAATCTTTTTCAATAATCACTCTTTTACAATTTTACAATGATTATTTGTACAATATTGACTTTTGACACGGCCTAATACTTGGCTTGACACTACTTCTTTGAACACTAGCAATTGTGAAACTGCTTCTTTGAACACTAGCAGTTGTTGAGGTATTGCTGTGCTTGCTTCAAGTAATGGTACTTTGGCATTGCATTGTCCTTCTAGTATGTGTCTAAGTTGTCCTATTGTGTCATCCTTCCTACACATGATTTAATGAACAAGAATCAAACCAATATAAAAAAAAAATACTTACACTTTCTTGCAAACCAGATGTCAGAGAAATATTCAAAATTAAAATGTAAATATGTTCAACATTTATGAACAAAACAAAATCAAACATACATACAAAATACTTACACTGTCCTACAAAAACACATGTCAAAGATGATATTCAAATTAAAATTCAAAAACTGATTATAAATACCTTGTTGTAGCAGACTTACCCTTGATGGTTGATGTGTTGTCCTTACTGCAGTGATCTTTGAATGCATATTTTTTCTTGCCTTCTAGGAGCTCAATATTGAATCTGTTGTATCTATGTAATTTCAGATTTCCAAGGTCTGAAATTGCGTTATGTGGTAGCCCTATGAGTCCTATTTCCAACCCCTTAGGTATGATCAATATTGGATTCTTCAAGAAATATTTATGCCCAATATCCTATGATGTCTTGATTATAGACTGGTTCAGTAGAGCGAACTTGTACTAAGTGCCATGTGTCAGTGTTTCAACCTTTGGTCTTGAAAATGATACCCAACAAACTATGGCCCATCCTCTTTCTGTCACTTTTTACAAAATTTGAATCCAATGCTCAAATATAAATTTATGAAAATTTTCCCAAGGTCGCCTATTTGACATGAAATTCAGGAGCCTGCAAAAACCACAACTTCCTCAGATCATATCTCCGAAAATATAGTGAACCAATATCTGAAATTAGGACACACGCTTCATCGAGATTTCAGCTCAAATGGGTTATTTTTTCAGCATTTGAAGCTTCACATAAAAAATGTTGTAGTGAAAATTCCACGATGACCTGTTTTAAGTAGCGAAATCCTTACATGAGGAGGATATGAGGGTCACAATTTATAAATTCTTAGTTTGAGAGGGACTTCAACGAGTGAACTTTGGAGGGATTTTAGGAGTTAAAAAAATTATTAATTATTCACTATTTAATGACCACAACCAATGATTAGTGTCATGCCACAACCCCATGGGTTTTAGCCCACTAACTGGGGTTACTAACTTCAAACATGAATATATCTCAAACCGTGAATAATTATGTGGCGTGCCATATATCAATGGAAAGATATTGACAAGTATAAACCATCAATAATATCCTTGACTCAAAATATGTAAGTTTTCAAGTCAAAATTTCCATGCAAGATACGAGGTAGCCCCTGGTGCTACTTGGGTTGACATCAATGAAAAACACTGATAAAAAATCTCCCCCTTTTGCATTGATGGAAAAACAAGTACTCCCCCTGTGATCATGACACCTCTTCCTAAAACATTCTCTCCCCCTTTGTCATCAATGGAAAAGGGTAAGTCACCTTGACAAACGTCATCCTACGAACCTGTACACACCTCAACTCCCCCCTTTTTTTTACTTAGTTAGATAAGAGAAAGCTTCTAATGAGAACTTGGGAGAATCCCAAGCTTTAGGCGAAGATACTCAAATGATTCATGAGGTAATGGTTTGGTAAATATGTCAGCAATTTGTTCCTTTGTGCCAACATATTCAAGATTGATATTCTTTTTGGTGACTTTCTCTCTAACGAAATGATATTTGATCAGAATGTGCTTTGTTTTGGAATGCATCACAAGATTCTTGGAGATACTGATGGCACTGGTGTTATCAAAAAATAAGGAAATAGGCTCATCAAACTTGACTTGAATATCTTGCAAATTTTGCTTCATCTAGAGAACTTGAGTACAACAAGTTTCTACCGCGATATATTTTTCTTCTATCGTGGATAACAAGATTGAAGACTACTTTTTACTTAACCATGAAACAAGGCAACCACCTAGATATAATTTTTCTCCATTGGTACTCTTTCGATCATCAATAGTTCCTGCCCAATATTCATCTGTATAAGCTTGGATAAATATATTATTTCCTTTGGGATAACATAAACCATATTCTATTGTGCCCTTAAGATATCGGAGAATTCTTTTGACGGAAATAATATGAGATTCTTTTGGTGCTGCTTGGAATCTTACTACTTGTCCAACTGCCTGCATTACGTCTCGCCGAGAAGCTGTCACATATAGAAGACTTCTAATCATATATCTATACAACCTCTGGTCCACATCCTTTGATGAATCATCTAAACTTAACTTGCAACATGTTACCATTGGGGTAAGGACAAGTTTGCAATCTTCCATCTTGACTTTATTGAGCATTTCCTTGATGTGCGTGGTTTGATATATGAATATTCCTTTATCCTACTGAGATATATGAAGCCCTAAAAAGTATGTTAGATCACCAAGTAGAGACATTTCTAACTCACTTTTCATCTTTGTGGCAAAGTTTTTAATTAATCTGTCATCGTTGCTTCCAAAAATTATATCGTCTACATATACCTCGATAATTGTTAGGTTATCTTGATCCACTTTAACATAGAGATTGTTGTCGATGCTTCCTTTCTTGAATCCTTGTTGATGTAGATATCCATCAAGATGAGCATACCAAGCTCTAGGAGCTTGCTTGAGACCATATATTTCCTTCTTTAATATGCATACATAGTCTTCCTTTTCAGAGAGTAGAAAACCTTCAGGTTGTTCAATGTAAAATTCTTATTCCAATTCACCATTTAGAAAGGTTGACTTAACATCCATTATGTAGACCTTGATTTTCTCGAGAATGCGTAAGAGAGAAACATTTTGATAACTTCCATTCTGGCAACGAGAGAAAATGTTTCTTCAAAATCAATTCCTTCAACTTGCGCATATCCTTTGCATACTAATATTTCCTTTTTCCTCGTAACCTGCCCATCATCATTCAATTTTTTTCTGAAGACCCATTTAGTTGCAATAACATTTTTATCCTTTGGTAGTGGAACCAATTCCCAATTATCGTTCTTCTCAATTTGTTCTAGTTCTTCATTCATAGCTTCTACCCATTTTTCATATTGACTAGCTTCCTAAAAAATTCTAGGCTCAAAATTTGCTAAAAAAGAAAGGTGGGATTTTTGTGATGAACAAAGCTGTCGACCTCTTCTGGTTCCAATTCCTTCATTATGTTTCCGATGATTTGATTTGACAGATGATTCTTTTGACAACATTATTTTAAAGCTTTTGGAGAATTTTCTTGTACATCATGGTAATCATTTCTTATTTCCTCTTGGTTGAATGTTGTTTCCTTATTTGATTGGTCTTGTTATGGAGCTTCTTCTTCATCCTTCCCAGATTCTCCCTCAGATCCCTCAGATTTTCTTGAAGGGAAAATATCATCGTCATCCTTTGTAACACAATCTTCATCAAAAGTAACATTTATGCTTTCCGCTATTTGTTTTCGCCTCAGATTGTAGCATCTATAAGCCTTCCTTTTGCGTGAATAACCAATGAAAATACCTTCATCGACAGGGGAATCGAATTTGCCCAATTTTTTATCTTCTCTTTTGATGTAGCATTTGCTTCCAAATATTTTTAAGTATTTGACGTTAGCCGGTCTTCCCTTCCATAATTCATATGGAATCATGTTACAGTTGTTCCTTAGCAAACCTCTGTTTATAATGAATACAACTGTATCGATTGCTTGAACCTAGAATTTATCCTCTGTTTTTGAATCATTTAGCATTGTTCTACCCATTTCTTGTGCGGTTCTATTTTTTCTTTTAGAAACTCCATTTTTTTGTGATGTTCTCATTGTTAAGAGTTGCCTTTTTATTCCATTTTCGTCACAGTACTGCTGAAATACGTTGGAAGTGAATTCTTCGCTATTATATGATCTCAGACATTTGATCTTGAAATCAGTTTCAATTTCGACCAATTCCTTGTAGATTCTAAAACATTCGAATGTCTCAGTCGTTTTCTTTAAGAAGCTGACGACTGTAATTCTAGTGCAATCATCTATCATTAGTATAAAATATAATTCTCCATATAAATATTTTGTTCTCATAGGACCACATAGATCAACATGTACTAATTCCAATGGACATGATGTAAAGTGTTATTTTGTCTTGAACTCAATTTTTTTCTGCTTTCTATGCCGACAAGATTCACATATCATATTGGTGGGATTTGAAAATTTAGGCATTTCTCTTACTACTTCCTTCTTGTTGATCCTGACCAAATTGTCAAAATTTATATGTCCCATTCGTTTGTGCCATAACAAACTTTAATCTTCTTTCACCAAAAAAGCACCCTGGTGTCTCATCCAGAATATATATGTCATTTGGATCTCTGCTTCCTAGAGCCACAATTTTATCGAACTTTCCTTTCCTAATTGCACATTTTTTTGAGTTAAATAGTATCGTGTGTCCTTGATCGCACATTTTTCCAACATTGAGTAGATTGTGATTCATATTTTCAACCAACAACACATCTTTCACTAATTCATTCTTGCTTCCAAGTATGACTGTACCTACTCCTATGATGTTTGAAGACCCGTCATTTCCAAAAGACACCGTTCCATCCTTCTTTTCCTTCAAGGATATGAACTTATTCCTATCTCCAGTCATATGAGTTGAGCAACCACTATCAACATACCAAATGTTTCTGTTGCTTTGAGCCTTGAGAGTGATAGCACATTTTTCAGTATTATTTTTCCATATTTGTTCATTCTGATTTTGAGAGAATTCCTTTGAAGAAATTCCAAGGCTGAAATCTTTAGCCACGTGTCCAAAATTGTTACATTTGTAACATTCGACTCTCATCTCTCAAATGATCAAATCTATTAATATTCTGTTGACTTCCAAAATATCCATTTATGAAATATCTCCTGAAATTGTATTTATTCCAAACATGTGTGTGACATTCTATAGCTCTATGTCCAAACCTTCCACATGAATAAAATGACCATAGAATATAGGTTGATACCTGGGAGGAAATATTCTTTGAGGAATTGTCTTTCGTGGTTCTTCTTGCGAGTCCTAATCTCTTGAGTTGGCTGGAAGATCTACTTGCTTGTTAGATTTTACATATCCATCTTCTTTTATTGTCATAGAAGGACTGCGACTCTTTTTCAGATTTTTCTTTGTAACCAAGACAAGTCTTGTCACTGTTTGATCGTTGATTGTTGATCATTTCTTCCAATTCCTTGGAGCTATCGATGTAGTTTTGCAGATTTTTTCCATTTTTTAATTGCTTTCGAAGAGAAACTATTTTAGCTTCCAATGCTTCTCTTTCCTTGTTTGTTTCCTTTAATTCTTCCCTAAGCGATTCTTCAACTCATTTGTATTCTTCAACCTTGATTTTAAGATTTAGAACCTGTTCCGTTTCTATCCTTCATTCGTCTTCAAGAGTGTTGAAATGCTTCTTCTCGACCTTGAGCTCTTTGAGAACCCTGATCACTTCGTTTTGAAATTCAACCTCAGTCATCTCTTCTTCTTTGTCAGATGCTTCTTGCTTATTATGCTTGGCCATAAACAATACTCTTCCGTTGATTTCTTTTTCGTTATCACTATCTTCATCAAATGATGAGCTATCTTCTCTGGAGACGAAACTCTTCTTAAACCATTTATTCTTGCCTTTCTTGTTGAACTTCCTCAGACCTTTCTTTCCTTTCGTAACAACCTCATTTTTGTGAGGAAACTTGGTTGCAAAATTCCCAACCTCACCACAATCAAAACATATCAATGGAAGTTTACCTTTGAATTTCCCTGTATCTATTCTCATTTTTCACATGAAGTAGGAAATTTTTTATTTGAAAATTCTTCTTCATCTCCTGTTACACCATTTTTTTGGTCATCTAACCTATTATCATTACATGGACCCAAGTACATCATGTAAGACCAATTTTACTCCAAGTAAAATTGCTTTCACTATGAAAATAACTTAGTAAATCACCTTTATTAAGTTGTTTATGGTCTAAACAGGAAACCCCATAAGGAAATATTAAATAAATATACATTTTTTTGATTTTCCTCAAGAAATAATTAGTTAAACAGTAGTTTAATTAATATTTCTAGTTATATTTAACCCAAAACAAGGAAATTAATTAGATAAATCATTATTTATCTTATTATTTTCTAAGAATAATTGTTTAAATCTTATTTAAATAATATTCTTTGTTAAATATGACTAATTCACCCTTAAATAATTATTTATTTGATTATTACTCAACCATGTCCTTAAAATGATAAATAAATCATTTTTTTATTTATTATTACTTAATCACATCGTTGAAATGATAAATAAATCATTTATTTATTTATTATTTACAAATAAGGGGATTTGACTCAAGTCAAATTCCTTTTCCCTCCAACAAATATAATAAAATATTCCATAAAAGTTGGATCTAGATTTGGTTAATAATATTTGAATTATGCACCAATCTCTAGACTAACTCAATATTTTGTTATAAATAGAAGGGTTTTTCCCATTCATTTGTCACCTTTTGTTGCCTAAAGATCACTCTGGATCTCAACTCTTGGTTTGGCTATTGATCCACAATCATAGCCATATTTTTCCATTTTTGTCTGGGTTTTCTACACCATCAAGAGAGAGGAATTCTAAATCTGAAGTGTGAGGACTTTCAAGAACCCATCCCATTGAGGAGAACAGGGAACACCCTCTTGTGTTTTCCTCCTAGGCGCCATTAATAAAAATTTCATTGGATATATTCTTGTCTTGTCTATTGGATCTATGGAGTAAATCTTGTTTTTCTACTGTTTAATGTCTTCTAATGCATAGATCTAGGTTTTTGCAGCATTTGTCTTGATCATATAATTTTAGATCTAAAGATATTAACAATCATTTCTGCTATTAGGGATGTTTGTTATGCGTAGCTAAAGTGGTCTTTTTTCGTACACTTCGAATCAAGATTCATACTAACAACTGGCGACTCCACATGGGTTTACCATTATGACCGCTGTCATTTTTCTGATCCTTGCATATCCAGCTACTTCAAACCCTAGGATTTCTCTTCAGCACCTTGTTTTGCTTATTCTTGATGTTTTTGTTAACCCATAAAACCATAAAACGATAAAAATTCTAACTTCCGCGTGTTTTTGGACCCATTGCGCAGGTGACAGACATCAACCGCAGCGGAGACGAATTTTTTTTTCTTCTGAAACCTACTGCCGAGAGTGCTGGAAGTGCAGGTCACACTTTTCTGCCCAAAACCTGCGACATAGACCTCCAGGGCACAATTTACAGCCCAAAAAGTGCGACCTCTGCTGAAAACAGGCCAAAAACTGTGACCTAGACTTTCTGTAGGGATTTTTCTGAAAGTTTTCTGGGTTTTGCTGAGCCTCTGTTCAGGGTTGTCTAACCTCCATCTCCACCCGTTTTGGATTCTGTTTCACTCAACTAAGTGGGAACCTAGCCCCCTAGGGCTTCAGTACCCTCCACTTTTTGTGGAAGAGTGTTTGCTGTTGCAGGTTGTCTGAAATTCCAGAGTCTTCAGCCATTTTTTAAGATTTGATATCTCATCTTCAAATCCACTTTATATCGGCTTGTTATCCATCCAAATCTCCTCTTTTAGCTTTGTTTGGGTTTTCCTTTAGGGTGCACTCCGCTTCTCTCCTGGAGATAGCCTTTCGCCACCTATTTTTTACAACAATTTTCCTCTGATTTGTTTTTGTTTTCTGCACCACTTTCTAGCAGGTTTTGTCGTTTAGATCTCTGTCCCTCTTGAACCAAGATCTATTAGCCTTTTTTAGTGTGTTTATATTAGTTTTTTACTCATATATAGACTAGTTGTTGAGAAACCCGCCTCCTTGGGTTTAGAATAGTGCATTATCAGCTGTTTATTCTCTGTTTTGCAGGCCTTTATAGTGACATTTGTAGGTTTATTTACAGCTATACAACACACTTTTTATTTTTCTCTACAAACGTCTGAGTTTAAAAATTAAAATTTACACACTTTTTACATACACACCCTAAGGGAAAAAGGGCTTGGTTAACACTGCCAAGCAAAGACTCTAAAACATTGAAATCATTTGATCTTGCACCTCTTTGCCCTTGTTTCGACATTGTAATCACTTGATCCTGCACCTTCCTGACCTTGTTGGTCTCTTTTTCCTTTGTGCCGTGTTTGTGTCGTCATTTCTCAACCTCCCATGGGCTCTGATTTTCCTCAGGAAGGGGCCAACACCTTTTGCATATCTTCCCCTCCCGGTAGCATGTATTCAGGATACAACATGCCTCCTCTCTTTGCCCAACCTCTTGTTTACCACACTGTTACCCAACCTCTTCCGTCTGGTATCCCCAATGACCAGATCTTCATGATGAAATCTGATCAACCTTCAACCATAGACATCAATCTTCAGACTCGATCCCGTCAGTACAACAAGCCTCCCGCTACGTCTGTCTCTGAGATGCCTTCTTCATTCTCTACAGAGCCTCTTTCGACACCTAAAGGTCCCTTACAGATCCCTCAGCCTAGGGTGGAGGTTCATACCAAGATCCCTAAGGGACCACTATGTCGAAATGCTACTTCTGGAAAAGCTACCCATTTGTATAGCATAGTCGATGATTTGGCACAATCCCCTGCTGCCATTTCAACGCTGGAACTCCTCCAGTTGTGCCCTTCACAATGAAAATATCTTCTATCTACCGTGGGTGCTGTAGATCCTTCTGACGATCGATTGATATTCTTTGATGTTGACCAGTCAGAACATCATCCTCTCCCTGCTTCCGTCGCTTTCCAAATCCCAGTCAACATCCGGAACACCAATGTTTCTCGGTGCATTATTGATGACGGGGCATCCCCTTACGTAATTTCTACTTCGGTTTGGAAACAACTCAGATCTCCTGAGTTGGCTCCTTCCACGATCACTCTCCGAGCGTGGGATGGCCACGCCTCCAAGCCCATTGGCTTATTCCGCAATTGTCCTATCACTCTTGTGGGCAAGATGGTTTGCATTGACGTTGAAGTCATAGACACCCCCTTAGATTACTACATTCTCTTGGGTCGTAGCTACACTTATGCGATGTCTACTGTCCCTTCCGCGGTCCACTGCAAGATGTCATTCCCCCATAATGGAAAGATTGTCACCATTGACCAGTTGACGTATTACGAACCGAAGTCTCAGACCTCCCCTGAGTCCACTATTTCTTCGGTGGCCAATAAGAAAACCGTCGACCCTTTGACCAATGTTTCACCCGGCGACTACAAGGACTCCTCCTTGCTTGGTACATTCCATGGTCTTCCTCTTCCCATCTCTGATCCCATCTCATCGAATGTTTGCATGATGCAATCGTCTGGGGCTTCTCTCAAGAGGCCTACCTCGGCTAGTCAGTAGCCCCCTCACCCTCCGCAGCCATCTCCTAGCCCTTTGATGCAGCCTATTGGACGTCCTCCTCCTAGCCCTTTAGCTGGTACTCATGAGCCTTTTTATCCTCCTAGGTCGGTTCCTCTAGGCCTTAACATTTAGGATCCGTCCCACCTGGCGATTACCCCTCCGATCAGATACCATTCCTTGTCCCTCCCCCAGGCATCTATATGGCACCTGTCATGGCCACCCTCTCTCTTCCTAACTTGACCATTGGGCTCTCGGTTTGGTATCTTGATCCTCCAACCGCCACACTGCCAGGTCAACCTAAACCTTATCTTGCTTTGACCCCAGTTCAACCAGTCCCCCTAACTTCCCCCGTTGTCACGGTGCCTTAGCCACCTCAACAGGAACCGCGTCCTATTGCGACCGCTTCAGGTAAGAAGGGTAAAGCTTGCAAAAGGGCCTCAAAGGACAAATATGCCCCGACTGACCCCACACCTCCTCCGCCTTCAAAGCCCTACGCTTTGTGTGATGTCATTGGTCACACCACCCATACTTATCTCGAGTTTCCCCGCATCAAGCCCATGGTTAATGTCACGTTCCCTTAGTCTAAGGTCCCTGAAACCTCTGCTTCGTCGTCGACCGTAACCAAGAACACCAAGACTATTCACACCAAATACCCTTGTGCTTTGTGTGGTATCCATAGCCATTACTCTCATCATTGTCCTCGCCTTACACACTACTGTGCCTCTTTAGAGGTAGTTCAGGAGTACGAGATTGAGCAGAACCAATCCGCTTCTCTCGTACTTGCACAGTATGCTGCAAGCCAGACTGAGGATTTACTTGTTCCTATTGACATCCCCCCCTGATGTCAAAATGTCAGATCATGCAGCCACCATCCTCTACCTTTCAACATCAATGGATCCTTCATCTACTTGTTCCTACGTCATCCCCCGCGACGATGCGCATGTGAGCCTTTCCTCTCATGATGATGAGTCAGGTAGCCTCACCGTGTCATGTGCTCTCCCTTCCTCCTGTCCTTCCACCTCCTTTTGTGATGATGACATCATGGAAGCCGCGTCCACCCCTGACTTCATCTTTCTCACTCATAATCAGGATGCCATCATTCATACCCTTGGTGACCTATACAGCCTGAGCTCAAGCTATGCCTCCAGTAGCTCCCACACTCCCCCTCATCGGCGGCATGCGAGAAGTAGACATCCTACTCAGATCATTCCCTTCCGTAGAGTGCATTTGATTTCTATTGTACGCTCAGGTTGCCAGCATTGTTCTTCCTCCTATCATTTCTTGTCTTGTGGCACCTTTCAGATGGACCCCCCGTCAACACCTTATATCGGTTTTGCCAATGGTGCAAGTCGCTACTCCCGGAATTTAGCCTCGGTAGGTTGGGCCATCTTTACCCCTTTACATACGCTTGTTCTTTCAAACGGTGTATGCATTGGTACTACTACCAATAATCAGGTCGAATATGATGCTGTACGAGGTTTATGAGCCGATTCCCTTTCACATTTCATCCTCCACCTTCATGTTCGTTTAGATTCCCTGCTTCTTGCCATGCAATTGAATGGTGTCTATCGTGTGCATAATCCTATCCTTTTCAGAAGATATTTACAAGTGAAGATTTTGATGCGTGAATTTGAAATCATTAATTTTAGTCATATACCTAGAGCACAAAATCACTATGTAGATCGCATTGCAAACCATATTCTGGATTGGAATTTAACACACAAATTCAACACAAGACAATAACATAAAAATATCAAAACGATGCATATCCATAGTATGTGTCGTATAAAATGTTTTAGAGTTCATCAACTCTGATACATATGACATGCCCATAGCATGTTACAAAAAACTCAAAAATGGGGGCACCACATGCCCCTACACACTAATCACTATCTAGAGGATCCCGAGACAATGGCTTTGCCCTCGCAGCTCATAGATCACGCACACTCTGTCCGGCCATTGCCATACGTCGCATGACCCCTTGCCATTCCGAGGGTAAACCAATACATGGCTCTATGTACTGGTCATCTAAGTCTTGCCATCTGTGCTCCAAAACACCGGTCAGAAGCCTCTCACATCTATGAAAGATGTCCTCTAGAAGGGATGTTGCGTCCTCATTTTGCTACGCTCTCAATCCACTAGATCCTGCGGCCCCTGATACTGCAGGTCACCCCATGTACCTGGTCGGTTTTACCAGTGCTGTATATGTATACCAAAAGTAAAAGAATCAGTACTACATACAATATTCTAAAAACTTTACATGCACGTAAAAGATTAGCAATTTGGCACTTACCATCGGGTCCCCATATACGACCATGTTGGAACACCTAATCCTACATGGGTAGGTGTGGAATGCGAAAAGTCACAATGGAGTCCAAGTGACCTTGGAATGTGAAACCAAGAGTCACACCATTGTACTATAAATGTACATCATGTATAATGGAAAAATAAGAAAGCCTCATGCTTATCCTTCATTGTGTGTTGAGTCTCTTGTGTGTGTGTGTGTTCATCTTCCTCATACACCATGTGTGTGCTT
Source organism: Pinus albicaulis (assembly GCA_034641835.2). NCBI lineage: Eukaryota > Viridiplantae > Streptophyta > Pinopsida > Pinales > Pinaceae > Pinus > Pinus albicaulis. Next base: position 39,346,263 of record CM076581.1, on the reverse strand, counting down.
AACATGGTGTTTAACATGGTATCAGAGTGGGCGATTACTGGCCTTGCTTCACATTGAGTGAGACATTTGTGTTTATGGCCTGTGCATATCTGCAAAAATTCTTGGCATTTTTGCAGCACTCAGATTTTTTGTAGCAGTGATTTTGCAGCATTTAGAAATTTTATCTTGGAGAAGAGCAGCATTCAAAATTCGTGGCAGCACTCAGAAATTGGTTTTGGAGAAAAGCATAATTGTGCATCTGAAGGTTTTCTCACTGCTCATTCTTCCTACAATTCTGTCTTTTAAATTCTGCATTTTGGAGAGCTACTGAAAATACTGTTTAAAGAGGGTTTCTGAGAAAAAAAAATTCTGAGTTTTTCATTGAAAAATTTGTGCAAATTTCTGGGTTTTCTGCTGAAATTTTCGAGAAGAATTCTGCATTTTTAAAGTCCATTTTCCTGCTGCTGGGCTACTGGAAATATTTCTAAGTTTTCACTGAAATATTTATGAGATTTCTGAGTTCTCTAACTCCACAAATTCTCCAATTTTCTGCTGCTATATCGCCCTATGTAATATTCTGAAAAATTCTGGGGTTTTTGGTGAAACTTTCTGAGATTTTGGACTGCATTTCTCCGCTGTTGTTGTAAATTCAGTCTCCTCTCTACTGTAATTTAAAAATAAAAACAAAATAAAAATAAAAAAAATAAAAATATATATATATATATATATATATATATATATATATATATATTTTTTTTTTTTTTTGAGCTCTCATCCCTCACGCCCCTATCCTACCCACTACAGCGTTCCCACCGAACTCTCACCCTGCTCTACCACTCAACCCGCCGCCCCCTGTATTAACCTTCCTCCCCACTCTACAGCTGCTCTATGCCCGCTCTACACGCTCATCCCTCACGCCCCTATCCTACCCACTACAACGTTCTCATAACCCTTATCACTCCACGACTCTACATATCCCCCAACCTGCCAACGCTCCCACTACTCTCAATTCTACGTCTGCACCCTGCATTACAAAAAAAATAAAAATAAAAATAATAACTAATTTTTTTTGAGCACACGCTCCCTTACCCTTCTCGGTCCCTCCGTCTTAACATCCCCTCTCCTACACCTGCAAAACCACAAGCCCTCAATGCTCCAACCCGATACCCACCTCACAGTATTAACTCGCAGCCCTACTCTCAAACCCATTCTATCGCCTTTCGGCTCTCCTCCTCAACACTCCTCGCTGCTAAACTCCGCGCTCTCCCCCTGCAATCTCACACCCTCGACCCCTCTCCTATACGCTCCTCCTATCTACATCGACCCTCCCATTCCAAAACTCGCCCTCGCAACTCTGCAATCCGCCCTCCCTCTCACATGGTATCCCCCACGCACAGATCTCTACGCATACCTTACTCCACGCTCTCCCCAATTCCTCCACGGCCCCCTCTGCAACTAACCGTCCCCATCTACTTCTACGACCTTCCCTCTCCTCGGTCGTTCGGCCTTACACCTCCCCACAACACTTCGCCCCGTTTCAAAACACTCATTTTTTAATTTAATTCGACCTTAAAATTTTTTAAATCCCTCTCCCTTGCCCTTATTTAATTTCGTTCCCTTTTTTAATAAATTCCCTCCCATTTTTTAAAATCCCTTTTTCAAAATTTTTAATTTTTAAATCTACAAATTAAAAAAAAAAAAAAAATCCCATCCCATTTTAATATTTCCCCTTCCCTATTTAAATTTGTAGACTCCCTTTTAATTAATTCCCATTATTACAATAAACTCCCTATCTCCCTAATTTTTTAATTAATCCCAAATAATTAATTTTTTAAATTAATTTTTAATTAATTAAAAAAAAAAAAAAAACAACGAAGAGAGAGAGGAAAGAGAGAATATGAACAGCAGAAAAAAAGGAAATGACATGTGAGCATATGGATTGAATACACAAAGAAAATTGCAGATTTGACATTGTGTGATTTGTGGCATAAGGGTGATTTTTTGAAGAAATTAACATTTGAAGACAAGTTTGCCATCATTGAAAACAACTCTTTGAAGAAAAATCAGTTGCCTTAAAGGCCTCTTCCATAGTGTTTTGTTGAATATTGTATTGAACTGACATTGATTTGCATCTTCATTCAAGACTTGAAGTGTATTTGAGTTGAAAAATTGTTGATTGCCCTCCATCATTTGAGGAGCAGATTTTGTACGTTGAGATTTCCATAGTTGGAAATTCTTTGGAGTCATTTGTATTTGTTTTTGAATCACATTGTAAACGGGTGCATTTTCGGTTGAAGTTGACACCCTTTCATTGTTGAAATGGCTAAAATCAATGAGGCATTAGAGTTGTTGAGTAACCTCATTCATTCCAATGTTGATGATATGGTAAAAATGAGTAAGAATGCTCTTCTTGATATTCAAATTGTTTGCAAGATGCACATGAGAAGATTGAGTTTTTGCAGTTGGAATCTCAACTCCAACAAGATGAAATTCAGCAAAAGAGTCACCATTCTGAACCTATTTCTGTTCAGAAGATTGAGAAAGAATCCCATGAGCAGCAAGTCAGTAAAGTTGAAGTTGATTCCCATTCAGTTCCTTGCACAAGAGCAGATTTACATGCATATGTAGCAGCTCAACCTGCACTTCTCAAGCCCATCATCAGACCTTGGGAAGAGCTTGTCCACAAAAAGCATAGAACTGGTCTTGGATATGATAAGGATGTGTCCTTTCATATTCCAGACTACACCAAGCCCATCATATTTCAGAGTGCCGTATTTCTATATGACAGTTCCCTGCAGCTGTTCCAGATCCTGCTCCACAACAACAACAGCAGATTTTAAAATGCCAACACTATGATTGAGTTGGCCATATGAAAGATCACAGTTTTGATCTTCATCCATGCAAGCTCTGTGGTCGGCACACCCATTCTTCAGACAGATGCTTCAGAAACAAGCCTCCTGCAAGAACCAAGATTCATCTTGGATGGATCGCTTCTTGGCAATGGGAATCAACAACCAAGAAGATGTTTAAAACACATGTCAAAACTTGTTCTCAGATATTGAGAAAACTTGCAGTTGAGTTTTCGCCATCATCTCACCTTGTCCCTGACAGGGGGGAAAATGGTGGTCATGTACAAGCTTCGACGACAGATCAAGCGAGCTTGAGCCACAATCTCTCATTCCATGTTCAGAGTTGTAGCCAAAGACACAATAGTTCAAGCGAGCATGAGCCACAATTTGTCATTCCAGATTCAGAGATGTAGCCAGAGACACGGATGCCCATGAGCATGCCTTCGGTTGGTGGACAAACTTAAACCATCATCTTTGGTTGGTGGATAACCTAAAACCATCACAGGTAGTAGACCTCCCTTCTTTTAGGTCGAAGGTCTCCCTTTCATATATGAGGAACACTTCCTCTAGCAGAAGCCTTCAGCTTCTTGCTAGCTTTGGTTGAGTTCCAGGAAATGCTTCAAGCATTCCAGAGTTGTTGGTAATCCTACAACCATCACAGGTAGTAGACCTCCCTTCTTTTAGGTTGAAGGTCTCCCTTTTTTATGAGGGACAATTCCTCTAGCAGAAGCCTTCAGCTTCTTGCCAGTTTTGGAAGAGTTCCAGGAACTGCAACAAGTTTTGCGTTCCAGTGTTTGTGGTCATCCTAAAACCACCTCTTTTTTTCCAACATTTCAGAGAGTTGATTCAGCCAAGTGCTGCCATGTATACTTTTCATATTTGTATTACAACTCTTTTCTTGGACTCACACATACCCCTTCGGATTAAGGGGGGATGTTGGAACACCTAATCCTACATGGGTAGGTGTGGAATGCGAAAAGTCACAATGGAGTCCAAGTGACCTTGGAATGTGAAACCAAGAGTCACACCATTGTACTATAAATTTACATCATGTATAATGGAAAAATAAGAAAGCCTCACACTTATCCTTCATTGTGTGTTGAGTCTCTTGTGTGTGTGTGTTCATCTTCCTCATACACCATGTGTGTGCTTAACATGGTGTTTAACAGACCACGCGGAAGTGGCAGATCTGGGTCCCCACAATAACTCATCCCACTATAGGGATAGTCGTCTATATACAGTGGCATTTGATCCCAATGAACAAAGAAATCAGGACGGAACACCCGTCCAACTGCTCCACCTCCTCCTCTGCACAGTAATTGCCCCCATCGGCGCATCCTAGGCTCTCTCGGGCCCCCATCTAGGAGCTGTATGCGAGGACGAAGTGTCAGGATCTTCTCAAAGAAGAAAGAGCACAAAACTGTGCCATATGCACAATCATGGTTCACTTGCCACTTATATAGCGACAACTGTCGTTTAAATGACAACAGCATCATCTAGGCCCACCCATAGTAGGTCCCACTCAAAACACTCTCCACTAGCATCATTCCCCCCCCCGTGATGTGATGGAGTGCCTGGTTTCCCAAGATCCGCAGCACTGCTGCGGCCACAGCACGGGTCTCTAACCTCTCCAAATCCCCGATGGGTATCCGATTCCCCTTGACTTGGAGACCTGGCCGACAATGGCGCTCTACAAACTCTATGATATTCCGCCCACATGGTAATACTGGCTAAGTATTCCCTACCATCCCAAGTGGTGGGAGACCAGTTAGGAAATATATATCCTGGACCATCAACTCGATCCGGTGCCCCTGCACTATAAAGACCTCATGGTTCGGATCCCAATAGCTCACAATCCAGGCCAATTAGGGCTCCCCAACTCTCAGTAAAGGGTTCTCCACAAACTTCAGAACCCCAAACTTGGCCAAAGCACTGCGGACACCCTGATCCTCCCAGATCTCCGACCGTAATGCGCCTAGGTCTCTCTCTCTCTCCAGTTGATCCGTAACTCTGCCATACCTACACAAAACATCATATTTATTAGTATACAGATAGTAAAGACTATTTCTCATAAAAAAACCCTATTGCTCAGTCAAAAAACAACACAAAAACACCCCTCTCGGACAGGTCGCACTTTTCAAGCCCAAACCTGGGACAGGTCGCACTTTTCTAGCCAAAACCTGCTACCCAGGTCGCGCTTTTTGCACCAAAAAGTGCGACCCAGCCGTGAGGAGGAGTAGGGGGCTATTCCTGAGCCTTAGGGACCTAATCTGAACTTTTAATCCACTGAAAAGGAAGAGTAGGGTTAGGCCTCTTACCTGCAACTAACAGATCTTGATTCCAATGGTCGATTTGTCCGCTACGATCGCTGTAAGATTCAGGGCCTTCTCTCCTCTCCACATTCAACACAGCTCCACATGGAAATGAATGAATTTGGAGGGAAAATGCCTTATTAAAAGAGAAACCCCTGTTTTTTCTTTCACTCATTGCGATCCAACCGTAGCCCCGTTTACCAAACCGTCTGAATCGTTGGAAAGCTCTCACTGAGCCCTCAAATGGGTATCTATTAGTTTTTAGTGACTTGATACTTCACCATGACAAAGTTTCCCAAGAAACGTCACTTCACCCTTCCTCAAAATCGAATTTCTTCACTTGCAACACTCGTACCGGGGGCACCATGTTGTCTCCATACTTGTCCACGCTCGTGTCAAATTTTGTCGTGAGTTACCATCTTGTGATCATGATTTTATGGTCCGCATTGGACCCTTTACATATGTGGCAGCACCATAGAGTCACACTTGTTTAGAGCATCCAAACTGAGTCATCATTCCATTCATGGAGTCTATTTCGAGTCCCGTTGCATCCTGATATAATCCTCCATCATTCATTGCTTGGTCCCTCTCTCGTGTCACATATTATGGCCTTCAATCCCACTGTCCTCTATCCCTCATGATGTGTCAGTCGCTGCCAGGTCATTTACGCCCTTTATGCTCTAACAAGGGAAGTCGTCTGTTCGCTACTCATTTCCCCCTATTTCATCATCATCATTGGTGTCAGTTTGTCATTCACTCTACTATTTTCTCTCATGCCCTAGTTGAGGAGCCCTTATTGCCTCACCTATGGCGGACCTCCTTCTGTCAACATTAGCTCATTCATTCCAGAAGACAGATCTAGAGGGTGGGGTACCTTGGTTCCAGCTTCCACTCTTGTTCGACGCCTCGGATTGGGAAAAGGGACTCCTTATTTCCCTTTGAATTGATTGTTTCTTAGCTCCATCCCCCTTCAGCATGATCGAGATCTGTATTCCCGATGGTTCAGTGATGCAACAACTGGCATCGGTGATTCTCGGGTGTGTGTGAGATGTCTCAACCCTCATGAGGGGGTGGCCCTACAGGTAGCCCCCCACACACTAGGATGACCTCTTCATCACAACCTTCGATGCAGCTCCATACATTTGATGATGTCAGCCTCAGCCGCTTGTAGCGCCTTTTTGGTTGCATGTATCAGTCAGATTTTCAGAGCCCTTTCTTGTGTTCAGGGGCATCTGGGTTGTATTTATATCTCATGTACTTAGATATTATTGTACAAGTCCTAGCTGTTATCCCAGGCACAATATGTATGTGGGATTCATTATCATGTTATTTATCTGGCTCATGTTTATGCCAGCATTATACCATCTCGTGGTTTTACGGACGCCTTATTGTTTGTACTATTGCCTTGGCAGGCATAGGTATGCGTCCCCCGCCACCTATAGCAAGTACTTACTCATCAAATAGACTTGTCGCACCTGCAAGTCACCTCCTCAGGGTCTAGGTATTTCAACACTTTGGTTTACCTTATACTTCTCTCTCTTTGACTTCCCCTTCAATGTCTAGTGATTGAGTTCTTACAACGTACTTCAGTCATATGATTAGCTCCTAACACTTTCACACTGGGGGGAAATCTGTTACACCATTTTTTTGGTCATCTAACCTATTATCATTAGATGGACACAAGTACATCATGTAAGACCAATTTTACTCCAAGTAAAATTGCTTTCAGTATGAAAATAACTTAGTAAATCACCTTTATTAAGTTGTTTATGGTTTAAACAGGAAACCCCATAAGGAAATATTAAATAAATATACATTTGTTTGATTTTCCTCACGAAATAATTAATTAAATAGTAGTTTAATTAATATTTCTAGTTATATTTAACCCAAAACAAGGAAATTAATTAGATAAATCATTATTTATCTTATTATTTTCTAAGAGTAATTGTTTAAATCTTATTTAAATAATATTCTTTGTTAAATATGACTAATTCACCCTTAAATAATTAAATAAATCATTATTTATTTGATTATTACCCAACCATGTCCTTAAAATGATAAATAAATCATTTATTTATTTATTATTACTTAATCACATCCTTAAAATGATAAATAAATCATTTATTTATTTATTATTTACAAATAAGGGGATTTGACTCAAGTCAAATTCCTTTTCCCTCCAAAAAATATAATAAAATATTCCATAAAATTTGGATCTAGATTTGGTTAATAATATTTTAATTATGCACCAATCTCTAGACTAACTCAATATTTTGTTATAAATAGAAGGGTTTTCCCATTCATTTGTCACCTTTTGTTGCCTAAATATCACTCTGGATCTCAACTCTTGGTCTGGCTATTGATCCACAATCATAGCCATATTTTTCCACTTTTGTCTGGGTTTTCTACACCATCAAGAGAGAGGAATTCTAAATCTGAAGTGCTGAGGACTTTCAAGAACCCATCCCATTGAGGAGAACATGGAACACCCTCTTGTGTTTTCCTCCCATGTGCCATTAATAAAAATTTCATTGGATATATTCTTGTCTTGTTTATTGGATCTATGGAGTAAATCTTATTTTTCTACTGTTTAATGTCTTCTAATGCATAGATCTAAATGTTTGCAGCATTTGTCTTGATCATATAATTGCAGATTTGAAGATATTAGCAGTGATTTATGCTGTTAGGGATGTTTGTTATGCGCAGCTAAAGTGGTATTTTTTCATACACTTCGAATCAAGATTCATACTAACATCTTCTTCCTTACAACTACAAGTTTTCGCTTTCGGAGTATGCTTGTCCTTACTAGTTTTCTTGGATGCAGCGAATGCTATTTCTAGGTGAGATGTGTCATCCTCTTCTTCAATCCTCATTTCATATGTCGTAAGCACTCCATGCAATTCATCTTTGCTGAGATTGACTAGATTTGAGCTATATTCCAAGACATATACCTTTGGGTTGAATCTTGCCTGCAAGGTTCTAAGGATCTTTAGAAAAATAATTTTGGTATCAACAGGTTCTCCCAAACCTTCCAATGCATTTTTTATTTCATCAAAGCGCTGTAAGCATGCATCAATATTTTCATCTTCCTTCATTTTGAGTTTCTCAAAATTTTCCCTCCAAATTTGAAGCTTTTCTTCTTTCACGTTTGAGTCACCTACATATCTATTCTCAATCTTGCCCCATACTTCTTTAGCAGTTTTTTAACTCAGTACCTTAAAATAGACAGATTTGATAAGCCCACTGATAATGAGATATTTAACCTTTGCATCCTATACCATATTTTTCTTTCCTTGTTCATCCTGGGTCGCTGTAAAGCCTTTTCAACGATTTCCCATACTTCGTATCCTTGCACTAGCAAATGAAAAAGCATTATTCCACTCCAAAGTGCGTAGTTATTTCCATTGAACATAGGAACTCTATTCTTAGTATGCTCCATGACCTCCTTCCAGTTGTTAGACTACTACTGAAGGAACCAAGCTCTGATACCAATCGTTGGAAATACTGAGAGGGCGGTGAATCAATATTTTTGATCAATTAGCACTTTTAAATCTTTTCAAAGCATTATTTAATATTCAAATTATTGATTTTTATCCAGTAACAACAGTAAAAAATAGAACACAATAGGCACACAAATTTTAAGTGGAATGATTTTCTAATAAATTCTTTAATCTTCAGCCCCAACTAAAATGAAAGGTACAACTTCCTAGAATTCTAGGAAAGAATTCTTCTCTAGCTCCCACTGGAAGGATGCCCCAACAACCTGGTTTCTTCAGTAGTCAACTGAATGGATGCCCTGAAATCCTAGACCAACCTACCACCCTGAAGTGTTCACAGGCTCCAACCTGTAGGTGACTTCATGCACCAACCTAACACCTCCATGCCACCATATAATGATCAGAAATAAGACAAGAGTGTGGAATCTCATACCAAGGACATTGACCCATGATACAATATGATTCACAATGATTTTATTGAACTAGGCCAATCACCCAATCACACTATGACCTGCAACCCAACCATAACGTTATCCAACAATGCATCTCCAACTCTAGGAAAATTGACTCTTTTAAAATAATGACTCTTTAATAATTTTACAATGATTATTTGTAAAATACTAACTTTTGATACGACTTGATAGTTGACTTGACACTACTTCTTTGAACACTAACATCTGTTGAGGTATTGTTGTGCTTGATTCAAGTAATGGTACTTTGGCGTTTCATTGTCCTTCTAGTATGTGTCTAAGTTGTCCTATTTTGTCCTCCTTCCTGCACATGCATTAATGAAAAAGACCCAAACCAATATACAAACAAAATACTTACACTGTCTTGCATACCATATATATGAGAAATATTCAAAATTAAAATGTATATACGTTCAACATTTATGAACAAAACCAAATCAAACATACAAACAAAATACTTACATTGTCCTACAAAAACACATGTCAAAGATGATATTCAAATTAAAATTCAAACACTAATCATACATACCTTGTTGTAGCAGACTTACCCTTGACTGTTGATGTTGTGTCCTTACTGTAGTGATCCTTGAATACATATTTTTTATTGCCTTCTAAAAGCTCGATATTGAATCTGTTGTATATATGTAATTTCGGATCTCCAAGGTCTGAAATTGTGTCTTGTGGTAGCCCTATGAGTTCTCTTTCCAACCCTTTAGGTCTGATCAATATTGGATTCTTCAAGTAATAGTTATGCCCAATCTCCTACGATGACCTGATTATAGACTGGTTCAGTAGAGAGAACTTGTATGAAGTTCCATGTGTCACTGTTTCAACCTTTGGTCCTGAAAACGATACCCAACAAACTACAACCCATCCTCTTTCTGTCACTTTTTACGAAATTTGAATCCAATGCTCAGAGAGAAGGTTATGATTATTTTACTAAGGTCACTTGTTTGACATGAAATTCGGGAGCCTGCAAAAACCATAAATTCCTCAGATCATATCTCTGAAACTATAGTGAACCAATATCTAAAATTTGGACACACAATTCATTAGAATTTCAGCTCAAATGGGTTTTTTCAGTATCTAAAGCTTTGTATAAAAAAAATTATAGCTAAAATTCGACGATGACCTATTTTATGTAGCAAAATCCTTACATGAGGAGGATATGAGGGTCACAATTTATAAATATTCTTAGGTTAAGAGGGACTTAAACAAGTGAACATTGGAGGGATTTTAGGAGCTTAAAAAATTATTAATTATTGACTATTCAATGACCACAACCAATGATTAGTGTCATGCCAAAACCCCATGGGGTTTTAGCCCACTAACTGGGGTTACTAATTTCAAACACAAATATCTCTCAAACCATGAATAATTACGTGGCATGCCATATATCAGTATAAACATATCAACCAATAGAAACCATCCAAAATATCCTTGACTCAAAATAGAGTAATTTTTAAAGTCAAATTTCCCATGCAAGATCGGGGCAGCCCTTGGTGCTGCTTCGGTTGACATCAATGAAAACCACTGATCAACATCTTCTTCGACACACAAGGAGATCCTTTTGCATCATTTTGTGATTATTCTAGTCCTTTGACGCAATTCCTTTCTTTTACCTGGTCTTTGGTCATTGAGCTTTCTTTATTGTTATATATGTCATTTGAGTCAATCCCTTACTACAATTATTTCTTTCTTTTAGGTACTTTAATATTTACTAATCCATGAGAGCGAAGTCCCAATACTTATGGGACAAATTCATTCACTTTTACGATTCTAAGTTCAAGATTTTAGAGAGTTTTTTATGCACTCGACTCTTCCAAAAACTTTGAATTTGTAAAACTGTATTTTGACTGTCACAAAGAGATTCCTTTTGGGAAAACAATTTATTTGCGATTCTAAGAATTATTTTAAAGAAATATGAATATTGTGAATGTTTTCCTATTCCATTTATGAAATAGATTAATGAAATCATTCTATAACTCTATGAATTTACGGACATTGTCTTTGAATATCATCTTTCTTCAATAATGCTTACTTCACAATGATGAATGGAACGGACATGATTGATTAAAATTTATATATTTGTTTTTTCTTATGAATTCCTTTGACCACACCTAATCCAATCACAAGTGCATGATATGAATGCTATATTATTTCTTGGAGTATATTGAAAATATGAGTGTGCATTGAAATAGGAGTACCACCTCTTTAAAAATTTAGAGGGGACATGTATCCAAGCCCTATGAGGTTGAATTTTTTTCGTGATGGAAAAAATGATCAAAATTTTTGGTTACCATACTGGGGATTCAAATAATCCAATATTAATTTCCCAGTAAAAGATTCATTTAGATAAATTTCAACCTCATGTTTTCATTGGATTGCATGATCAAAGAAGTATCTTGCATCAATTATATTTTCTTTTCTATACAAATAGCCAAAACAAGAGAAGAGTTGGAAAGATCTTGGAATACTCTAGCTCAACCAAAAAAACCAACACCTTGAAATCTAGATAGGTGACTCCAATAAAAATAAAGGTTAAAATAGAAATATAGGAGCTTTCAAGGCCCAGTAACAAGAAGCCAAAGTAATAAAATTATAGAATATTTTGATAATTCCTCGAATAAAGGAGTGTTTCTTTTCTCGCCCTAGTGATGAGATGGAAGAAAGAAGAGGATGTTTTACCTTTTTATTTATGGGGATGGTGTAATGGATCCTAAGAAACTCATGAATTTTTTTTGGCAATTTGCAATATTCATGGGATTGTGCATGAAGATGTGATGGTGAGAGTGTTTCTATATACTTTGATTGGACGCACTTATGATTGGTACTTATCATTACCCACTATTTCCATTAATTATTTCGATAATATATAAAATACATTGATTGAATCGTATGTTTGGCTTGTAGGATACAATACATTGCTTACCTAATTCACACATATCCAACTTCAAAGAGATGAAAATATTACAAAATTTAACCTCGGGTTTTTGAAAACCTGACAGTTAATCCCCCAAGAATCTTGTGTAAATTAACCTGTGAAATTTGGAAGTTATATGAATGTAATTCCTTCTAATTTCAAGTATTCTATAAAATATCCTTATATAGATACTCTAGATGGAACTATGAGAAAAGCATAGGAAATGGAAGAAGACATATTCCAGAGCAAAGTTGACCCTAAAATTATTTTTGGAAAGGGCTAGAGGGAGTTGTCTTCCCTCAAGGTTTAAAATTAAAAAAGGCTACTTCCTATTCATAATTCCCAAGAAACTGTAGTTGGGAGAGGAATTTTTCATGGCATTCCTTCAAATATAAGAAATGTTATAGTACTTGAAGAAGCATCTACCTTAAAGGTTAATTATGAGATTACCCAATTAATAAGAACAATGAAGTAGATGAAAAATGAGATACTCATACAAGTTGATAAATAGAAGCCACAATAACAAAATGTCAAATAATCTAATTATGGCCTCAAGAATAAAAATATTGGTAATATACCACCAAGGGGACCTAGACCCCCAAGATATTAGAATCCTAGTACCCTCAGCATAAACACTCAATAATTTGAAGTAGGCCCTCCTCTAGTACTTGAAGACTTTACTAAAAAGAGTACAAGTATCTTCTTGAATCAATGGAAATGGGAGATAATCCAATATTTTATTTTAAAGAAGAATAATTTCCACAAGAATATGAAGAATTTGTAGAACATGAAACAGAATTTAGACTAGAGCACAATTATATATATATATATATATATATATATATATATATATATATATATATATGATGGGTCATCCCATTAAATACAAGAGTCCAAAGGAAGATGCCTGAAGATAAGACAGTTCCATCTCAAGACAAAACTTATGATTCCATGAGGAATTACAATATAATGGAAGATTTTCATAAATTTTGGATTACCTTGCCCTTTTCAGAAATTGTCAAGATTCCTAAAAAAAGAGAAATTCTTGTCAAAGCTATAAAATATGAAGAATCCTCCAATCCGAAAATAGAAGTTGTTGTTATTAATTTTCCACAAGCGAATCCTATAGTCCAAGCCAGGACATGTGGAAATTTCCCTCCTTTAAATATATTGCTCGTGACTTCATAATTTGTGTTGCATAATTGTTTGATTGATATCAATGTCACCAATAACATTATGTCACTTCATACCGTGAAGACAATAGGATTAGATTACATTAGTCACCATTAAGTGGGTGATAGCATATGTGCAATAAAATCAAGAAAAGTACTTTCTTATAAAGAGATTAATGATTTATGTGTAAAAATATAGTTGGCCCTTCATATTACAACAATATTCACAATAATGGTTGTTGATTTATCGATTGCATATGGATTGGTTTTAGGGAGGGAATTGAGCTTCCCTATTCGGGGATATTTTATGAACGATGGAAGTTACATGTTACTCCCAAACAAAGATATTCAATTAATAATAATACCACAAGAACCTAAGAATCTTGTCTTCTCTGAAAAAAGTAAATTAATGTTGTGGTTGAATATATTGACACAAGCATTGGAAATTATGTTGTTCTCAATAATGTAGATATTTAGAATTCATTTTCAGTTACTTGCAAGATGTACTTTGATGATTTCACATTGAACACCTAGTCAGGAGCAAGAGTTATTATGGAGGGATCATAAGGTGAAAATTTTCCAATGACCTTTTCTTTGCAATTTACTTGTACAAAAAATGAAGTGAATTGCGTAGAATTAATTCAAGGTATACTCTTGGACCATCAAAATGGAATTAGAAATATTCTAGTTATGGGAGAATTTGAATTACTTATCAATCAGGTCAGCGAAAAGTATAATACCAAAAGGGCTAAGTTGAAAGCTTATGCAAGAAGAGTTTGGGATTTGATTGAAAAATTTGAGTCATTTGAAATATCATTTATCTCAAGGGATCTAAACCATAAAGTTGATTATTTAGCTTTTTTTGGCTCACTTTTGACCCTAAATCAACATTTGATTCCTTTTGATTCAAGATGTTATATGGACCATTTGTTCTTGATAATCAAGAGTATTAGTATATTTTCAACAATGAAGAACCTATTCTTCAATTTCATGTTGATGATCATGATGAAGAGAATAAGGAAAATCCCATCAATAATAAAATTCCAATATCACTCGAATCACTCTTCAACTGAAATGATCAAATGAAAGGTCTCATATCACTAAATAATTTTTTGTTAAAGGGGTTCAAGAAACAAAAAATATAAATATCATAACTCCATAAGATCCCATATGGTTAAATATTGGAGTTGATTGCTCTCAAAGTGAAATTGATCAGTCTTTAGTCTTATTTCAAAAAAAAATCAAGATGTTTTTTCATGGACCTACCAGGACATGAAGGAATATGACAAGGAGTTCATTTAGCATGTGATTCCACTATAAGAAAATGTTAAGACATTCAGTCATAAACCAAGGATAATCAATTCGAAACTTAAACATTTGGTTAAGTTAGAAATTGAAAAAATGGAAAAAGTCATAACCAAATTATAAAACGAAATTTTGAATCAATTTCAAAGCCAGTAATAGTTTATAAAAAGAATGGAGAAATAAGGTTCTGTATTAATTTTTGTGACTTTAACAAGGATTCAATTTAAGACAATTATTTTCTCCTGTACAAGGAAATATTTATTTAATCAATTACTGGATCAACAATTATGTCTATGTTATATGTATTTTATAGATACAACTAAATTTTAGTTGTTTAGGATGATAGACATAAGACAATGTTTATCAAACCATGGGGAACATATGCTTATACTCACGTGCCCTTCAAATTGAAGAATGTTGGTGAAAAATTTCATAGAGCCATAGACCATGCATTTTTAGACTTAACTGGAAAGTTCATAACACATTATCAAGGTGATTTGATAAATTATTCCAAGATAAGAGCCTCTCATTGGGAACATCCACAACAAGTGATGAACTCTTAGCTAAAATGAGAGAGGGGGGGGGGGGGTGAATCAGTTTAGTACATTCATGGAAATTTAAAACTCTTTTCATTGAACTCAATTACACCTTCAGTTCATAAGCATCTTAATACATAATGAATCAACAAAATTAATTTCTGTAGAGCCAGTAATTAAGTAGATTAAAACATCACATCAACACATAATCATCAAGCACATAGACAACAGATATAAGTGGAAACCCATAAAGGAGAAAACCACATATTATTATTGTTGTGATGCAAAGACAAGCTCCAAATCCCTCTCACCACTGATTTTCTGTAGGCTCCAACCTACAGGAGGCTGTTACCTCAAATTCTGCAAGCTACAACTGGCAAGGAAGCTCATCAATTTTCTGCAGACTACAACCCACAGGAGGCTCCTACCTCAACCAACTCCAACTGGACATCTATCAAGCTACAACTTGAAATGGAAGCACCAACTCCCATGTATTTTTCTGCAGGCTACAACCCACAAGAGGCTCCTACCTCAACCAACTCCAACTGGAAATTTATCAAGCTACTACTTGAAAGGAGACTATAATCCCCTCACTCATCATGAAACTAAAATGTTGATTTACCTGGATATAAGCTCTGTTATACTCCTTCTCCACTGTTTCCTTTTCAGACTTTACTTCATATCATCTCTCTCTCTTATTATTCTACTCTCCAACCTTCTACAACTCTTCTTACATTCTTCTGCTCTTTTCAATTCTGCAACTTTCTAACCCCTTCCGCACTCTTCAAATCTGCTGCACCCTCTCTCTCTCTTCCTCTGTTTTCGTAAAAACCTCTGCATACTGATATTACCTGTTTTATATAGATAACTTCATGATTGTTTGCATTCTACAGGGAATATGGAGTGAATAGGCCTAACTCTTTGCCTTCCACCCATTTGATTCCTCATTCTTCAGTTCAGGATATTACATCAAAAGTAATCATTACAGTACTCATGGATTTTTTCCTATGCCTACGGAGATTTGCCTTTGGATCACAAACAATATAAAATAATCAATGAATTTACATTTATAGTTATAATAATATTTCAATTCTGCCCTTTCAACTTCTTATTTTTGCTATTTGTTTGTCCTCTTTTGCTTGTTGTCCCTTTGTCTTTTATGTTTCTGCAGTTACATTTCCAATTGTGCTGCAACATTACTGTCTTAGCCCGACTTGACCCATGCCTATATGTTTACACCACTTCTTCCTATTGCATATCTTACCTGCAATGTTCTATGCTCTTATCTGCTCCTTTGCTCTGTGTTGGGTTACTTACTCGAGTCTCCATAAGGCCACAAATATCAAAATATGCAGGGTTAGTCGAATTAACCCCACAATTACCAACTAGATGTAGCACGAAACTGCAATTTTGAACAACACTTGACCTGTGGGTTATGACCCACATAAACTCCATTTATCTTGCAGCGGATTACAATATCAGAGTTTATTCCACATATATACGTTAGAAATCAATAACGATTACTGTATTTGAACTTTAAACAAATTGCAATTACCCCCAACCAACATACATATACGCGGAACAGGGGTTCTCGGGTCCCACAACACGGAAACCAATCACAACACATCGCATTTTGCTTGCCCGAAAGTTTTAACGTTTTGCAATAAACATATCTCCCATTTTCTGTGATATGCGATCACATCACATCGCATCCAACATACCATGCAGACTCTTCAGTACAAACCATAAAATCTGCAGAACAGTCCTCACCTGCTCGGCCTTCTTTGCAAACAAGCTGAAAAAATATCAGAATACACGCGGAATCATAAACTGTTACTTTAAACCTGGTTAAACATAAACCCAAAACAATTACATATAGGCGGAACTTATTTACTAGAGGGTCCCACAACACTTTCCACCAATCATAGGTGATCACACTTCGCACTTTATAAGATTTACTTTCCCCGCAACTTCGCACTTCACTCACTTTACAATTTAACTTAGTGGTTAACCTCTATTTCGTACGATCTATGATATTGCAACGTGCCAACATGTGTCCCTTATCAACTTCGCATCACACACAAAATGAATTACCCTGCGACGACTTTAACACTTAAACGCTAAAATTTGTGATTTGCACTTTCGATCTCTATCGTTGGTCTTCGTTGGATCCGTCGGTCCATGCTTGTCTCCTTGCCAATCCACTTCACATAGAAAGTTAATTAACTTAACTTGCAAAGTATTAACCATAAAATATATACCTTGCGATGTGCGATATCTTCACGGTTGCGATGTGATTGTCACCGTTGATCTACACCAGATCTACAGTCCTCGCTACTACTTGCAAATCCAATTGTCCTTCAATCCTTGTTGTTGCTTACAAATATGGTCGCCTTCTGCTATGTGGTTAATGCAATATTTGATTCAACATAGGATTCATGCAATAACTATGGTCCTCCTTTGTTATTCTATATTTTATTCACTCCAACTTGGGATTATCACACTTGCTACACGTTCACGACTCTGCCCATCATGTTCACGATTCTACCTTTTCTCCTTTTCTACCTTAACTTCCTTTGCTGCCTTTGCTTCTTAGCTACCTTTGCTACTGTTTGTGCTCAACCTATTGTTCCTAAATTGAGTTCATTAATTGTCAACCAGGGTTGGTAAACTGCTGAAGTGTGGTGCACTATATGTGCCAGGTATTTGTTTCTCACTACGTTGTGTTTAGTGTTTTATGATGTTTTTGGTTTTATGGTTTTATGTTTGAAAAGGGGAAGAACTAAGTGCTGGTGAAAAGAAGCTGTTGGTTATTTAAAACAGAACAAAGCCTAAAATATGGATGAAAAACAACAAATGCAAAGCTTGATAATGACTTCATTGCAAGAAAATAAATCACAACATGAGCTTGAACTTATCCAATTCATTCATTAAAGGTGTGTTGGAAGAGCTTGAGAAATGGACAAGTTAAGTGTAAATGAAGTTCTCTTAAATAAACAATCAACTCACAATATTACAAAATGATTATTTGTAACACAATAAGATTTCTATTCTAGATTAACCTATGATGTTGAAGTTATCCTATTCTGCAACTTGACTTATCACTTCTAGGCCTTATTCATAAGTTTTGAGATTTTCTAAAATGATGCTTGGGAAAAAGGCTATAAGTGAGTTTGTAAAAGATTTGCAGAGTGATCAAAGCCTTAAACTAATATGACTGACCCCTATTCATGTGATGATGTATCAATATAAATTCAGAACAAAAGTAAGTTTGTAAATAATGAAGGCCGAGAGACTAATTTTGACAAATAATACTACTTGAAATACAATGGATAACCTAGGCTAGAACGTGATCTATCAATCTTAAAAGACAATGACTGCACCTAAACTAAAATGCCATTATCAAACTGGAAATGTAGTGACAGAGCTGAACTAAATGCAATCAACCTCCGGAGTGCTATAACTAAATTAACATGCAACTAGTCTATGGAATTCTACAGCCCATCTCGTTCAATAGGAATGATATTTTGGAAGAGTTTGTAAAACAAGTCTGGCTGTATTATTCAATGCAATTGAACATAAACATAAGATTGAAAGCAAATACAACTAGAATATAAGACACCACAGCTGTTTCTTATTCATTGTTAATGATGTTTTGGAAGAGTTTGTAAGAGTAAGACCGGTTGTGACACTTAGTGTAAACAAGCATAAATCATAAAATTCAAAAGGAAATGCAACTAAAACCTACAATACCACACCTATGCCTTATTCATCGTGATGATATTTTGGAAGAGTTTATAAGAGTAAGTCTAGCTGTGATGATTAATGTAAACAAGCATAAATCATAAAATTCGAAAGGAAATGCAACTAAAACCTACAATACCACAGCTATGCCTTATTCATCGTGATGATATTTTGGAAGAGTTTATAAGAGTAAGTCTAGCTGTGATAATGAACGTAAACAAGCATGAACATAAACTTCAGAAACTTGCCTAAGCTAGAAATGAAAATGAGACTAAAATACTTATCTAAACCGCATAAACAAGGCTGCTCAGGTAGCAGGGGCCCTCTACCACCGGAGTAGCACGAAATCTACTTCAAAATTGACTCAAAGCCTTGAAGGAAATGATGCTTCTTTCATTAAAGAGAAATTAATTCAAAAACAGAGTGTTTTCGGACTTCTGAAATCTAGCAATCAACCACAAAATCTAACCTTGTCCCTCGGTTTCCTGAGCCATATTTGTAACAAATTTACATAACTGTCTTGAGATAACCTAGGGATAATTGTCTTTCCAAATAAAAACCAAACTAGGATTCTGATGGTGGTCACGTAATAGAATTAAGGACATCTGGACTGTCCTTGTCCTATTAGGAGTCTCTCTCCTAGTTTGAGTTCCCACGTACATAACCGCCTACAGAATTTCGTTCAAACTTCGTGGAGAGCAACAAATGATGAGGGAATGATGTGGAATACGACCATATGTGGTTTCCTCTAAGATGACACCTGGAACCTACGTAGACATGAAGATAGCTACAGAATTGGCAACTAGCTATAGAATGTCTGCATTCCGTAGCTAGATCTAGTTCAAAAAGTACTACAATGAAAAAATCATAAAAACATAGCAAGTTAGTCATGATATATATTCTTAAAGAAATTTTAACTAATTCTACTGATCATTTGAGCATGTGATTAATAATGGAAAAAGGAAATGGAGTGGAATGTGGTGGAAGAAAGAACATCTTTGGAGCTCAACAGCTACCTTTGCCTTTTTTCTGCCTTTGCTACCTTTACTCCTTTGGTGCCTTTGCTGATGGTCTAATACTACTCCGTGCCTCTCTACTGCTCCTCTTTCTCTCTTTTATGTTTTGTTACTACATTATTGCCTGATCTTCTTCTTTGCCTTATTTTTGTTGCTTCTCTGCTCCTTTTCCTTAATGATAGTTCAGGTGCTACTCCTTTGTGCTCCTTGTCCATCAATGACAATATTTCCAACAGTCTCCCCCTTTGGCATTGATGGAAACACATCCACCAATACTCCAATACTTCCTCCAAGACTTCCTCCCCCTTTCATTCTGAGAAGTATCTATCTTTCTCTGCTTTCTTTTCAGAGCCTTTCTTCTTTTTCTTGCTTTTCCTCCCCCTTTGACATCAATAGAAAAGGGTTGCAAATTCCCCAGTGTAGTTTCCATCTTTGCATTATTTCTCTCTGAGTTGTGTATAGGCCTTATTCTTCTGACTTATACCTTGCTGCTCCAGACTGGTGTACAAGAGTTGTTGGGAGAACACTTTGAGAATCATTGAACTTGTATGTATATACACAGTAAGTTGATACCATCCCTAAACACAGACTCCTTGCACTTGTATAAAGCTGGAAGTGGTGATAAGGACACTTCATAGAATAAACTATACCAGACTTATATAATCATAGATGCATTATTGGAATAATAATAAAATACTGAGAATGCTCCATATGACATATAAAGTTTGCTCCAAATATAGTTTAGTCTATATTATGATCTTCATCTCAGATACATATCTGTTGAGGAAGGTTGTAGATGGAATATGTCTTCTTCTACAATACACATCTGCAGTACACATTTTTTCAAATATGATGATGCCAATATATCTTTTGTAGTTGTGGTTCACCTTTATTGCCCGTTGTTGGTGATATGTGCTAGACTACTAACATGGATATTACACTTATAGCCGAAAGGCCCTTGATACTGATGTGAACAATGAATCTCAAGAAACCTTATAACTTCTTGTAAAACTAGATTGTATTTCAATCTAAAGGACCCAATGACTTTAATACTGTACAAAGTATTTTCAAAACAAATCCTTGAGGCTAGATACATTCAATCCATTGATCAGTATCACTTATCAACTATACAATTTTATTTATGACATAAGGGGGTGGGGTATGTATGTCAATGATCAACCACTCTGCAATGGTGAAATACCAGTAATTACTTTTTGCTGAAGTAGGCTTTAGATGAAACAATAAAAGACTCTTGAGCTTCAAATAGTAGGATTAACACAACTAGTCCTTCATACTTCAGATACTTTAACTGTTCTATTATAATGATCTTCAGCTAAACATCTTCAAGTTGTTTAATTGAAATCTCAGCAAACAAAATTCACACAGTTTTATAAATGATCTTAAGAAAGAGGCCTTGAAGATATATCTGTACTGACTTGAGGAAGGCATGCAATTATATATATAAATAGATAATGCTTTAGTGCTCAATATAATACTTCAAATGTAAATGAGATAATGATTCTTTAACACTTTTATTGACCTTTTTATGCTTTAAAAATTGCAGCTCGACATTCTCCAATATTTACAATCAAAAAATACTTTGCAATAATCAGAGCAACCAGAGCTTAATCCACATATACTATAATGTTGATAATGTTAGGAATACTACCTTGATGTACTTCTTCCATAATACTATGATCCTGAGGACCTGTACCATACCACTACTCCACTAATAACACTTGGTATTCTGCTAATAGGCAGGTAGCTTATTCCAAATACCAAATGATACTAATTTGATAATCTATGCAGTAATTTCACTTCAGCTCGCACATACACCCATAGTTAAGACAAATTTCATAGTTTCTACTATTGATCTCTCCACTGTTCTCAATAGCAATCATCAATATACTGAACCTGATCCTGGCTTCATTAACCTTTTTCTTATTCTGTCATTCTATTTTAAAATAATGTCACTGCATATTCCTTTCTAGGACTGCTCCAGAATTATTGCTACTCTATATGCAATTCAACTGTTCTAACATAATGATCTTCAAGAAGACATCTTCAATTTATTTACTTGGAATCTGAAAGGGCAGACAACTCATAGTTTTATCACTCATTTAACTACTTTCCTCCAAGGGGACCTTCTATTGATGAATGATGTAATGATATAATGATGATAAACATTTCTCTTACTCATCCTTCTTAATTGTGTTTCATTGTTAACTCTTGCAGTGTGATGCCCAATGTGATCATCCTCTATGGATCTTTCCAATTCTATAGCTCGAAAAATAATTTATGTGATTTTAACCATTCATCACTTAGTGTGTTGTTGTCTTCTTAGCTTACATGTTCATGGCTTATGTTCCCTCTACCACCATGGCTACTTGGTGCCCTCTCTCCTTCCATCAACCTATTGACTATTGAAAGCTTCAGGTATCCTTCTTCCTCTATAGTTCTCTGACAAAAGAATTGTCCTTTCTGTAGTTTTAACCCTGTACATAAATAATCATCAAATGAATCTTAAAAACAGAAAATAAACAATAGTGAGAGCATAAAACATAAAATAAATATACACATATTTTTCCCTAGATCTCAAATTGAGACGACCAGCCTGATTTTTCATTATATTCCTTTTAGTGTTACAACACATATATATACATGCCGAAGCATACATAAACCCTAATCCATTAACCCTGGATTAGAACATAACCATAGTTCCCTTGACCGGATCTACAAAATACCAGGGGCCGAAAACCTTCATGCCCCAAAACCATGTGCAAACCCATGCACAAAACCATGGGCGGGTCCTCCCACCAAAAAATAAGGTCCAAATTTTTTTTCCCGGGGTGTTTCCCTGGACCCTGAATAGGGGGGGCTACCGCCCCCCCTGTGACCCACTTGCTGCGCTCAACGCAACGTAAAAGGATAGCTATCACCCCCCTATAACCCCCTCGCACATACTAGTCGTGGAAATAATATAACACATACCCAACATTCTCCCACTTGTTGTTTTCTTTCCGCAGGGGGCCACAGGAGAGCTTAGTCATTAGCCCAGCTTTACAACACCCATTGTTTCTCTACACCAAGAGAAATTTTGAGTGCTCACAAACTTCATCAATGCATCTACAACATTCTTCAAAGTGTCCACGTTTACCAGCAACACCCTTTTAGCCTCAACCATATATCTTACAAAGTGATATTGAACATCAATGTGCTTTTTCTTTGAATGATAAGTAGGGTTCTTAGCCAAGAAAATTGCACTTTGGCTATCACAGTCTATCCTTATAGCTTGCTGCACCAACCCCATAATTGAACACAATCTCTACAACCAAACTGCTTCCTTGCTTGCATGAGTGGTTGCCATGTATTCCGCCTCTGTAGTTGAAAGAGCCACCACAGACTATCTTTTACTCATCCAACTTACTGCACCTCCAAATAGGCTAAACACATACCCACTTGTAGATCTTCTTTTGTCCAGATCTCCAGCCCATTCTGCATCAACAAAACCATGAATTTCCAACACTCTTTCCAATCCTGGTCTTCCTTAGTAGCATAAGCCATAATCAGTAGTGCCATGCAAATATCTGAAAACCCGCTTCACTGCTGTCCAGTGCTCCTTCCCTAGGTTTGACATAAACCTTCTCAATACTCCCATGACATGTGCAATGTCTGGTCTAGTACAAACCATTGCATACATCAGGCTATCCACTGCACTTGCATATGGAACACGAGACATATCTTCCTCTTCTTCTTGTGTATTGGGACACTGTTCAATAGAAATCTTTACACCTACAAGAATCAGAACATTCACCGGTTTACTATCCTGCATATTGAACCTCTGCAATATAGTCTCGACATACTTCCTCTAGTTTAACCAGAGCTTCCTATTTGCCCGATCTCTCTTAATTTCCATGCCCAAAATATAGTTTGCAGCACCAAGATCCTTCATGTTGAATTTGGAGAACAGTTGAGTCTTCAAATCTTGGATAATTTCTTTGTCATTTCCAATCAAAAACATATCATCTACATACAAGACCAAATAAATAACATGGTCACCAATTAATTTAAAATAAACACAGAGATCCTCCTTACTTCTAGTGAAGCCAAGTCCCCGTATATAGGTATCAAATTTCTGATACCACATCCTTGGTGACTATTTTAACTCATACAAAGACTTCTTTAACCTGCATACCAGTTCTTTCTTCCCCTTCACCATAAAGCCTTCAGGTTGTTTTATGTAGATCTCCTCTTCCAGATCCCCGTGAAGAAATGATGTCTTCACATCCATCTGTTCTACCTCAAAATCCAATGCAGCAACAACAGATAAAAGTAATCTAATAGAAGTAACTTTGGCAGCAGGAGAAAAAATATCACCAAAATCAATTCCCCGCACCTGGGAATGACCTTTTTCTACCAACCAAGCTTTATATTTCTCCACCTTGCCTTCTACATTCATCTTCTTCTTAAACACCAATTTTCTCCCGATGGGATTCCTTCAAGCTGACAACTCCACTAGATCCCATGCCTCATTTTTATGCAAGGATGCCATTTCATCAACCATGGCCTCCTTCCAAAGTTTTCCATCCTCTGAATCTACTGCCTCCCTGATGATTCTGGGATCATCATAAACTATAGTTAAAGCAAAATTTGAACAAAAAGAAGATGGACTATACCTTTCTGGTTGTCTTCTTTCCTGAACTGATCTTCTCACAGCTGGAGTTTGTGGCTCTTCCTCTTCTGAGTCTTCTTCTATTGTAGAGTTTGATTCATCCTCCTTTAGCTCAAAATCTATCTTCTCATGTTCCTTTGGTAGGAATTCATGTTTAACAACATATTTCACCTCTCTAAGCACCACATCTCGGCTGTACACAACCTTCCTTGTTTCTGGGTTCCAAAGCTTGTAACCCTTTAAACCATCCTTATACCCAATAAAGATGCACCTTTCAGATTTATTATCTAGCTTGGTCCTTTTCTCCTTTGGAACATGTATATATGCATAAAATACAAATACCCTCAGATGTGAAAGAGAGGGTTTCTTACCAGTCCATACCTCATGTGGAGTCTTATCCTCCAACACTGATGAAGGTGATCCATTAACCAAGTAACATGCAGTTTCCACTGCCTCTACCCAGAATTCTTGTCCTAACCCGGTACCACTGAGCATGCTTCTTGCCTTTTCCATTAGCATTATATTCATTCTTTCTGTAACTCTGTTTTGTTGAGGTGTGTATGGAGTAGTCTTCTGCCGTGCTATACCACACTTCTTACAGAACTCTTCAAATTCCTTCTTGGAGAACTCCCCACCATTATATGTCCTCAACACCTTTATCTTCTTCTCTGTCTGGTTTTCCACCAGAGCCTTAAATTCTTTAAATATGTCAAAGACTTCATATTTATTCCTCAAGAAACATATCCATGTACTCCTTGAGAAGTCATCTATGAATGAAACATAGTACACAGACTTACCAAGTGATGGAACCGACACAGGTCCAAACACATCACTATGCACAAGCTCTAATATCTTGTTTTCCCTCTTAGCACCAGAAGGAAAACTCACCCGATTCTGCTTCCCATATACACAATGTTCACAAAAATCGAAATCTAGAGAGATATTAGACATACTTTCTACCATACCATTTCCATGAAGTATCTGAAGGCCCTTCTCTCCAATATGTCCAAGCCTTTGAGACCACTAGGTTTTCCACTCCACTTTCGGGAACCACAAAATTGTTGCACCCATCAATAACAGTGCTACCCTGAAGCTTGTACAGAGTTCCAATCCGAACTCCCCGCATTAATACCTGTGCTCCCCGAGCCATCTTACATGTATATTTCTCGAACACTATTTTTACACCTGCATCATCCATCTTGCTTATAGAAATCATATTTCTAGCCAATGCAAGAATGTGCAGAACACCAGGAAGTGTTCTAATCCTTCCACCTTGTAGCTTCAGCTTGAATTTTCCACGTCTGACGATTCTAGCCTTCCTATCATGACCTAAGACGACATCACCACCATCATATTTCTCTTACTCGCAGAACCACTCCCTATGGAGAGTGAAGTGAAAGGATGCACCCGAGTCAATCAACCATGACTCATGATATACATGTGTATTTGAAGAAGAAGCCAAATACACATCCCCACCTTCATCTGAGGTGGTTTTTTCCTCTGCAGAATGAGCATCATCAGATCCGTTTCCTTTCTTAGGAGCTTTAGATCTATAGTCCTTTTTGTAGTGCCCTTCCTTTCCACGTTTCTAGCACACCTTTAAAAACTTTCTAGGATATTTATATCTCCCTCTAGATTTAGATCTCCCACTTGAAACCTTATTCTTGTTTCTGTTCTGGGACCTTCCTCGTACAGATAAGGCATCTCCATTCTGACCCTCCATATTTCTCCGTCTCATTTCCTCTGATAGTAAGGCTGAGACAATGTCATCAAAATTCAAGGTAGTTGTATCGCTATCTATTGCAATAACAAGACTGTCCTGCGAGTCTGGTAGAGAACACAAAAAAATGATGCACTTATCTTCATCTGATATTTTAATATCAACAGATGACAACTGACTTACCACAATATTGAAGGTGTTCAGATGCTCTGTCACCGAGTCTCCATCCTTCATCCTCAGGTTATACAACTTTTTTCGCAGGAACAATTTATTCACCAGAGACTTAGATTGGTACAAAGTCCCAAGTTTGTCCCACAAATTCTTCACTGTAGTTTCCCCAGATACATTCAACAATACCGAATCTGAGACACACAACCATATTGTGTGCTTCGCCTTTCGGTCCAACTTTTTCCAGTATTCATCTGACATTGTCGTTGATTTAGTACTTGTATCTACTGCAATCCACTGGTCTTTATCCACCAGCAAATCCTCCATCTTGAGCTTCCACAACTCAAACTATGACCATTAAATTTCTCAATATCTATCTTTCCACTGCTTACCATCTTCTTTCACCGCAAGAATCGATCCCGCAGATCTCCCACTGAACAGGGTCTACCATAGGCCCGAGCAAAAAAACCCCTCAACAGCAAAGGCGTCCTCTTGAAGCCGAAACTACTCTGATACCAAATGTAATTTTTAACCCTATACAAAAATTATCTACAAAATAATCTTAAAAACATAAAAAAAACAATAGCGAGAGCATAAAGCATAAAACATATTTACACAGAGATTTTCCCCTGGATCCCAAATCGGGATGACCAGCTTGATTTTTCATTATATTCCTTTTAGCGTTACAACACATATATATACATGCCGAAGCATACATAAACCCCAATCCATTAATCCTAGATTAGAACATAATCGTATTTCCCTTGACCAAATCTACAAAATACCAGGGGCCGAAAACCATCATACCCCAAAACCATGTGGAAACCTCAGACCCCGAACAGGGGGGGTTGCCGCCCCCCCATGACCCCCCTGTTGCACTCGAGACAACTTACAAGGGAGACTATCGCCCCCCCTGTAACCCCCCTGCGCGTGACTAGTCGTGGAAATAATATAACACATACCCAACACTTTCCCTTCCTGAACTTTTAGCTGTCCTTATTCAAAGGAGCTCTTCTTAGTCTACTTTTATGGGGACTATTTATGAACTTCTCTCCCACTGGGATGTTGCTTCTTATCTATTACTGGCTATATATTTGTGTTGCTTCCTAGATCAGCTCCCCCTGAGACTATGATGGATTCGTTATGTTATTGAAGTAGCAGGCTCCCCCTTTCTCTTTTCCTTTCATAATTTATTGGGTTTCTTCATAATGTATGCACTTCTTTTTGAGTCACATTTTTGTCTGATTTTATTGGATTCTATAATATGTCTAAATTTATTTAATGTATATGGTAGTTTACAATATTTTGCTTTGTGACCAAGATTGTGGCATGAATAACATCTTATTTTACCTAAGTAAGGTTGAGTTGATGTATGACATTTTTTCCCCTTTTTGAACACAATTTACATTCAACAGATTTATGTCCAAATTCATTGCATGAAAAATAGTAGCCATGGAAATTATTAGTGTACCTGGTGAAAGGTTGTCCTCTCCATTTGTTTGCTTAAGGTAGTATTTCCATTTTCTGCATCTTACAGGATGTCGCAATATGTCCAGATTTGTGGTAGGCAAAACAAGTGATACTTCTCATAGGAGAAAAGAACCTCCTTTGACAACTTTTGAATTTATTCAATTCATATTCAAGAGTGTATGAGCCTTTTGTAGCTGATTGTTTCTTTATTTCGTTATTTTTCATTTTAGGTTTCTGCTTGTTTCTATTTGCTTCATTACCCATCAAGGTCTTACTGGCTTCTAATTCTTTGGATATATTTTGGGTTGCTTCATCATCTTTCTCAATTTCTACCTTCTCTGAGTTTTCCCTGGAGGTAATCATATCCGCGAGTTGCTTACACAACCTTCTCCTTTCTTCTATTAGTATTCTAGCTACAATACTCTCAGATTGCTGAGAGTTATCATTTTATTTTATTACAGCTTTCACGAAAGTGATATTATTGTTATCTTCAACCTTGGACTTACTATTTTCTCCTTCATAGCCTATCTCGGTCTTTATAAGAGGAGATCTTTGATCATTTAGTATTTTTTCCAACTTTTCAGAGATTTTCATCAGTGGAGTATTCATATATAATTCCCTTTGGGCCTTTTACAATTTCTTTCTCAGACATATTAATTCTTCTTCCAAATTCTCTTGCTCCTGATTTTTATCTTTTATTTGCTTTATCAGAATGTCTTCCACCTTCTTAGCTTCTTCAAGTTCTACTTTCAACTGAATGAGGTTTTTTGAACTTGGATCTTCCTTTACATATTTCAGGAGAATGTCTTTCTATTTTCGCACTTGAGTTTAAGTCTGCCTATTTCCTATGGGACACTAATTAGCTCCCCCTCAAGATCTACCCCACCTTCTTCCTCATCTTCCATAGTGCATCCTTCAAGCTCTTCCTTGGCCATAAAAAAATATTCAGAGGTTCCTTCTTCATTTGAGGATTCATTCGAGCTTTCAGATGCACTGCTATCTTGCCGAGCATAAAATGATTTTCTATTAAATCTCTTCCCTTTCTGCCAATTATTTATTTTGGTTTTCTCTGTCTCTTGTGGCTGGTTCTCTACTCTCTTATGTGGAAATTTTGAAGCATAGTTCCCCACTCTTCCACAATTAAAGCACTTAAATGGAAATTTACCTTTATACTTACCCGTGCCTCTATCCAATCTTCTGACGAATTTGGCCTCTTCTTCATCTGAGCATGAGCATGTATCTTCCTTCTCTTTTATGCACTTGTCTGCCTTAAAGGCTGCCTCCCTTACATTTGACTTCCCCTTTGGAAGTCTCATCTCATAAGCTATCAACTTTCCAAGTAATTGGTTCATAGTCAAGGTTTCCTAGTTTGTTGTTTCTTCTATGGCATAAACCTTAGGGTTAAACCTGGATGGTAAAGATCTCAATATCTTTTTCACTATCACACATTTCTTAATGGTTTCTCCTAGAGCTATCATGTTATTCACAACTTACGCAACCTTTAAGAAGAAACTGGCTACATCTTCATCTTCATTCATTTTTTATTTTTGAAACTGAGTTCTATAGGCTTGTAGTTTGTCCATCTTCACCTTTTTATCTCCCTCATGGATATTTTCTAAGGTATCCCATATATATTTGGCAGTTTTTCTGTGCATTACTTTGATAAATTCTGACTCACACAGACCGCTCAAGGGTGCATTCATTTCTTTTTCATTAGCTATGAAATTGTGTTTGGCTTCTTTCTCTGTGTCAGTATCCTTTGGTGCATATTTGACTTCTACTGCAATCCAGACTTCTAATCCAAGAGACATCATATAGGCTTTCATTCTTATTTTCTAGATGGTATAGTTTGTGCCAATAAACAATGGGGCTTTATTTGTTGAGCATCCTTCTAGGCTAGCCATTTTAGGGACCTAGGATCTCCTTCCAGTTGTTAAACTGATACAGAAGGAACTGGCTATGATACCAATTGATGAACTCTTATCTAAACTGAGGGGGGGGGGGGTGAATCCATTTAGTACATTCATGAACATTTAAAACTCTTTTCATTCAACTCAATTACACCTTCAGTTCATAAGCAGCTTAATACATAATGAATCAACAAACTTAATGTGTGTAGAGCCAGAAACATCATATCAACACATAATCATCAAGCACATAGACAACAAATATAAGTGGAAACCCATAAGGGAGAAAACCACATCTTATTATTGTTGTGATGCAAAGGCAAGCTCCAACTCCCTCTCACCACTGATTTTCTGTAGGCTCCAGCCTACAGGAGGCTAATACCTCAAATTTTGCAAGCTACAACTTACAAGGAAGCTCGAACTCCCATATATTTTCTGTAGGCTACAACCCATAGAAGGCTCCTACCTCAGCCAGCTCCAACTAGACATCTATCAAGCTACAACTTGAAACATAAGCACCAACTCCCATGTGTTTTACTATAGGCTACAACCCACAGGAGGCTCCTACCTCAACCAGCTCCAACTGGAAATTTATCAAGCTACTACTTGAAAGGAGACTGCAATCCCCTCACTCATCATGAAACTAAAATGCTGATTTACCTGGATATCATCTCTATTATACTCCTTCTCCACTATTTCCTTTTAAGCCTTTACTTCATATCATCTCTCTCTCTTACTATTATACTCTCCAACCTTATGAAACTCTTATTACATTCTTCTACTCTTTTGAATTCTGCAGCTTTTTAACCTCTTCCAAACTCTTGAAATCTGCTGCACCCTCTCTCTCTCTATTCCTCTATTTTCATAAAAACCTCTGCATACTGATATTACCTGTTTTATACAGATAGCTTCATGACTATTTTCATTATATAGGGAATATGGAGTGAATAGGCCTGACTCTCTGCCTTCCACACATTTGATTCTTCATTCTTAAGGATATTACACCAAAAGTAATCATTACAGTACTGATGGAGCTTTGCCTATGCCTACATAGACTTGCCTTTACATCACAAACAATATAAAATAATCAATGAATTTACATTTATAGTTACAATAATATTTCAATTCAACCCTTTCAGCTTCTTAGTTTTGTTGTGTGTTTGTCCTGTTCTACTAGCTGTCCCTTTGTCTTTTATGTTTCTACTGTTGCATTTCCAACTGTGCTGTAGCATTATTGTATTAGCCCGACTTGACCCATGCCTTTATGTTTTACACCACGTCTGCCTATTACATATCTTACCTGCAACGTTCTATGCTCTTCTCTGCTCCTTTTCTCTGTGCTGGGTTACTTACCCGAGTCTCTGTAAGGCCACAAATATCAAAATATGTAGGGTTAGTCGAATTAACCCCACAATTACCCACTATGCATGAAATTGCAATTTTAAACAATACTATGACTTGTGGGTTATGGCCCAATTAAAATCCCTTTATCTCGCAACGGATTACAATATCCGAGTTTATTCCACATACATACGTTAGCAATCAACATCGATTATTGTATCTGGACTTTAAAAAAATTAAAATTACCCCCAACCAACATACATATACAAGGAATAGGGGTTCTCGAGTCCCACAACACAGAAACCAAACACATCGCATCACATTTTGCTTGCTTGCAAGTTTAAATTTTTGCAATAAATGTATCTCCCATTTTTTGTGATATGCGATCGCATCGCATCGCATCCAGCTTACTATGCGAACTCTTAAGTACAAACCATAAAATCTGTGGAACGGTCCTCACCTGCTCGCCCTTCTTCGCAAAAAATCTGCAAAAATATCATAATACACACAGAATCACAAACTGTTACTTTAAAACCGATTAAACGTAAACTAAAAACAATTACATATATGTGGAAATTCTTTACTAGAGGGCCCCACAACGCTTTCCACCAATCACAGGTGATTGCTCTTTGCACTTTATAAGATTTACTTTCCCTGCAACATTGCACTTCACTCACTTTACAATTTAACATAGTCATTAACCTCTATTTCGTGCGAACTGCGATATTGCACCGTGCCAACACGTGTCCCTTCTCCACTTCACATCGCACACAAAATGACTTATACTGCGATGACCTTAACACTTAAACGCTAAACTTTGCGATTTGCGCTTTCAATCTCCTTCGTTGGTCTTCGTTGTATCTGATGATCCACTCTTGTCTCCTTGCCGATCCACTTCGCATCACAAGTTAAATAAATTAACTTGTAAAGTATTAACTGTAAACTCTATACCTTGCGATGTGTGATATCTCCATGGTTGCAATGTGATTGTCACCGTTGATTTGCACCAAATCTATGGTCCTCACTGCTACTTGCAAATCTAATTGTCCTTCGATCCTCACTATTTCTTGCAAATCCGATCGTCTTCTGTTGTGCACTTAATGCAATATTTGATTCAATAGAGGATTCGTGAAAGATCTACAATCCTCCTTTGTTCTTCTTTTTGTTATTCACTCCGACTTGGGATTATCATGCTTGCTGCACGTTCACGACTCAGCCCAGCACGTTCACAATTTTGATTTGCTATTTTTCTACCTTAACTTCATTTGATGCCTTTGCTTCTTAGCTACCCTTGTTTCCTTTGCCTTTTTTCTACCTTTGCTCCCTTTGCCTTTTTGCTACCTTTACTCCTTTGGTGCCTTTGCTGATGGTCTAATGATGCTCCTTGCCTCTCTACTACTCCTTTGCCTCTCTTTTATGTTTTCTTATTGCATTATTTCCTGATCTACTTCTTTGCCTTATTGCTGCTGCTTCTCTACTCCTTTTCCTTAATGATAGTTTAGGTGCTACTCCTTTGTGCTCTTTTGCCATCAATGACAATATTTCCAAAGAAGTCCTTCAAAGATGTAGATACACAATATCACTTAATCCTAAAAAATGGTTATAGGATATATCATAAGGGAGGTTGTTGGGTCACATTTTAAGTCAGAAGGGGATATCCATTGATCCTGATAGGATTAGAGCCATAGTTGAATTAAAGGCCCCAACCACTTGCGAAGGAGTACAATCATTCTTTGGAAAGATTTTTATTTATTTATTATTTATTTTTTTTCAGAAAATTTGTATCAAATTATGTCTCTATTGTCAAGCCTATCTACAAATTACTCAAGAATAATGAAAAATTTGAATGGAAAAGAGAGAAGAAGATAACATTTGATAAGATTAAAAAAATATATCCCAAGTAAAAGCATTTGACGTTTGGATAGCTTTAAACTACTAGATGCCAAGTTTGAATCCCCTAAATGAGATGCACTAGCATACATAGTTATATTTACTAAGGGTGTCATCCTTGCAATTATTGATAGAAAATAAATAAATAAAGAAAAATAAAAAATAAAAAAATCACTTATCTACCATTACCACAACTCAACTAACTATTAAAAAATCAAATCCTTATTAATCTTATTACAAAGAGGTATAAAAACCCTCGAGACACACAATACAAAACCATTTTGTTGTTTGAAAAAGGGATAGGGCACCTTAAGGATTTTTATACCTCAATGCTAAATTAGTGAGGTGATTTCATCAAATTACTACTACAATTGTGTGCAATGGGAACACGATTTTAAAGAGAGGAAAGTGGTATTTGTGTTGGGACTTTTTTCAAATTTTTTATCATTAATATTTTAGTAGCAAAATATCAAAGTGGTTTGGGTTATGGAAATTTTACTCAAACATACACTTATAAAACATGAGTATAAGTGCCATACAATTGACAAAACAAGGTTGAAAGTGCTTTTTCAAATGATTCCATATCTTTTATTGTACTTTTGATTTTGTAGTATTGTTATTATTATATTGAATTGTACCATTTGCATGAAATTCATTATCATGAACTGTACATCCCTTGTGAATATAACATGCATAGATTGAAGGATGGTCTTGGTTTGGATGGTAGACTCCACACACGTCACATTAGAAAAATTTTGAGGAAAAAAATGGGTCTCAAAACAAAAATATACAACAAAAATCGATTTTATAAGAACCAACATGGTTCAATATGATGATGTCAATCATGAAGGATGATTCACCATTTTTGGAGTAAAAAGGTAAAAATATAAAAACATAAAAAATAAATTTAAAAAAAAAACAATAAAAAAATCAACTTTTCAACTCGTATTTTCAACTTATCTCCCTATGATTCTACTCAAATTTTGAGCGAGGGCACTTGTTGTATGTGAAATTTAATTTTGCATCCAAGGAATACCCATGTTTCATTCTTTCGATGGACCCTACTACATGAAAATTTTGAAATACATGAAAAAACGTGATTGCAATAACATTTTTTCATGTATTTCACATTTTTTTTGTAGTAGGGTTCACGCAACATGGGTACTCATTGAATGCAAAATTATATTCAACATCGAATGAAATCATTTTTTTCATGTATTTTACATTTTTCATGTAGTAGGTTCCATCGAAAGTATGCAACATGGGTACTCCTTCGATGCAAAATTAAGTTAGGCATCCAACGAGTGCTCCCACTTGAAATTTGAGTAAAATCATAGGGAGATAAGTTGAAAATATGAGCTGAAAAAAGTAGTTTTTAAATTTTCCCCTCCAAAACTTGATGAGATAATCTAATCTTATTTTATTATTTCCACTATTGTTTTATAATATTCCCTAGGAAATCCATTTTAGACCACAAAATTTATCTAATATATACACTGAAAATGTGTGAAATCACAACAAATTAAACTCTATGTACAATGAAGTCCTAATAAGTACAAATAAAATAATTTTCTTAAGGTTGATTTACTTTTTAAATAGTGAGAGGTGGATACTAGACTAGTGATCACCATGATTCTAAGGAAATGAAATTTTATGGTATTGTGCAATAATACAAAAAAAACATGGAATCATTTGCAAAGAGAATGCAATAAACTATCAAATCTATATTTGACTATGCCTAGATCTCATAGAAATGGAATTTTATTGATAAGACCTTTATGATTGTAGTAAATATCTTATTGTGAAAAATCTTCATGGTAGGAGGAAACATTTACCTATTCCAAAGATTGTGTGGCTTAATATTTTTCTTGTTCCATTTCTAAAAAAGAAAGGCATTTAGGAATAAAATTTGGGTAAAATAAAACTTACACTAAGTGGAGTTAGAATAATTCCTTCTATTATGTATACTTGGCCGATGTAGCCTTTATCACATTTATGACACAACTACCTACATTAAGGTTACCCAAAACGAAAGGGTCAAAGGATTAGTGTATTATTTAGGAACATTTTCATCAATTAGTTAATTTTTGGAATTTTTCCAAAAAATACATTCATAAAATTCACTTTTTTTCTTTAAATAAATAATTTTATATAGATAATATTCATAAAAATCTTCAAGTTTTAATTATATATATATATATATATATATATATATATATATATATATATATATTCAATCCAAAATAATTTTACAATATGATACTTATATATAATATTTGGATTGTTAAAAAAAAACTTTGAGAAAGACACATGCCATAATAACATTTATTCATTTTAGCATGTCAATTTTCACAATCATTAACTTGATGTAAGTGTAAGCTTTTGGTAAAATGTGTGTTGTGTTCAGTGTTATGCCCCAACGAACACAACATGCAATTTTCTAGAAGCTTACATCAACAACATTTATTCATATTTAATAACTCATATTAGATAATTGATAACTTTTAATAGATTAAATAGAGACTTAAAACATTAAATGACTCCCCCTATTTGCATAGAAGGAATAAACATAACTAAAATCACCATTTCACTTATGAAGTGGAACACCTATAGATAAAGAGTTGATCTTAATAAATGGTTATACATATTTCAATCTTCAAAGTCTACCTATTACGTTATTTAGATCATTCATAATGATAATTAAACAAGGGTAATAGTTGAAACATAGCATAGTCACTGCGTCTACCACTAATTAATAAATTAAGGCCATGTTTATTTTTGTGGGGCCCACATTCTCTCATTATTCGAAAATCATTAGAGAATTTTTGAGGTCTAAAATGGAGCTCAAAGCAAAAATGTATAACCAAAATCAACTTTATATGAAACAATAAGATTCAATATGATAATGTCAACCATGGGGGATGATTCACTATTTTTAGAGTAAAGAAAGTAAAGATATGTTAAAAAAAAAAATCAACTCGTATTTTCAACTTTTCTCCCTACGATTATACTCAAATTTTGAGTGGGAGAACTCGTTGGATGTGGAAATTAATTCCTCATCTAAGGAGTACCCATGTTGCATACTTTTGATGAACCCTGCTACACGAAAAATGATAAATACATGAAAAATGTGATTGCAAACACATTTTTTCATGTATTTCTCATTTTTCGTGTAGTAGGGTCCATTGAAAGTATAAAACATGGGTACTCGGATGAAAATTTAAATTCCACATCCAACAAGTGCTCCTGCTCGAAATTTGAGTAAAATCGTAGGGATATAAGTTGAAAATACGAGTTGAAAAAATAGTTTTTTCTTTTTTCCCTCTAAAATTTGATGATGTAATCCAATATTATTTTATTATTTCCACTATTATTTTATAATATTTCTTAGGAGGCCCATTTTGTACTTAAAATTCATCTAATGGCCCACATTTCTTCAATTTGTTGTTATTTACACATTTTCATAAGTAGGAAGTGTGAAGTGTGGAGGGGTAATAAATGTTTTAATTTGACAAATGAAGAAGAGCAATGAACGTTTTCATTGTGCGGAGTGCAGAAGTGGAGTCAAAATTTTTATTGTACGGATAACTTCTTCATGTTCGCTTATCTCTACACTCTGCATAATGAATACCACTAATTAATGAATTAAGGCAGTGTAGGGCACGTGTTTTGTAATTTTTCGAGAATTCTATGTTTCCAAAATCTCTCGTTATTCCCACCTCTGCACACACTTCCTTTGCACCTCTACACTCTACACACTTTGCACTTTGTACTCCACACAATGAATACTTATAATTAATCTATTAAGGTATTGTGAGGTCGGTGTTTTGTCGTTATTTGAAAATTCTCTTTTTCTGCAGTTTCTTGTTATTCTCGCCTCAATACATGCTTCCTTGAGTGCAAAAGTGGAGTTGAAAAATTTATTGTACGAAGCATTTCTATGTTTTCGTTCATATCTGCACATAGCTCCTATTTGAACCTATGCACTTTGCATGTGTGTTCGCCCAACAATGTGTCTTAGAATTATAATGAAATATCAATATTTTTTTATACATTGTACGAAATGTGGAGGTGCGGATTCATACATTGTAATTAACATAGTTAATAAATACGCATTAAAAGGAGACTTCATTTAATATTAGATATAAATTTTTATGCACCTTCACACTCATCATTACCCCTTCCACATTCATTGCAATATGCCATTGTGCAGAGTGAGAAAGTGCGAAAGAATCTTTCATTGTGCTTCTTCCACACTCTGCACAACCTTAAACAATTGATTAGCGGTATAGGCAGAGACTATGAAGCATTGCAACTACTACCATACAGGTACAGAAGAAGCTTTCACTATGCAGAATATAGATATAGGGGAGAGGCACAACGCAGAGGAAGGAGAAAGGGTGAGCGTAAATTGTGGATTGCGGAGGGGTAGTGAACATTTTCATTGTGCGAAGTGCAGTGGGATAGTGAACGTTTTCAATGTGTGGATTTATGAGGGGCAGTGAACGCTTATATTAGGTGGATTGTGGAGGGACAATGAAATTTTTTATTGTGCGTAGTTCCTTATGTTTGCACATATCCCTTTAGATTAGGTCATGATTATTAGACACGAACAAGTGTATCTTATTGCAGTTATCATTTTTGTTTGATTTTTCAATTGAATTATGTTCAAGAAAATAAATTTGATTCAATAGGTGAGTCTACAATAATTAGAGCACTGCTCTGTTTAAAAAAAAATCACCCAAGATATCTTTGGTGCACAAATATATGGATTCTCTAAAGAAGATAGACAAAAAGACTCAAAATGCATTAGGTGGGTGGGGGTGGGGTGCTGAAAAAATATGCGGATGAAGGAGAGAGGGTGTGAGAAAAATGTGAAGTGTGGAGGGGCATACAACATTTTCAATATGTGAAGGGTGTTGAGAAATCTAGGGTAACATAGTTAACGTTTCTTTCTTAAATGATTTCTCTTGCACTTGACAATTTATTGTGATTAATTTTTACCTCTTCTTCTTTATTATAGGTTTATCATCAATATAATTTCCAAAACCTCAAAGAAAACAAAATAACACATGATGTAGGCACTTAGCCAGGGTAAAACCCCCATGGAGGGGAAAACCTAGTCAAACTCTTCCAATATTAAATTAAAATCAAGTCAAGGTGACCAAGTCCCTTAGTACTTATACCGAGAGCACCTTCCATCCATCAAGTTAGCCTTGTTCAAGAATAACACATCTGCTAGTCCATTTATTTATTAGACAACAACAAGTAGTTCATCAAGATGCTCATACTTCTTTACACTCATGCAACTTCAGCGTCCAACATTCATATGGAATTTTGGTCCAGTGATCATAGAGAACTTCTATTGTGTAGTCTCAGAATACTTCGATCCTGTAGTTACATACTAATTCGATCCTATAGTCACATAAAAACTTCGGACATGTAGTCACATAAAACTTCGGTCTATATTCATACAATAAAATCCAATCTTGTAGTCAAATATTGTTTCGGTCCCGTGGTTATATAATGATTAGGTCCTATAGTTCCCTTTTCTTTTCCCAAAAATTTCCTTTTCATCGAATCATGGATCAAATATGTTAAGATACTACACAAATTCACGTGCTAATATCTATATATATATATATATATATATATATATATATATATATATATATATATATATATATATATATATATATATATATATATATATATATATATATATATATATATGGTATCTTTTTTATTGTTCATAAGGCTGACATAACTTGTTTGAGGAGGTCGACTTGTAAGGAGACAAAGGCCTACTTGATGGAGTTGAGGCAAGACTTTTTTACACTAAAATATTTTATTTTTTGACATCATGAACCCAATAAGGGTTTCTTATAATAATTTATATTTTGACTCAACAAAAATCCTATAGCACTCAATGGGTGCTTTGACCTATTGACCATTGACCCAAGTATGAAACCCATGCTTTAATAAGTCAATAAAATTTCTTTTTTATAAATATGACTCAATTACAATTATGAAGATCAACACTAGTTACAATCTTCAACATAGCACCAGTGGACAATGAAATTATTTCCCGTTCTTTAACATTTCACACATTGAAAATATTAAAACTTGCTATTTTTTTTGGAATGTGTGAATGAATGCATAAATAGTTTATTTTGTTATCTTAAATAAATTTAAATAATATAAATGAGAAAAACATTAAGAAATATATATTTTTTGAATAATAATGCTTCATTTATGAGAATTTCTCATTCTACTCAAGATTAAAACATTTTATATTGAGAAACTGTATAAAATCAATATATAAATTTCATTTCAAAATGTAGAAAAATATTTCATTATGAAATAGGGAGATATGAGAGAAGCACAATGAAATCCTTTCTCGTACTGCCATACTCAGCACAAATTTAAAATATTAAAACATTCATTATTATTCGAGCTTCATAGAAAATAGGGATACTAAAATAATAATAAAAAACTATTAACTACATTTCTATTATGTGTTCTTGCCATATGTATGTATTATATAATATAGGAGCTCAAAGCACAAGTCTCGAACACTAAGCAACATAATTACACTAACAAGAGTTGTATTGAGATTCAAATTTCAATCATCATAGCTATGATTAACTAAATACTATACGTGAAACATATACATAAAATCTAGGATTGTAGTCGACTATTCAATTTCATTATGATCAGTGACAGGGAATTATATATAATATAAAAATTAAGGAGCATATTCTTTGGAACTTATTTTCTATTAATGTTTTTGAGCAATGTCATCGAATTC
Source organism: Pinus albicaulis (assembly GCA_034641835.2). Classification (NCBI taxonomy): domain Eukaryota; kingdom Viridiplantae; phylum Streptophyta; class Pinopsida; order Pinales; family Pinaceae; genus Pinus; species Pinus albicaulis. The sequence goes on along the minus strand of CM076581.1, from coordinate 39,306,481 downwards.
AGATCCATAGAAGATCTTATGAAAAACATTAAGAACTCTGATTTTTAGCGGAAGATTTTTATATTGGTAATGATAGTGCTTAGCATCTCAACTCATTCACTATGCTATTCTGACATCTTCTCTTTTAACTATCCATTCCTGAATTCTCAGGAAAATGAGTAAACAAAATAAAATTATAGTTTATCTCTGAAAAAAAGATATATGGTTAAAAGAAAGCATGTGTAGATGGAAGAGATTATGTAACTGAATCAAGAATTCATCAAAAGAATGCTACCTAATTATAAAATTAAACATGTTCATCCCAAACGGGACTGGGATTAGGCTCTCGTGAACCATAATATGGAAAAATGAAACTACAAAGGAAAACAAGGAATTGCATCGAGAAATTAGTTTAGGTGACATTAACACATTTAACAAATCTCAATAATTAAATAATAGGAAACAAAAAAATGAATGTGCCAATATTTAAGGACACTTATAATATGTGAAAGCATATAATATAATTGTTTAACTAGTAGTTGTATTTCAGATCCATGATGTCTTGAAAAAATAAATCCAACATATTTTGAAATATTCATTAGATCGATTGTAATATCTAGCTTAACACATTGATTGAATATCTGCTTCTTGATCTCCATAGCCTATTTTTGTAATTGAGGAGTTAAGGCAGACTTCTCTTCATTAATACTAAAAAAATCAATTAGCCATTTGCTGATTTATTCTGCAGTAAAATCAATTATATCATTAAACTATCTCACCATTGACTCTTTTTTGATTACTTCAGAGTCGCATATGATGCATGGGTCGTTTAGATCTTGAAAATTTTGCACCACCTTCAAAAACACATCACCTCTTGTATTCTTTATGCTTCCACATTCAGAAATATTGTTTTCTAGTGCAATGATTTTGTTAGACCATCCAAATCTGATTAGTTTCATTCGATTGGAATTTGGGGGTTATGTGTTTTTTTTTGTCTAGATCAGACAACAAACCAAGCCTTTGACTAAAAGAAAGTAAGTCATAGTTAACTAAATTATTATTTTAATTAACATTACTTTTAACCAAATTGGAAAATGAGTTAATGTCATGTGCTAAACATAGCAGATCATAAGTTGCTTTCCATGCATGTTCAATGATTTTTAATCTTTGGCATATATTAGTGATAATATGATACTTGACTACATTAAGGATTTTTAGATATCTATTAGGTCCATGGGATGTGATGAGAGTAAAAAATGCAAATGGTAGTGTCTATATTGCTAGTGGAGTCATTAACAAAGGACTCAAATTTAGAGCATATTCTAGCTCTTTTATTCTTACTTTTAGTATCAGGTTCCCTGATTCCTGTTGGCCAATAGACACTGCAAGTGGATTACCAGTATCTTGATGGAATATCATGAGTCCACTGGCTACAATTCCAGACACATCAATATTTGTTTCTACTTTATCAATAAATTTTTAATTATGGACATTTACTTTTTAAATTTTCAAATTTTTACTATCCATGTCATAGTTTGCATATTGTAAAGTGATAGGGAAATCATCAAAAGTAGTATCTTGTTTGGAAATTTGGTCTATTATTTTTTTTATTTTTTTATAAAAAGGTATTGACCTAATCAAGTAGCATAGCGCTTTCAATTTCCATGTTTATAGCTTATTCAATGCTTCCTGTTTTCGAGGGCCTTTGGGATTCGGCTGAATCTATGATGTGTATTTGGTCTAGAATGAATCTTTGAGGAGTCTCTTCATCATCTCTGCCAAATGATAGCTGACCATGAATTAATTTTGTAGTTGCATTATCCTTTCTCTTTATTTGACTAGAAGATGAAGTCGAACCAGTATCAGATGTGCAAGGTGAATATTTCTACAGAGAGTTTGTGCATCTTTGATTGTACTTTGTTTCAGTTTTGACGCTTGTTTCTTCAACAAGTTCTCTGGTACTCATTAATGGTTCTTGATTCTTTCTTGTAGAACTATGAATCTCTTCGATTTGCTCTGCAACTCTTGTAGACAAGTTGTCATATTTAACAACACTCAAATCCTTGGCGGGATTCAACTTATTTTAAATTAAAACATTGCAAAGACTTTTGCAAGCTTTGCAATGTGAGTTGTATTCTTCGTAGTGGGTTTCCAATAGTAAATGGCAAAGAAATAAATTTCTTTTTCTTTTTCTATTTAAATATAACTAGCCAATCATGGTATAGTATATGCAAACATCAACAAAAAAATACCTATCTATACAAATTCTTGGAAGAAACATTGGTTTACGTTTAAACCCATAAATTTGAATAATTGTATTATTTTCTCTTTCTTTGTGTACCCATTTTCCCCATAGGAAAATTTGGGCTTGGGAAGATAGTCAATGGGCATATTTTCCAGTTATCATGTAAATGATCTTCGATGATCTACTTCCACAATATGGGACACTAGAACTACATCAGTTTTTAATTAAGATTGATTTTAGGATTATGGGGCAGGTAATTAAATACATGAGCTAAGACAAGGGTTGTTATTAGGTATGCCATCATGAATAAACTATTTCTTTTGGACAAATTCATTAACTAAAAAGTTAATTCATTTGAAATAAGATCAGGCAGTTGAATAAACAATATTTTTTATATGGATAATAGAGCAGATAGATAATGGATTTTGGGACATTAGTTGTAGTTTCTTGGCCCATTAGATGCACATGAGCTAACATAAGTCTCTGAAAAACTATCTAAACCAAGAAATATCTAGAATAGAAAGATCATAAGGAACTTGGGAAGTTGGTGTCATAAATTCTTAAATTATGTTCATGTCCCTTGCTTGTGACTCCATAAAACTATTTTCTTCTAACATTTGTAAGCATATATCTAGTTTTGGTAGCTTGAATATGCATCTAAATGCATCTAGAGTCAAAGGAATAAGATTCTTCTTCGTTGCCAACATATTTTTTCTTGTGTTTGAATCAAAATTTTTTGTGCAAAAATGAATGTTTCTTTGAAATCAAACACTTCTAAAACACATGCAACATTCACTAATCCATTAGGCCAAATATTATCAATATTATTCTCTTCCATTGATAGATTCACATAATGTTGATACATAGTTGACCACTGAAATATCTCATTGATAAGCACAAGTGAGTTAATCGTATCAGTGCAAATAGATTATTTCCTTCCTCTGTTAACAATTTCTACTTTGTACTTCCAAAATATTCTCTCGATCAATAACACTTTCAATTCCATTTAAGTATAGATTTATCGATACGATAAATACCCAGCATCTGTTACTATTTTTCACGTGAAATATTTTTTACAAGAAACTCAATAAATAAAAATTCAAGATAGAAAATCCGACGTTTACGAGAAGTAGTGGAAATAAATCTCAAAATTCCAAAACCATCTACTCCATTTACTTCACACTTTGTTGTTTCTTTAATATCATTGATATACATATCCCAAGTGTCAAAATTTTACAAACCAAATTAAATGTTTTCAATAATAACTCTAAGTCAAAAGGAATGAAAGGAAAATCACAAATAAATATTTTGCGCAATCCTAGCGAGTTATCTCTATTACAAAATACGTTCATAGTTTGGTTGGCACCCACTACTATGTCGATGTCAATTGGCTCTATTTGACAGAAACACATTTTTTTTATGTTGTAGAACTTACCATTCCTGATTATGTGTTGTTTCGTTGATTCGCTGAAAGAATACCAAAACGTCTTAGTATTTAGTTAATTTCATTATGTGAAAGATGAAAATGCGAAAAACACACTCCACACAATGAAAGATTTTTCAGTTGTACATGACGCTAATTTGTAATTTTTTTCTTTTTTTGTTTACGTTGTGCTTCTTTCACACTCATTACAAGAACTCCACTTTTTTCATTATGCATTGCACTTAGTTTTCTCTTCCGTAAAAATAAACTGATATATAATAGTGCCTAGTATTTTCTCAATATGAATTTATGGACTCCACACAATGTATGAATCTTCACCTTTGTACTTCAAACAATGTATCAAAAATTCTAAGGCATATTGTTAATCGACCACATGTGTAGAATGCAGAGGTGTGGAGAAAATTGCATGGAGTTGCCTTTCATTGTGCATAGTACATAAGTGTAGACGCGACAATAACAAAAAATAACTGAAACAATTGTTGAAACAAAGAATTCTCGAACAACGACAAAACACATATTAGTACATTAAATACTTATGTTATCGTTAGGGTCCTATAATTTATAGGATCTCAAGGTGATTGGATATTTTATCTCAGTTATTTAATATTGTAAATAATTTTTCAATTTGAAAATGATTTCCCAAAAAACATATAAAAGAAAATGAAAACAATGTATTTAAAAAATGAATGAAGAGACAAAAGAAAAAGAAAGAAAAATAGTGAAAAGAATAAAAATAAGATGAGAACCCCACAAAAGGAAAACAAAAATAAATAATACTAAAAGTGTTGCAAATATAAATGCCACTAATGATAGATAATTTCTTTCTGTTAAATAAACTAAAGGTTGTGTGAAGCTTGTTCAAATGCCACAATCAGTATTCATTGTTTAATCATACAACTAAATCATGGTTAAACAAGTTTAAGTTTCTATTAATTAGACTAGAGAATAAGATTAGCCAAACTTTTTAATATTGCGTAATGATTAATTAGGTAGAAAATGATATTGGTTCAATTGTTTAAGCTGAATCAATGGAGAAATAAGGGATAGGATAGATTAGGATTTTAGTTTTCATAAGAATTAAAATAAGGATTTTCTAGTCTAAATGCACACTTGGGAAGAAATGAATAAAATGTTAGTTTAGCACTAGGTAAAAAGGAAATTGAGGTGAAAAGGAAAAATGGGATTAATTTGTATTCAAAAGGCTTATTGGTGAAATTTTAGCCTAAAGTTCAAAAAATTATGTAAAGAGGCGCAAAGGTTTAATGTATATTCCATACATATTATTATCCAAAGTTTTTCAATCGAACCAAGAGTCATTACATGACAAACAACTTTGTCGTGTTGTGGTTAAAGTGCACACATTATCCAACCCCACAGTTCACTGTAGCGCCAAATCAACGATTCTTAATAATTTTCGGTCCCCCCTTACTATTATGCCTTTACCGTCGAGGGGTTGGGGAGGGGGGTGTTCCTAAAAGATGGTATTCTCCCACTGGGTCCCACGCTACGTGGTGCCCTCACCACATTTCGCACCCTCTACCTCATACCGCTTACCACCCTCGACCCCCTCTGAAAAAAACTTCCCCCTCATTTCTTTCCTATTGTCCCTAACCTCGCTCTGTCCTCCACTATTTATCTGCCACATGTTCCTAATTGTTATCCAATCAATTCCCTTCCCGAGAAATTACCATTAACACATTAAATTCACCTAGATAATTTTCTGAATCCAACGGACCCATGCCTACTTGCAATGGAAAACCTAGAAAAGCTTCTTAAACCCTGAACTTGTCCCCATTTCACCTTTCTACTACATAATTCTCTACAAATTAATTCTAAATTTTAGGTTTTCCAGTGTGCAATCAATTTCTCTAGCTAAAAAATTTGTGCAACCTATTTCCTTCACTTGATCAGCTACAGAATTGCGAACAGTCTTGACAAACCCTTCATTTTCCTCATCTCGGGTTATGTTAAAATTATCCATTGATAAAGATGCCTCCAAAGAAGAAAAACCAGGAGGACTATGTCAATCCCTTGATTCATCCTCCAGTTGATTTAGACCATATCCCCTTGGGTGATCGAGATTATAAATCTTCGAGACATGGTGTGAGTTTGAACTCTTCAAATTCTATTATTGGCTTGAAGATAAGTTTGTAGATAAAACAGATGAATTTGGAATTTGGGATTCCAATCTCCCCCACTACTATAGAAATTATATGCACTAAGCATGCATATGTCCTTGATTCACCTAATCTCACACTATTTAACTTTATGCAAAATACTGAATCAATTCCACTTGTTAATCTTTTTCGGAAAAATTAATTGCACACACATGTGAAGCATAAACAAAATTATCAATCACACATAACACAATTTTTAACCGAGAAAGCCTGAAGCTGAAAACCCCAACTATATATTATGTAACATGGAGATCATATGACAATCTCATACAAACATACAAAGCTTATCACAAGTTCTCAGTACAGTACCATCGTCATACACTAATCAGGCCCAATCTTGCAAATCCATGCACCGATCTATGCAACTTGCTAGCCTGCCTCCACTGCGCAATATCTGTTGAAGAATAGCTCTGAATGAATTCGAATTACTCTTGGATTGACTGCGCAATCCTCATTGGAATTTCCACTGTGTGTTTGATGCAATCAATGTATCACTAATAGTCACAACAGATAGTCTATCTTGCCCTTTCACCTATCTCTCCACTAGTCTCCACTGAAACTTCCATGCACTGTAGTTAACTAATGTATTGTTCAGTTTATTAATGAGTTATTATTTATGAATTAATTAGCTAATTAATTCACTCCACTCTCACTAGTGTATCAATCAGTTAGACTAGATACAACTAGCTCAACTAAGTCTAACTAAGTTAAATTGAATACAACTTCATAACTACTTCTTCCAACTGTGTCATAACTCTGCCACTTGAGTTCTAACTGAGTCCTCCATGCAATAGCTCCAGTAAACCCTCAGGAATAGCGTAATTCCTTCTGTCAACTACTGTGCCACATCTGTGCACTAGACTGAAGTGCTCCAAGAGAATAAGTTGATGTTTAGAGTCTAATTATTATTAAGAGCTAATAATAATCAACATGCATCTATTTTTAGATTGACGATCTATAAATAGACTTCGCCCAATATTCTAAAAATATAATTTCATCTATTTTTCCAACTTGATCAACCATCCACAAATATCATCCTACAACTTCTAAAATATGATCAACATGTCTAAAAATAGACATAGTCTAAAAATAGACTTGCGCCAAAAATAGCCTGCCGGCCCACTTCGTGAAGGCGACTCTTTTCGCTAAGCTCATCATCTTGTTGAATCTCAACAAGATAGGGATTATCCTTCACCCTGATCCTGCCTCTATGGTATTCGAATTTTCTCTTGGTGAGCGCCTTCGTCAGAATATCTGCATCCTGATCCTCCGTGGGAATGTACTGAAGCAACATGATCTTCCGTTGCACACAATCTCTGATATGATGATACCAGCTATCAATATGTTTAGATCTATCATGAAACACATGATTAAATGAGAGTTTAATGCAACTCTAATTATCACAATGAATCACCTTGGGATCTAAATGTGAACCGAACAAACCAACCAAAATCTTGCTCATCCAAATAGCCTCACATGCAGCTAAACTTGCTGTCATGTATTCTGCTTCCACTGAACTGAGTACCAAAGATATTTGTTTCCTGTTGTACCAAGAAACTGTCATAGATCCGATACTAAAAATCCCTCCTGATGTGCTCTTTCTATCTGTTGGACTTCCTACCCAATCTGCATCCGTGAAGCCATGCAACTTCACCTCATTCATCTGTCTATACCATAAAACATACTCAGATGTGCCCCTGAGATATCTCAGGACATGATTGCCCGCCTTCCAAAAGAGCTTGGTAGGCTTAACTATCGCTTGTGAAAGTTGGTTCACCGCATAGCATATGTACGGTCTTGTATTGACTAAATACATGAGCGAACCCACCAACTGTCGATAAACAGTGGCATCCACTACCTCTGCCGATGTAGCATCCTCTTTCTTCCAATTTCCTAGAAGAGGAGTGTCGATAGGCTTGCAGCCTTGCATGTGAAACTTCTTCAGTATCTCCCGGGCATACTTGCCTTGAGACACAAACAGTTCACCTTCCCGCTGCCATATTTCCAATCCAAGGAAATAATGAAGGAGGCCTAAATCCTTCATCTCAAACTCCTTTGCAAGATTAGCCTTGCATGAGTGTATCAACTTCTCATCACCTGTTAGTATCAAAGCATCAACATAAAGTACAATGATCAAAATCTTACCCTCAACCACAATCTGGTACAGGTTTGCATCCGCCTCGCTCTTGGTGAAGCCAAGTCCACTGAAATAGTTGTCGATCCGAGTGTACCAAGCACGGGTGCTTGTTCAGCCCATACAATGCTCTTTTGAGTCTGTACACATGCGACTCACTGCTAAAGATCTCAAATCCTTCAGGCTGCTCAATGTACACCTCTTCCTCAATGATCCCATTAAGGAACGCAGTCTTCACATCCATCTGATGAATGTGCCAACCCATATGCGCTGAGAGAGCAAGGATGGTCCGTATGGAATAATACCGTGTGATAGGTACAAAGGTTTCTTCATAGTCAATCCCTTCAATCTATGAGAAGCCCCGGGAAACAAATCTTGCCTTATACTTCTCAACGCTCCCATCAGCATCTTTCTTTACCTTGTAGATCCATCTTGATCCTACAACTAATTTTCCCACCAACCTTGGAACAATCTCCCAAGCACTGTTTCTGACAATGGAGTCATACTCCTCCACCATGGCATCTACCCATGTGGGCTCCTGCGCTGCTTCTTCAAAAGAAGATGGCTCTGTCACAATACACTTGCTCATAAGAGCCATGTATCCAGTATATCGGTCAAGTGACTGTCTCTATCTGCGCTATGATGTAGGAACTCCTACATTCTGTGTCGCACCCACCTTCAGTCTCTCAGCTTCTGTGGTACGTTTCCTGCCTTATCTGATGTTTGGTTATGCATGAGTGGACTCCACTCCATGAATCTCCTCTTGTGGCTAATCCACATCTAGAGGCTCATCTTTGGGAACAAGAAGTTCCTCCTCCGCATGCAAGTGTAGCTCCCTCCCAAGCGACAACTGCATGGTTTTCACCTCATTGAATTTTATATCCCATCGCATAACAGTCATCCGAATGTTTGGAAAATGCGCACGATAGTTATGGGGTGTTTCTGTATACCCCACAAATATCCCAACTTCTGCAGTCGGCCCCAACTTCTTCCTGGCATCCTTCGTCACATGAATGTAAACAGGTGAGCCAAAAATCTTCAAATGAGAAATATCAGGCTTCTTACTAGTAAAAGCTTCCTCAGGTGTACTCATGCCAAGTACTCTATGAGGACAACGGTTTTGCACATAAACCGCAGTGTTGCATGCTTACGCCCACAAGTGCATCGGTAGGCCCTGGTCATGCAACATCGCTCGTGCAGCACCCACGATTGTTATGTTCTTTCTCTCCGTGACCCCATTTTGTTGTGGGTTATGAGGCGCTATGAGTTCTCTTCAAATTCCTTCTTTGCTACAGAAGTCTTTGAATTCTCCCGAGATGTATTCACCACTAGTATCGCTCCGTAGAGCTTTCACCTGCTTCCCCGACTCCTTCTCCACCAATGACTTGAACTCACTGAACTTTGAGAACGTTTCACTCTTCTTCTGCATGAAGAAGATCCAGCATCTACGAGAAAAGTCATCAACAAATATCACATAATACCTATGTTTTACTGTTGAAGCAACCGAGAATGGTCCACACACGTCTGTGTGAATTCTCTCCAGGATCACCGAAGCATGGTTCTCCTTCTCATGAAAGTTGGTCTTCACAAAATTACCCATTATACATCCTTTGCACTGATCTGATTGCACAAGATTACCCTTGGGAAGTCCAGTAGAAATTTGCTGCAAAATATTCAAAGCCCAATGGTGAAGATGACCCAATCTCCTATGCCATAATTCGCCCTCATCGCGGCTCACCACTTCTTCTACTTTGCCCACCATTGCAGTGCAGATATCTACCTCTAGCTTGTAGAGATTCTTAATTCGAACCCCTATATTCTTGGTTTGACCCATTGTTTTATGTCTAAGGAAAGATTTTCCCTCACTGAAAACAACATCATAACCTCTGTCTTCCAGCATTGCGACTGAGACCAAGTTCTTCTTCAAACTTGGAACATGCATGAAATTCTTCAACAAGAATGGATTACTAGACTCCCTCTCAAAGGTAATGGTCCTAATTCCAATCGCATTGTACCAACCATCATCGCCCATCTCTATATGCATCTGGAGGTCCTTCTCCTCCAAGTCACTAAATAACTCTTTGTCTCCCATCATATGGAAAGACGCACCACTGTCAAGATACCACACCGATCCCATGCAGCTTGAAACCAAGCATGCGATCAAGGAAAAATCCAGCTCAAATTGCGAGGCTAAGGCCTCTCCAGCTGCAGATCCAGTAACCTACTTATTCTTCTTCTTCTGTGGACAGTTAGTGGCAAAATGTCCATGCTCGTGACAGTGAAAACACTCCACTTTGGACAAGTCCTGCTTCTTGCCTTTTGCATCGGATTTAGAAGGATTTTTCTTCCCCTTCCCTTTCCTTGCTCTGGCAGCCAAAACGAAATTTTCTTCATCTTCATTCTTCAATGAAGATCCATCCCTGGTACCCCATCTTATCTCCTCCTGCACAAGATCCGACCAAAGTCGCTCCCATCCTGGCAGTTTCTCCCGTCCATTGACAAAGTCTTCGTAGCTATGCCAAATCTTCGGAAGCCCAAGGAGAGCCAAGCTCACCAAGTATTCTTCATCAACAGTAACCCCCACACTTCCCAACTCATCCTTGCAGTGGACAAACTTTGTGCGGTATTTTGGAATACTGTCGCCTTTCTCCATTTTTATTTTTCTGAGCTTGTCTTTAAGCACCAACTTCCTCTGGTCACTTCTGCTTTGGAACAAATCTGTCAAAGCCTTCCATATTAAGAATGGAGTGGCTTTCCCACGAAGGCTGGACACAATATGGTCCTTCACACCTTCCAACAAAATCCTCCTCATCTTTGCGGTCTTCTTTTGCCATGCATCAAGTAATGCAGCATCGCTAGATCCCGACTTAGGAACATCGCTATCGATGAACTTCTTCAACCCATTATCCTCCAGCACCACCTCCATCTTTTCCTTCCAGGCTATGTAATTTGAGCTCCCATCAAGGGAATACTCCAATCTCAAACCGTTGAAATACATTTCAATGTATACTCGATTTCTGCACCAAGAATCTTCTGTAGCAAATTTGAATTGTCCACCAACACAAACTCACTTCACAATTGCAATCTTCAATCAACAATGCTTTGATAACATGTAGAAATTATATGCACTAAGCATGCATATTTCCTTGATTCACCTAATCTCACACTATTTAGCTTTATGTAAAATACTGAATCAATTCCACTTGTTAATCTTTTGCGGAAAAATTAATTGCACACACATGTGAAGCATAAACAAAAATTATCAATTGCACATAACACAGTTTTTAACCGAGAAAGCCTGAAGCTGAAAACCCCAAATATATATTATGTAACATGGAGATCATATGACAATCTCAGACAAACATACAAAGCTTATCACAAGCTCTCATTACAGTACAATCATCATACACTAATCAGGCCCAATCTTGCAAATCCATGCACCGATCTATGCCACCTGCTAGCCTACCTCCACTATGCAATATCTGATGAAGAATAGCTCTGAATGAATTCGAAATACTCTTGGATTGACTGCGCAATCCTAATTGGCATCTCCACTATGTGTTTGATGCAATCAATGCATCACTAATAGTCACAACAGATAGTCTATCTTGCCCTTTCACCTATCTTTCCACTGGTCTCCACTGAAACTGCCATGCACTATAGTTAACTGATGTATTGTTCAGTTGATTAATGAGTTATTATTTATGAATTAATTAAATAATTAATTCACTCCACTCTCACTAGTGTATCAATCAGTTAGACTAGATACAACTAGCTCAACTAAGTCTAACTGAGTTAAACTGAATACAACTCCATAACTACTTCTTCCAATTGTGTCATAACTCTGCCACTTGAGTTCTAACTGAGTCCTCCATGCAATAGCTCCAGTAAACCCTTAGGAATAGCATAATTCCTTTTTTCAGTTGTTGTGCCACATTTGTGCATTGAACTGAAGTTCTCCAAGAGAATAATTTTCCGTTTAGAGTCTGATTATTATTAAGATCTAATAATAATCGACATGCATTTATTTTTAGATTGAAAATCTATAAATAGACTTTTCCCAATATTCTAAAAATAGAATTTCATCTATTTTTCCAACTTGATCAACCATCCACAAATAACATCCTACAACTTCTGAAATATGACTGAAATGTCTAAAAATAGACTTGCGCCAAAAATAGCCTGCGGGCCCACTTAGTGAAGGCGAATCTTTTCACTAAGCTCATCATCTTGTTGAATCTCAAAAACTATATTTTTCCCCAAACCTTCCATTCTCCATAATTCACCAGAAGATGCCAAGCTTGTTATGTCCCTAACCAAAGAGCAATTATAGACCCTATTGGTGAAATTCTCTTCACCATTAGTGCCAAAACCATAGATCAGATGATGCAGGCCCCCTCTGTGGAAAACAATACCTCGTTATCATTAGAAGCCTTGATAGAACTATACCAAAAACTTGATTTTTCTAAGAGAGCCAGGATTTTTGAATTTTTCCTACCAGAAAACACTCAATTACCAAGAAAAAATCCATCATATCCTTCCTCAATATTCCCTAATCAATCCAAACAAACTATATCTATAATATCCTACATTCTGAGTTATTATTCATATCAATGGGTAGATGAAACCATCTTAGGTTTCCTGTCCATATTTTCCACAAATAGTAAGCCTTTTATATCTTCAATTTTACTCAATTTCCGGATGATAACATTCATGAACAATTCATGAAGTTGCCTACCGAGGGAGTGTTCAAATATACTTCAATTTTGGTTTACACGTTTCTATATTATCAAGCAGACAAGTTTAAATTTTCCATGCAGAAATTAGATGAAGAGGGGAATCAATAGTCAGTTATTTTCTGGACTTCCCTAGTGATGAAGGAGCAAGAAGAATTCACCTATAAACAATATATTGAAAATTTTATCCACCGCAAAGCCAAGGATCAGTGAGGACATAAAACAAATATTATTTCTCAGTTGGAGGAAAAATGTCAGAGTTTGGAAATAGAAGTAAACATATTTTTCACCAAGATAGAAGTTCTAAATCAGAAATGGCTACCCAGTTTGTTTGTAATTAATGATAAATTAATTACTCATGAATATTATATTAGAGAACTAAGGAGGTAGCTAGAGACAGTTCAAAGTTTGCAAAAATCAAAGGCAACATGACAGGTAGAACTTTCTTAGAAGAAATGGGAAATTATTTCTTTATCCAACATGAACTAAATCATATTTTTGTGGTAAGGCCAACATTTGCAAAGTATACTGAGGTTGAAGAAATTTACCAAAAGGTAACTAAATTAACCATTCCAGATGAAGACATATGGGACAAGTTGTGTGAATTACTAGACTGATTGGTAATTCAGATGAAGTAAAAAGATATGCCAGCACATTAGACAACACATCATCATTGCGCAACACAGAAACATGCCAGTTCATCAAACAAAATCCTCCAAAGTATATCCACCTCTCCATGCAGTTTTCCACCTATCCTATTACTGTACAGAGATCGATAATCTTGTTTAGAATAAGTGCTAAACATACACTGTCTTTTGAGACAACGATTTTGTAATGATTTTGCAACAATTGTACAAATACTTCACATTTTAAAGTATTACAGGTTGATTGTTGAATATAATTTTCTCCAAGTTATTGTAATTTTCTGGTTGTTGGACTCATCAATAATACAAGGAAATTCTTCACAAGAGTCATGTGGTGTACAAATTGGTGATGTTTTTCTCTTTTTCATGTATTTATTCATTGTTTTCTTTCACTGTCATTTCTTAAAAGATTAATTACATTACAGAAACTATGACGAATGGGATTTGTTGAAATATGCACCCTATTCTAGCTGTAGGTAATTTCTATGTTTTCTGTTGAAGTCAAATTAAGGAATTATTAATTTCTCCTTAGTTTCTACTGAAGCTTTCCTTTCTTCTATGTCATATCATTTAAAAATTCTGAAATATCCAACTAGTGCAACCTAGCTTGCCTTGTGAAACTCCTTCAAAGTTTTATGAAGATCCTGTTAATTTTTAGACTCCATATCCCAATGGAATTATAAGATTTCAATCAACCAAAATAATCCAATCAATAAAAAACAAATAAACATTTACACAGTCATAACTAGCCTAAAATTTACGTAAAACAAAGCTAAAATTTACAGAGAGATCCCTCTCTGAAGCTGCCAGGGCTAGATCCCAGCTTCCAAAGAAGTTTGATGTTGTCCTCTATGTTTACTCTCACAATCTAAAAATTTACAGAACGATAACATAGTGGCAGTCATACTGGGGACAATTGAAAATGCTCTAATTTTCTTCGAATTCATCTCCCTGGTTAAGAAAGGTGTATGCTAGGAATATTTCAAGAGATTGCTTCCTTTTCATTTTTGTAAATAATAGAGTGTGTATGATTTAGATTTTAATTTTGGCTCCCAAAAGAGCTTACATTGGATCTCATTCTGATCCTAAACCTACAACTATTGTTTATGATCCTGAAAATTTTCTGAGAAGAAGAAGTATAGCTGAGAGCCAAGGAAGTAGTAGTCCTCCCCCTAAGGCATATTATCTTCCAAAGGACTTTGTTACTTTACAGGATATTGAATTTGATTTTCCTTTTTAGCATAAATTGTTTAGAACTAATTCAGCAAATTGGATGTACGAAACTGTGGTAGATCAGTCTACCTTACGATGTCATTCTTTTGAAGTAAATTATGCCCAACCTATTCTTGACCTTCAAATCCTTCAAGATTTCGATAAATTGCAAGGTTTAGTTTCAGGCCTTGACATTTCTGTCCATGGGGCATACATCCAACAATCTATTGAACTCTCTGCCTTAACTTCTTTTATAGTTTCATCCACTTCATCTCAATCTGTTAATCCAATATCATCCAGTCCCACTCCTTCTACAGTTTCCACTACCACCCCTGTAATTTCTCACCAAGCAACTCAAACTCCATCTTATCCCCAATATTCACCTACAATTCAACCTACATCCTCAACACTACCTCAAACTTCAGTTCAACCTCCTCCTTTCATTCAACCTCCACCTTTCATCCAACCACCTCCTTTAATCAATCCTCATATTATATATCCTCATATTCCCATAATCACAACAAGATATGTTCCACTTATTCTTTAGTGTCCTTTGGAAAATATGCCACAGGACTATCAAACTACGACCCCCCAATTTGATGGTACTGTACCCATAAATTCTCAACAACATGTGGATATAATGAATGATAGTTTTGATATTCAAGAAGTAGATGAAGAAAATGTTAAAATGAGGTTGTTTTCTCAAAGTCTTACTGGAGAAGTTAGAAAATGGTTTAAAGCCTTGCCACCTGCTAGCATTAATTATCTCCCTGCATTTCATCAGTAATTCCTTAATATATAGGAAGTTAAAAAGAAACCTCTTCGGATTCTATCAGAATATGAAAGTATTAGGAGGGAATCTAGGTAAAGTGTCAAGGATTGTTTCACTAGATTCAACAATGTTTATAATGCAATTCCCACAAATAATAAACCACTACAAGGTTTAGCCTTAATAAAATTCCCTGATGGCTTTAAGGCAGACATATATTATCAGCTGAGAGAGAGAAACTCTGCAACATTAGAAGAAATTCAAAGAGATGAAATGAGTGTAGAAGCCAATTTGTTAGGAAAAAGAGCAAGGATAAGAATAGAAAGGAGAGTGACAATGAAAGAAGAACCCTCAAAATTTTCTGCTGATACTAAGATAGATTCTTTGGTTAGAATAGTAGAGAGAATGATGGAAAGGATCAATATAATAGATAGAGTTCCCCCAAGAGAAAATCAGCCTGGCCCTCAAAATCGAAACCAAAATGTTAGGAGAAATCCACCACAAATCTAACATAGGGAACAAAGGGGACCATAACAACAAATTATACCTAATTTCCAAGAGAATTATGCTGATGATGAAGAGGAAATAGTTGGAGGTAGAAGATAATAAAATAAATTTGATGGGAATAAATAATGATGAAACAATTTTTCTTACTCAAGAAGAACAAGAACTTTTTCAACTTTCTCAAACTGAACTTGATTATGAGGAATCAGATGATTATAAATAGGGATTTGATAATGCTATCATGGAGGTCCATAGACAATAAAACCTTAGGAGTAAGAAATCTTCATACACCCCCAACGAAAGGAATTCTGATATTCCAGCTAAGAAAACCTCTGATATTGTTGTTAAGAAAACCACAGATAATCCTGCTAAGAAAATTGTTGAAAATTCAGGCAAAAGGATAGTAGAAACTCCTGAAAAAAAGATAGTTGATAGTGCTTCAAAAACTACTCAAACATATATTCCAACCACTAGTCAGCAAAATTTGCCTATCCCAAAATATGTTGCTGATAAATCATATTTCCTAAACATGAGTAAGGTTCAGACATCCTTTAATATTTAGAATGAGTTAGCAAAAATAAAAATTCATATTCCTCTAATGGAGTTAATGAACAAAAACATGTACATCTCAAGTAATGAAAGCTCTAAATATAGGGGAAAATATCGATACTGTCAATTTGAATGATGACCAACTTGAACTTTTATTCGGACCAGAAGTAGATGGAAAACCTTAGGAAGGAGGGGTACGTCCCTTCTATGCTAGCCTAAATGTTCATGATAAGATTCTCCATAATGCCATGATAGATTCAGGTGCTTCACATAATTTAATGCCTAAGGCTGTCATGGAGAAATTAGGACTCGACATTACCAGACCATATACGGATTTATATTCTTTTGATTCTAGAAAAGTAATATGCTTAGGTCTTATCAAAGATCTGTGTGTTACTTTGGCTCAAATCCCAGCCAAAAGTTTGGTGATGGATATAGTGGTTGTAGATATACCCCCTAAGTATGGCATGTTGTTGTCATGCTCATGGGGAGAAAAGTTGCAAGGAACTCTACAAATGGATATGAATTTTGCTATCATACCAGTTTTTGGTCAACAAAGGAGATTATTTAGGGAGATATTGATGAAATTCATGGTGAGTAGTCAAGACAAGCCACACAAATATCCTCTTTATTCTGTCCATTCAGATTTAGACTCTTTCATTCTCTATAATGATGGACACATCAACACTCATGTTGCTAATTCAGAAAATGATATTTGTGAAATAGATGAAAACCAAACACAAACAGTGGAAA
This sequence comes from Pinus albicaulis, assembly GCA_034641835.2. NCBI lineage: Eukaryota > Viridiplantae > Streptophyta > Pinopsida > Pinales > Pinaceae > Pinus > Pinus albicaulis. The sequence goes on along the minus strand of CM076581.1, from coordinate 39,289,335 downwards.
AAGACACTCAGCTTGAACCTCTTTGGAACATGGACTTTGATGGATCTTGTAGCAAAGAGGTTTCACAATCAGGGGTGTGGGTTTCAAACACATGAAATAATAATGCTAGAGGACATTCATATAAGATTAATTTTGAATGCACTAACAATATAACTGAGTATGAAGCACTAATAATAGGATTACAATTATTAAAAAAATTGGGTGCTAAAAAAATTTACATTCATGGGGATTCTCAGCTAATCATAAAAAAAATAAAAGGAGAATACTTTACAAAAAACCCTAGATTAAAAGCATACATAAACGTTATGCTGGATTTTCTAGAGAGTTTTGTTGAATATGACCTTTCTGCAATTCCTAGAAATCAAAATATCCTCGCTAATAGTCTTGATTTTTCAGCCAGTACTTGTAAAATGCCCCATCCCAATCGACAATACACAGTGGAAGTGAAACACAGGCCAACTGTTACAGACAATGTTAGATATTGGCAATTTTTTGGCAATGATAAACAAATTGAAAATTTTCTACAATCTAAGGATGAGTTTGAAGAAGATAGTATAGTTAGATATTGGCAATTGTTTGGCAATGATAAACAAATTGAAAATTTTCTACAATCTAAGGATGAGTTTAAAGAAGATAGTATAGATGTAGTGTGATTTAGAAGATAACATAGTTGTACATTCTGATTTAGAAAGAAGTTAGACAACACAAATGTAAATACACATGTAGATAAAGTTGTAAATAAAGTAGAATTTCTTGAAATAGATCAAGAGAAAGAATAATCTGAAATACTTCAATTAAAGGATAATGTTTTACCTAGAGATTTGGTTCCATTAGAAGAATTGTTTGATTTCAATGATGTAGCTAAGAAACCTAAGATTGAGCCCACAGGGGCAGATGTAGAAAAATGCAACATAGGTAGTGAAAAAAACCCAAAAATGATAAAATTGTCTAAGTCATTACCACTTGCTGAAAAGTAGAAATACATTGCTCTATTCAAATAATTCACTGATTTCTTTGCCTGGAGCTATGAATACCTCAAAGCTTATGATACTAGTATAATACAACACAAAATTCCAATTAAAAAGGATCAAAAACCCTTTAAGAAAAAAATTTGAAGAATAAATCTAGTATTGATGCCTTTAATTAAGAAAGAAATCAAGAAAATGTATGATGCTAAGATCATAGGTCCTCTTAGGTACTCTAAATGGGTTTCCAATATAGTACCAACAAGGAAGAAAGTAGGTGAAATTATATTGTGAATAGATTTTAGAAACCTTAATAAATTCTCATAAATGATAACTACCCTTTACCTAAGATGGATCACATTTCACAAAAGGTAGTTGGATATAGTAGGATTTCTTTGTTAGATGGTTTCTCAGGCCATAATTAGGTTTTGGTTCACCTTGATGATCAAGATAAAACAACTTTTACTACTCCATGGGGTACCTTCATGTATGTGAAGATGCCTTTTGGGTTAATGAATGATGGAGATACATTTCAAAGAGCAATGGATATTTCTTTTGTTGATGAAATTGGTAGATTTATTGTTATATATCTAGATGACATCACTGCTTATTCCAAAACCGATGAAGAACATTTGTTACATTTGAGATGAGTTTTTGAGAAATGTAGGAGTTTTGGAATTTCACTTAATCCTAAGAAAACACCTTTTGTCCTTGAAGAAGGAAAACTTCTAGGTCATATCATTTCTAAAGAAGGTATCGGGATTGATCCCGGTAGAATTGAAGTTATTTTGAAAATCAGTCACCTTTTGAAACATTAAATAACTTCAATTATTTATTGGCAAGATAAAATTCCTTAGAAGATTCATTCCCAACCTTGCAGAACCCCTAAGAAACATAACAAACATGCTAAAAAGAGATTCAGAAATAAGATGGAACATTGAAGCTAGGCAATCATTTGATCAAGTAAAAAAAACACTAACAAAAGCACCAGTCCTGATCAGTCCAGATTTTACCAAAGATTTTATAATCTTTTCATTTGCATGTGAACACACTATTGCAACAATTCTTTTACAGAAAACCATGAAGGATATGAACAACCCATTGCATTTTTTTATCAAGGCTTTAAGAGATGCTACATTGAAATATAACATAATGGAAAAACAAGCCTTTTCCCTAATAAAAAATAATCAAATATTTCAGAGTATATATTATCCATTCTCACATATTTCTTATGTACCAAATTCTATGGTCAAGGATATTTTGAATCAAAATGGGCCAAATGGTAAAAGAGGTAAATGGATTGCCATTATTCTTGAATATGACGTAGAAATCAAACCCACCAATCTTATCAAAGGACAGGGACTAGCCAAATTGATGTTTGAGTCTAATTTTCATGCATTGGAAATCAACTTTGTAGCTGCATTAGATGATCAAGATGAGCCAACGACTCCACAAATTGATGAGGCTTTTATAACCTCACCCTCATATGCAGGCCTCATTTTTTTTTTATTCAATTTAAAATCTCCTCCTGGTTTAACTAAGACAAAGGCTAGATTTCTAAAGTTAAAAGCAGTGAAATTTTGCATCATAGATAATGTTTTATATTGGAAATATGTTGGTGGAATTTTACTAAAATGTTTGTTGAAGGATGATGTAGAAAGAACTATGCAGGAATTTCATTAAGGTGACTGTAGTGGACATTTGTTTTGGAAAACAATTGCTAACAAGATCCTCAGAGTAGGTTTTTACTGGCCCACCCTTTTCCCAGATGTCCATAAGAAAGTAACCTCTTGCCACAAGCGCTAAATTTTTTAGGGAAAAAGAAAACTATTGCCTCTGCCTTTAAAACCCATATCTATTGAAATCCCTTTCCAACAATGGGGTTTGAATTTCATTGGAGAAATCCATCAACCATCCTCTCCTAAAACAAATGGATCCTAACAACTACAGACTATTTCACCAAATGGATTGAGGCCACACCTTCTAGACTAGAAACTGATGTTGTAATTATCAAATTCCTAGAAACCAATATATTGTCAAGATTTGGATGTCCAAATAAGCTCATTACAAATAATTTTGTAGCCTTTAAATCAAAGAAAATTGTAATATCCCAAATGGGACATTTTACAAATTTTATTGAGATTTTAGTAACCTAACTTTTTACCATAAAATTACTAATTTAATTAACATAATATTTCCATGTAAAATGAAGACACATAGAATACTACAATCCATTAACACATCAAACATGAAGAATATGCTTTAGTATAAATGACAACTAGGGTTACATATATATCTGACCCAAAAGAGCTGAGATGGAGAACTGTCCATCAATATAAACAGCTACACTATGCTAGCCCCAAAACTAAACTGCTGCAGTCTTCCACCGGCAACAACTGCCACTAAATCCACTAAAAGATAATGAAGCGTCGATTGGAGATCTGAATGATATTCACTCCAATATCCCTGAAGCTCTGCAAAACTTCTGAATGAATTCTCCTCAAAGAGAGTTGGGTTTTCGTCCAACACTCGATAATCCACCCGAGGGTTTCCGTCCTGGGGCTATTGATGGAGTAAAGAACTAGGTTCTCAACCTCTCATACAAGAAAATATATAAAATTCAAGAAATCCCTCAATGGCCTCCTCCTCTCCTTTTATAGATCTCATGGATCCTTCTAGATCCTTATTTTATTATTATTCTAATCATGGAGCACTTTTCCCTCTTATTTTCCAATTAAATATTCCTTTTTAATGTAGGAAAGATTAAATCGGCTACCATGTTTGCTTAGGTCACTGAAACTCATTTCCAACCATCCCATCATGTAGGTATTCTCATCCTGGTTCCAACAAGCTATTACATTAAGGTGTTATATCATGTATTCCTCCTAGAATGCGACCTTGAGCGTAATTAATTGAGTTAAGCTTAAAATAACTCAGTTTTCTGAAAGTTGTCGGAATGCACCGGAATGAAAGGAAAACTGTGAGGATGATGGAATATATCAAGCGAATTCCATCGGTCCTCATAGAAACTCCTCAAAACTCCTCCAAAAATCCCGTGAGCTTGTTGATGACACCAACCTGTACCTGTGACCTATCTGCTCCCAACTCTGGAAGTCCATCCTAACCTATCATAGGTGGCACCAAAAAAAGGTATATTACAGACCTTCCACCCCAAGATTGCTTTCCCTCAAGAAATATAAATATGTGGGCCACCCTGTTGGCTCGATGCAACTGAGACCCAATGCCCGGATCCCATACAAACCCCTGGGTGCTGCAACGCTCCTGTGTCAAGTCACCCGGAACAGACCCCTTGATGTTGAGATCCCAAACTGATATCCCATTGCACCTATCATCAATCAATCATCCCAGATCCCAATGCCACCATGGCCAATCATCGCTTGACTCCCATGGATATAACTGCGTGCTACCTCTGGCTATAGCTGCTGCCCCATGAAGTGAAGACCACCAACATGCATCAATGCTCCATGGCTCCTGCTGTGCTATAGCTCTGAATGTATAAGATGCCACATCGACTGCGTACCAACTCATCACCTCTCTCCAATCCAACTCCTGACTCAACCTCATGCTAACCCTACTTTCCCCAAGTCGGGATGGAATACTGAAGAGCTGTCGACATGTGTCATACTCCCAACTGGAGACTATAGTATTTTTCATGTCTAAGGGTCCTTGATACGATATGCTACTCACTAAGAAGATCATACCATCAATAGGATACCAACTCATGATCTCCCGCCAATCTATCCCAGAAGAAGAAATGAATGTAGTGACACCTGCATACAAAAAAATTATGGTGTGAGGTCTCCAGTCCATACTCAATTGATGCTACCATGTCCCATCTGCCGACGTGATCTGCCTGCAGAAGGAGGCCCCTCTCTCAATAATGGGCCAAAGTGGGCAAGATCTGCTGCAAGCCCCATTGATGTACTCTTGGAGAGTGCTACTCCTTGAAAATACTGTAGCCATGCTAACTACATGTGCATCTATCTACACCACATCAGTGGGTCGGCCCAGAGATGGATGCTTCACCATCTCCAACAACTCCTCCCTCTCCTGATCAGGAATGTCATACTCCTGCTCTCTACTAGCCTCCCGTAGAACTATCCAATCAACCTCCAACATCTCATGAGGATAAGTATCTACAACTATCATCACCGTACTAGATGCCTGTGCATCTATCCTCTCCTCCTCAATGGCTGACTCCAAGGTTAGCCGCATATCCTTCACAAACTCAATGTGAGCCTCCCTCTGGCTCTCCACCAAAGGACTATCATGAATGATGTGCATAACCTCCTCCTCAGCTGACTTATGCTCCACCATATGCTGCTCTGGCTAAATCATCACAAGTGAATCATAATCCTGAACATCTCCCACAGAGTCCCCTAACTGCTCACTCTACACAATGGAATACAAATCCCGCCTAATGTCATCAAATCCACATGACTGCTCATGCTTCCTAGTAGCATTCTCATATAACCCCATGGACTCATCTGAAGAAGAGTCCTCATCCTAGCATATAGAAGGAATGTCCTCCTACACTACCTCTTCCACATCAACTACACCACTCAAGCATGAGTGACCCGACACCCAAGGTTCTTTGCAGATGAAGCAAAGTCCCTTCATCCTTAGCTCATTTTTGTTGCCTGATCCACCAAACTAGAAAAAATCCTCCCTGGTCATCTGTCTCCTGAATAGCCCAATGTTCTGCTCAACCACCCCTTGGGCTAGCTCGTAAGTAGTAGGTGAGACCAACTGCTCTCTCCTCCAAATTGTCAACAGTATAGCCTGCAATGCCCTACAAATGGAATCATGATCTCTCATACATGATGACAAGATGGACTGAATGTGTGTTGTGACTGTGTCGAGATAATTTCTCCTAATGCTAAAGAAGAATTGGAACATTTGCAAAATCAATCCATCACACTCAAGATCAAGCATGATCTCACAAGTCCTAGTCATGGCCATGACTTCTAAAACCACAATATTCTACCCAAAGGTAGAGCTTGCATTGTTGTTCAAATCCTGAAAGGTCCCTACCATCAGTCTGAAAAATCTCCTCATAATTTCATTATTGTAAGGGGTTGTAGGGGCAGTTAGTCTCATGATGTTGCTGAGACAAGCTGCAATTGGAATTGTGACCCCTCCACAAGTTTCCTCTAATAACTTGGGTTGTATGAGAGCAAGCATACATGGTCTTAAGGCCCAAATTAATTTTCTTCTATATCACTGTTTTACTTGTAAGTTTTAACCCTGTACAAAAATTATCTAGAAACGAATCTTAAAAACAAAAAATAAACAATAGCGAGAGCATAAAACATAAAACAGATATACACAAAGATTTTCCCTTGGATCCCAAATTGGGACAACCAGCTTGATTTTTCATTATATTGCTTTTAGTGTTACAACACATATATATACATGCCGAAGCATACATAAACCCCAATCCATTAACTTTGGATTATAACATAACTATAGTTCCCTTGATCGGATCTAAAAAATACTAAGGGCCGAAAAACCACCATGCCACAAAACCATGTGCAAACCCATGCACAAAACCATGGGTGGGTCCGCCCAGTGAAAAATAGGGTCCAATTTTTTTTTTCCCAGGGCGCTGGCCCGGACGCCGAACAGGGGGGGATGTTGCCCCCCCTGTAACCCCCTTGCTACACCTAGCGCAACATATAGGGGGGGCTATCGCCCCCCTGTGACCCCCCTACTACGCCCGACACAATGTACAGGGGGGGCTATCGCCCCCCCTGTGACCCCCCTGCACGTGACTAGTCATGGAAAGAATATAATATGTGCCCAACATTATTTTGGAAAGGAGTTCATCAAGTTCCTCAAGTTTGGAAAGAAATATCCATGTGATCTTCATGTGTTTCAAATATGTCCCAAGCGCAAGGACTTTGGGCCCTATTTTTGTTTCTTTCTGTAGGTCCCTAGATTTTCCCTTTTGAAAAATGACATAGACCCCCTTTGAGAAAGTTCTATTTTTCTACTTGGGTTCTTGTTCCATAGAAACATTGTGGTTCAAGGCTTCAATGGTTGTGCTGCCATGTGGTTTTAGGAGGTATTTGAAAAACCCCATGTTTATGGCAACAATACAAAGTTATGATAACACTGAAAGGTACCACAAAAACACCCTACATACATTAATACATTGCCTAGCCATCAATCAGAAATGAAACTAATGCCAACAGAAATGATGCCTTATTGGCATGTTGTTACATATAATACATTTCTCATTACAATACCTTGCCCCAACAGATAAATCTAGCTCTGTCAAATAATTTAGGCTCTGGAAAATAAATTGGGCTCTAGCAAAATAATTTTTGCACAACAATATCAATTCATCCTAGAAAAGTAATCTAAACAATATCAAGTGAGAAAAATATTACCCCAGATGCAAGGAAATGATCTCTCCTCAAGCTCTGCGATGACTGTGGAAATTCTGTAATTGCTGGCTGGAAAGAACCTTTGTATGAGCCTAAAAAATTTCTCAGAAAATTTTGCCAAATTAATTTTGGGCTCTCCACCACAAACCTAGAAAAACCCATAAATTATTTTGGTGAATTCTACCGGTCACCTGGGACCCAAAATTTAAGCTTACTCCTTTCCTACTGGCTGCCAAATAATTCTGTATGTTTGGGGCACCCAAACTTCCAAAAAATTCTGCAAAATTATGAGCCAACTCTTTGAAACATTGCCGACAAAACCAAAAAATATTTTGGGCTAATTCCGATCTCCCAAAATTATCCAAAATTAGTGCAATTACTAGTTGAGTAATAAAATGTATTTCTGAAACAAAACTTATATTTTTGTCTTAAATACTGCCTATAAAATTCTGCAAATTTAAACACAAAATCCTCTCATAAAACCCAGAAAAATATTTGGCAATTCCAGCTGAATAATTTTTGCCCTGCAATGTAAATTTGGCCCAACAAAATACTCTCCCGCAACAATTCTGAACTAGCTTCTGCAATGGATTGGCCAAAACACCCACATCTAGTGCTCAGAAAATTCTAAAAAATTACTCCCACATTCCTCAAGCCAATCCGACCAAAACCCATAAATGGTTTGGCCAAATCAAGATCCTCGAAAATAGATCCCAATAAGCCCTACGTTCTTCCATTAGCTGCTGAATACACTTTCTACAAAATGAGCAGCGAAGTACTCAACAACCCTCCAATTGTGAAACAAATAATCCCACTTTCACTTGCTCTATCTCTCTCAACAAAAAAGTTCAAATGGTTGAGACCTTCCTCCACAACTACGCTCAACTCTCCTCCTCTGAAATTGAGCTGCAGTAAAACCTTTGAATTTCACTTTTTCAGTTTGAAAAGTAAACCCTCAGGCTGGCAAGATCACCAACTCTGATACCACTCTAATATTCCAAATGGGATATTTTACCAATTTTACTGAGATTTTACCAACCCAACATTTTACCATAAAATTACTGAATTAATTAACAAAAGATTGACATGTAAAATAAAGACACATAGAATAATGCAATCCATTAACACATCGAACAGGAAGAATCTAAGATTTTTATTATAAATGAAAACTAGGGCTACATATATATCTGACCCAAAAGCGCTGAGATGGAGAACTGGTCATCAAAATAAACTGTTGCACTGCGCTGGCCTCCAAAACTGAACTGCTGCACTCTCCCTCCGGAAATAGCTGCCACTAAATCCACTAAAATAATGAAGTGTCGATTGAATATCTAAATGATCCTCAGTCCAATATCCATAAAGCTTTGCGAAACTTATGAATGAAGTCTCCTCAAAGAGACTTGGTTTTTTGTCCAACGCTTGATAATCCACCCAGGGTTTCCCTCCCGGGGCTATCGATGGAGTAGAGAACTAGGTTCTCAACTTTTCATACAAGAAAAGATATAAAATCCAAGATATCCCTCAATGGCTTCCTCCTCTCCTTTTATAGATCTCATGGATCCTTCTAGAGCCTTATTTTATTATTATTTTAATCATGGAGCACTTTTCCCTCTTATTTTCCAATTAAAATATTTCTTTTTAATGCAGGAAAGAGTAAATCAACTACCATTTCTCCTCAGGTCACTGAAACTCATGTCCAACCATCCTATCATGTAGGTATTCTCGTCCCGGTTCCAACGAGCTATTACACTAAGGTGTTCTATCATGTATTCCTCCCGGAATGCCACCTTGAGCGTAATTAATTGAGTTAAGCCCAAAATAACTCAGTTTTCCGAAAGTTGTCAGAATCCAATGGAACGAAAGGAAAATTGTGTAGAGGATAGAATATATCAAGAGAATTCCACCTGTCCTCATAGAAACTCCTCAAAAATCCTCCAAAAATCCCCTGGGCCTGATGATGACACCAACCTGTACCTGTGACCTGTCTGCTCCCAACTCTAGAAGTCCATCCTAACCCTGTCATAGTTGACACCAAAAAAAGGAATATTACAGACCTTCTGCCCCAATATTGCTTGCCCTCAAGAAATCCAAATATGTGGTCCACCTTGTTGGCACGATGCAATTGATACCCAATACTCGGATCCCATACAAACCCCTGGGTGCTTCTACGCTCATGTGTTAATTAACCTGCAACAGACCCCTCGATGTCAAGATCCCAAACTAATCTCCCACTACACCTATCATCAATAAATCCTCTCAGATCCCAATTCCACCATGGCCAATCATCTCTCTAATCCCATGGCTCTAGCTATAATTACTGCCCCATGAAGCGAAGAACATCAACATGCATCAATGCTCCATGGCTACTACTTTGTTATAGCTCTGACTGCATAAGATGCCCCACTGACTGCGTACCAACTCATCACCTCTCCCCAATCCAACTCCTGACTCAACCTCATGCTAACCATGCTTTCCCCAAATTGGGATGGAATACTGAAGAGCTGTCGACATGTGTCCCACTCCCAACTAGAGACTGTAGTATATGTCATGTCTAAGGGTCCCTACTCTGCTATGCTCCTGACTAAGAAGATCATACCATCAATAGGATACAAACTCATGATATCCCACAAATATATCCCAATCGAATGACGTGACACCTACATACAGAACAAGTTTGGTGCGAGGTCACCAGTCCATACTCAACTTGTGCTACCCTGTGTCGTCTGCCAACGGGATCTGCCTACAGAATAAGTCCACTCTCTCCATAATGGGCCAAAGTGGGCGAGATATGCTACAAGCCCCATCGATGTACTCCTGGAGAGTGCTACTCCCTGAAAGTACCGTAGCCATGTTGACTGCATGTGCATCTATCTGCACCACATCAGTGGGTCAACCCAGAGATGGATACTCCACCATCTCCAACAACTCATCCCTCTCCTGATTAGGAATTTCATGCTCCTACTGTCTACTGGTCTCCCATAGAACTATCCCATCAACCTCCAACATCTACTAAGGATAATTATTTGCAACTACTATCATTGTACTATATTCCCGTGCATTTGTCCTCTCCTCTTCAATGGCTAACTCTAAGGTTCGACGCATATCCATCATAGACTCAATGTGAGACTCTCTCTGGCTCTCCCCCAAAGGACTATCATGCATGATGCGCATAACCTCATCATCAGCTGACTCATGCTCCACAATATGCTACTCTGGCTGAATCATCGCAAGTGGCTCATCATCCAGAACATCTCCCATAGAGTCCCCTGACTGCTCACTCTGCACACTAGAATAAAAATCCAACCTACTGTCATCAACTCCACATGACTGCTCATGCTTCCAAGTAGCATCCTCATATAACCCCATGGACTCATCTGAAGAAGAGTCCCCATCCTGGCATACAAAATGAATGTCCTCCTGCTCTACCTCTGCCACATCATCTGCATCACTCAAGCATTAGTGACCCAGCTCCCAAGGTTCTTTGCAAATGAAGCAAAGTCCCTTCCTCCTTAGCTCATTTTTGTTGCCTGGTCCACCAAACTGGAGCAGCTCATCCCTAGTCATCTATCTCCTGAATAGCCCAATGTTCTACTCAACCGTCCCTTGGGATAGCTCATAAGCAATAGATGAGACCCACTGCTCTCTCATCCAAATGGTCAACAGTCTAGCCCACAACTCCTTGCAAATGGCATCACAATCTCTCATACATGATGACAAGATGCACTGAATATGTGCTATGACTGTGTCAGGATAATGTATCCTAATGCTAAAGAAGCATTGGAACATCTGCAAAATCAAGCAATCACACTCAAGATCAAGCATGATCTCACAAGTCCTGGTCACGGCCGTGACTTCTAAAACCACAAGATTCTACCCAAAGGTAGAGCTTTCACTGTTGTCCAAATCCTGAAAGGTCCCTACCACCAGTCTGAAAACTCTACTAATAATTTCATCATTGTAAGGGGCTGTAGGGGTGGTTAGTCTCATGATGTTGTTGAGACAAGCTGCAACTAGAAGTGCAACCCCTCCTCAAGTTTCCTTCAATAATTTGGGTTGTATGAGAGCAAGCATACATGGTTTTAAGGCCCAAATTAATTTTCTCCCATTTGACTATTTTACTTTGGAAAGGAGTTAATCAAGTTCCTCAAGTTTGGAAAGAAATCTCCATGTGATCTTCATGTGTTTCAAATATGTCCTAAGTGTGAGGATTTTGGGCCCTATTTTTGGTTCTTTCTACAGGTCCCTAGATTGCACCTTTTGAAGAATGGCATAGAACCCCTTTGAGAAAGTTCTATTGTTATTATTGGGTTCTTGGTCCATAGAAACATTATGGTTCAAGGCTTCAACGGTTGTGTTTCCATGTGGGTTTAGGAGGTATTTAAGAACCCCATATTTATGGTAACAATACAAAGTTATGATAACAATGAAAGGTACCACAAAAACACCCTACATACATTAATACATTGTCCAGCCATCAATCGAAAATGAAACTAATGCCAACATAAATGGTGCATTATTGGCATGTTGTTACATATGAACATTTCTCATTACAATGTCTTATCCCAACAGATAAATCTAGCTTCGAAAAATAATTTAGGCTCTAGAAAATAAATTGGGCCCTAGCAAAATCATTTTTTCTCAACAAGATGAATTCATTCTAGCAAAGAAATATAAAAAATCTCAGGTGAGAAAAATGTTACCCTAGATGAAAGGAAATGATCTCTCCTCAAGCTCTGCACTGACTCTAGAAATTATGCAACTGCTAGTTGGAAGGAACCCTTGTTTGAGCCTCCAAAAGTGCTCAGAAAATTCTGCCAAATTAATCTTGGGCTCTCCACCACAAACCTAGAAAAACCCATAATTTTTTTTGGCAAATTCTACTGGTCACCTAGGACCCAAAATTTAAGCTTACTCCTTCCTTACTAGTTGCCAAATAATTCTGTATTTTTGGGGCACCCAAACTCCCCCAAAAATTCTGCAAAATTAGGAGACAACTCTTTGACCCGTTGCCGATAAAACCCAGAAATTTTTTGGGCTAATTCTCACCTCTCAAAATTACCCAAAATTGGTGCAATTACCAGTTGAATAATAAAATGTATTGTTGTAACAAAAGTGATATTTTTGGCCTGAATACTGCCCAAAACATTCTAAAAACTTAACCACAAAATCCTCTCATAAAACCCAGAAAAACCCATAAAAATATTGGGCAAATTCTAGCTAAATAATTTTGGCCCAACAAAATGCTCTCTTGTAGCAATTATGAACTAGTTGCTACAATGGATATGCCAAAAAACCCACATCCGGTGCTCTGAAAATTCTCAAAAATTACTCCTAGACTCCTCCAGCGAATCCGACCAAAACCCAGAAGTGGTTTGGCAAAATCACGATCCTCCAAAATCTACCCCAATAAGCCCTAGACTCTCCCAGTAGTTGTTGAATATGTTGTCTACAAAATGATCAGGTATATACTCAACAACCCTCCAAATGTGCAATGAATAATCCCTCTTGCACTTCCTTTATCTCCCTCAACAACAAAGCTCAAATGGTTGAGACCTTCCTCTACAACTAAGCTCAACTCTCCTCCTTTGAAATTGAGCTGCAGTAAAACCCTTGAATTTGGATTTTTCAATAATTTGAAAATTAAACCCTCAGGTTGGAAAGATCACCAACATTGATACCACTATAATATCCCAAATGGGATATTTTACTGAGATTTTACTAACCCAACATTTTACCATAAAATTACTGAATTAATTAACATAAGATTGCCATGTAAATTAAAGACACATAGAATACTGCAATCCATTAACACATCGAACAGGAAGAATATCATATTTTTATTATAAATTAAAACTGGGGTTACATATATATCTGACTCAAAAGAGCTGAGATGGAGAACTGACCATTAATATAAACTGTTGCATTATGCAAGCCTCCAAAACTGAACTGTTGCACTCTCCCTCCGGCAACAGCTACCACTGAATCCACCCAAAGATAATGAAGTGCCAATTGAAGATCTGAATGATCCTCACTCTAATATCCCTAAAGCTTTGTGAAACTTATTAATGAATTCTCCTTGGAAAGAATTGGGTTTTTGTCCAACACTCGATAATCCACCCGAGGGTATTTGTCCTGATGCTATCGATGGAGTAGAGAACTGGGTTCTCAACCTCTCATACAAGAAAAGATATAAAATCCAAGATATCCCTCAATGGCCTCCTCGTCTTATTTTATAGATCTCATGGATCCTTCTAGAACCTTATTTTATTATTATTTTAATCATGGATCACTTTTCCCTCTTATTTGCCAATTAAAATCTTCCTTTTTAATGCAGGAATGAGTAAATTGGCTACCATGTCTTCTTAGGTCACTGAAACTCATGTCAAACCATCCCATCATGTAGGTATTTTCGTCCCGGTTCCAATGAACTCTTACACTAAGGTGTTCTATTATATATTCCTCCCGTAATACCACCTTGAGCGTAATTAATTGAGTTAAGCCCAAAATAACTCAGTTTTCCAAAAGTTGTCGGAATGCATCAAAACAAAAGACAAACTTTGCAGATGATGGAATATATCAAGAAAATTCCATCGATCCTCATTGAAACTCCTCAAAACTCCTCCAAAAAGTCCCTTGGCCTGCTGATGACACCAACCTGTACCTGTGACCTGTCTGCTCCCAACTTTGGAAGTTCATCCTAACCCTGTCATAGGTGACACCAAAAAAAGGAATATTACAAAAATGATAGATTTTTGTAGCAGATATCATGTTTCTCTGGGACATTCAACTACTTATTATCCTCAGGATAATAGGTTAGATGAATCTTCAAATAAAAGTTAGGTCTACATTATAAAAAATATTCTAGAAGACAACAAAAAATCATGGCACAACAAACTGATAAATTCACTTTGAGTTGATAGGCTTACTACAAAGAAATCAATTGGCATGTCACCATACCAATTGGTTTATGGGATGGATGTTGTTTTTCCATATTCTTTAGGAGTTCCAGTTATGAAGATAATTTAAGAATTACAAGTTGAACCAAATGATACTTAGAGAATGATAAATCAGACCATTCAGTTGCAAAAATCCAAGGAGGAAGTCTATAATAAAACACAAGTTATCTAGGATAATGTAAAAAATATTTTTGGTAGAAGTACCAAAGCAGATGATTTTAATTTGGGTGAAAGTGTTTTAAAGTGAGATTCCATAAGAGGGGACAAAGGCAAGCATGGAAAATTTGACAATCTGTGGAAATGACCATATATCATTTATGCTTTCAGAGGTCACAATGCATTCTTTCTCAAAGATCAAATGGAACAGAAATGTCTGGTGGACCTGTGAATGACAGAATGTTGAAGCATTATTTCTCACAATAATAAAGGTGTTTTTTAGATGAAATAATTGTGTATATCATTGCTTTTACTGTTTTGATTGGGTGAACTATTAACAGAAGTTGAAGCCCACAGAGAAGGCCCTAAGCTTTTGATTGATATGCTACCATAATTACTACAACAACAAAAAAATAGATGCAAACATGGCTAAAATATAACATTCAAGGCTAGTGATCAAAGGTTCTTGGCACCTCACATGGAGAGTACCATCCCCAGTTGGAGCCATTATTAGGGTTCTATAACTTATAGGATCTCAAGGTGATTGGATATTTTATCTCATTTATTTAATATTGTAAATAAATTTTCAATTTGCAAATGATTTCCAAAAGAATCTATAAAAGAAAATGTAAGTAGGGTATTTAAAAAATGAATGAAGAGACAAAAGAAAAACAGTGAAAAGAATAAAAATAAGATGAGAACCCCACAAAAGAAAATAAAAAAGAAAGAATACCGAAAGTGCTGCAAATTTAAATGCCGCTACTAATAGATAGTTTCTTTCTGTTAAATAAACTAAAGGTTGTGTGAAGCTTGTTCAAATTCTAAAATCAGTATTGATTTTTTAATCATAAAACTTAATCATGGTTAAACAAGTTTAAATTTATATTAATTAGACTAGATAATAATATTAGCCAAACTGTTTAATCTTTCCTAATGATTAGTTAGGTAGAAAATGATATTGGTTCAATTGTTTAAGCTGAATCAATAAAGAAATAAGGGATATGATAGATTAGAATTTTAGTTTTCGTAAGAAGTAAAATAAGGGTTTTCTATTCTAAATGCACCCTTGGGAAGAAATGAATAAAATGTTAGTTTAGCACTAGGTAAAAATGAAATTGAGGTGAAAAGGAAAAATGGGGCTAATTTGTATTCAAAAGGATTATTGGTGAAATTTTAGCCTAAATTTCAAAACATTATGTAAAGAGGCGCAAAGCGTTAATGCATATTTCATACATATTCTTAGCCAAATTTTTTCAATCGAATCAAGAGGCATTACACGAAAAATGGGTTAGTTGTGTTGTGGTTAAAGTGCTCACATTATCCAACCACACTATTCACTACAGCACTAAATCAACGGTTCCTAATGATTTTTGCTCCCCCCCCCCTTACTATTTTTCCTTTACTATCGGGAGGGGGGGTCCAAAGAGACAGTATTATCCCGACGAGTCCCACGTTACGTGGCGCCCTCACCACATTTCGCACCCCCTACCTCATACCGCTTACCACCCTCGACCCCCTCCAAAAAACAGTTCCCCCTCATTGCTTTCCCGCTATCCCTACCCCTGCTCTATCCTCCACTATTTCTCTGCCACATGTTACTAACCATTATCCAATCAATTCCCTTCCTCGGAAACTATCATTAACACATTAAATTCTCCTGGGTAACTATTTGAATCCAATAGACCTGCGCCTACCTACAACGAAAAACCCGCAAAAGCTTCTTAAACCTTGAACCCTTCCCCATTTCACCTTTCTACTACATAATTCTCTGCAAATTAATTTTAAATTTCAGGTTTTCCAATGCGCAATCAAGTTCTTCAAATAATAAAACCTGTGATCGAGCACCAGCATCCCGCTTCCTTCGTGTGATCAACTACATACTTGCAAACATTCCCTGTAAACCCTTCATTTTCCTCATCCTATATTTTGTTAAAATTCTCCATTGATAAAGATGCCTCCAAAGAAGAAAAACCAGGAGGACTCTGTCAATCCCTTGATTCATCCTCCAGTTGATTTAGACCATATCCCCTTGGTTGATCGAGATTATAAAATCTTTGAGACACCATGTGAGTTCGAACTCTTCAAACTCTAATGTTGGCTCGAAGATAAGTTTGTAGATAAAACAGATGAAATTGGACACTGGGAGTCCAATATCCCTCACTACATTTTTCCTCAAACCTTCCATTCTCTAGAATTCACCAGAATATGACAAGCCTGTTATGTCCCTAACCAAAGAGAAATTATAGCCACCGCTGGTGAAATTCTCTTCACCATTACTGCCAAAACCATAGATCAAATGATGCAGGCCCCCTTCACAGAACTATACCATAAACTTGATTTTTCTAAGAGAGTCTAGATTTTTGACCTTTTCCTACCAGAAAACACTCAATTACCAAGAAAAAATCCACCATATCCTTCCTCAATATTCCCTGATCAAGCCAAAAAAATTATATCTATAACATCCTACTTTCTAGGTTATTATTCTAATTAGTGGGCAAATGAACCCATCTTAGGTTTCCTGTCCATATTTTCCTCAAATAGTAAGCCTTTTATTATCTTCAATTTTAGTCAATTTCTGGCTGATAGCATTCATGAAAAATTCCTGAAGTTACCTACTAAGGGATTGTTCAAATATACTTCAATTTTGGTTTACATGTTTCTATATTATCAAGAAGACATGTTTAAATTTTCCATGCAGATATTAGATGAAGAGGGAAATCAGCAGTCAGTTATTTTCTATACTTCCCTAGTGATCAAGGAGCAAGAATAATTCACCTATAAACAATATATTGAACAATTTATCCACCCAACAATGAGTGTATTAAATAGTTCAGCAGAGCCAAGGATTAGTGAGGATATAAACATAATATTATTGCTTAGTTGGAGGAAAAATGTGAGAGATTGGAAATAGCAGTAAACAATTTTTTCACCAGGATAGAAACTCTAAATCAGAAAGGGCTACCCAGTTTGCTTGTAATTAATGATAAATTAATTACTCATGAAGATTATATTAGAAAACAAAAGGAGGTAGCCAAAGAAAGTTCAAAGTTTGCAAACATCAAATGCAACATGACAGGTAGATATTTCTTAGAAGCAATGGGAAATGATTTCTTTATCTAGCATGAAGAAAATCATATTTTTGTGGTAAGGCCAACATTTGAAAAGTACATTGAGGTTGATGAAATTTACCAAAAGGTAACTAAATTAACCATTCTATATGAAGACAGATGGGACAAGTTGTGCGAATTACTAGACTAAATTGTAATTCAGATGTAGTAAAAAGATATGCCAGCACATTAGACTGCACATTAGCTAGCGCAACACAGAAACATGCTAGTTCATCAAAAAAACTCTTCCAAAGCAGAGCCACCTTTCCACCGTCAATTATCCACCTAGCCTATTACTATGCATAGATTGATAATCTTGTTTATAATAAGTGCTAAATATACACTATCTATTGAGACAACGTTTTTGTAATGATTTTGCAACAATTGTATAAATACTTCACATTTTGAAGTATTTCATGTTGATTGTTGAATACATTTTTCTCCAAGTTATTGTAATTTTATAATTTTTGGACTCATCAATAATACAAGGACATTCTTCATAGGATTCATGTGGTGTACGAATTGGTGATGTTTTTCTCTTGTTCATGTGTTTATTCATTTCTTTCTTTCACTGTCATTTCTTAAAATATTAATTACATTACAAAAACGATGATGAATAGGATTTGTTGAAATATGCACCCTATTTTGGCTGTAGGTAATTTCTATGTTTTCATTTGAAGTCAAATTAAGGAATTCTTAATTTCTCCTTATTTTCTACTAAACCTTTCCTTTCTTCTGTGTCATATCATTTAAAAATTCTAAAAGATCCAACTAGTGCAACCTAGCTTTCCCTGTGAAACTCCTTCAAGGTTTGATGTAGATCTAGTTAATTTTTAGACCCCATAGCCCAATAGAATTATAAGATTTCAATCAACCAAAACAATCCAATCAACAAAAAATAAACAAACATTTTCATAGTCATAACTAGCCTAAAATTTATATAAAACTAAACTAAACTTTACAGAGATATCCCTCTCTGAAGCTGGCAAGGCTAAATCCCAGATTCCAAAGCAGTTTTGATGGTGTCCTCTGTGTTTACTCTCACAATCTCAAAAATTACAAAATTATAAAAATTATTATGCAATTTTGAATTAGGTGTCTTTTTAATATGCGTGAACAAGTAATATTGTGCAGGAAATCTGAGCAAAGGTGATCCTTGAGAGATTTCACTCAAACTTGTGTGGATTGTTCTTGATAACTTCCAAATCAACACACATGTATTATGTGATTTTTGTAGATGATTGTTCATGCATGTAGAAAATCTCGAACACATCTATAATACCATGTAGAAATTATATCAATGGATTCAATCTGATCATGCAATGTACTAAAGCAAGATATTGAATCCTTCTACAATATTTGTGGAATATAAAACACGATTGCTCAATCATGTGCAAGGAAGAAAAAGAAGTAAATCAATACACAACACTAGATATTACTCGAGAAAGAAATTTCTCAAAACCCCTCCATATTTATTGTATAATCAACCAAGGAATCATGAAACAATACAATGTATTTGTGATCACCACAACCTCATACACTCTACCAATTTCTTCACACTGATCTAGGAAAAATTGGACAAACACGTAGCCAATTATCAGATGACCCTCAGCCTACTTACGCAATCCCTAGAGAATTAAACCCCTATGAAATAGGAAATTCAACCTACCTTGATTTCTCAATTCATCATGGGCTTCCTATGGTTTTATAATTTCATCTGGGTAGTTTTCTACAAATACAACTGATAGTTTACTTGCCTTTAACCTTTGTTTCAACTGGGTCTCCACCAGAATTATCATGCATACTAATATAAATAGTGAATCATCAATTACTTGGTAGTTCACTACTGGTGAATTAAATCTATTTTAATTCACTTGATCTTCCACTAGCTCATCAAACAGTTAGAACCAGTTAAACTGATTTTAACTCAATTAATGTGAGTTAGCTGACCCCACTCACACTACACTAGTGCTACAACTGCAACTAGACCCTGTTAATAATAGAATCACTCTACATGCTTATCCTTTGACCATAAACTCGAAATTATTGAGCTAACTAAATCTATCACACTTAGTTAACTATTAAAAGTTGTTATGAGATAAGATTACAATTAATTTTCCAACTTATTTAAAAATTGGTTTACACACTAAAGTGTCACTAGGATCCATCATTGTGTGACCTATGATCCCACACCAGTGTGTGTGTTGTTTTTGGATGCCAATTTCACTGTTTCTTGTTGCAAATTTCAACACTCCCTCTCAACAAGAATGGAATCAATCTGTCTCGATTTGGTACCATTGGAATGTTCTTGCATGCAACACTTCCTAGTGCTATTTGCACATGCAACTATCATGAACCTGAATAGCCTCCAAACAATTGAATCAGTATAATGCATCTGTCATCAGAGTCTTTTGACTACTGCTAGCTACTGCACATGTCTACTGGACTCTCTACGCTGCTGACATCTGCATCCATGCATTCTGAACTGCTTCCAACTCTAATCCGCGCTCCAGTATCTGACAACTATCACTCTGATTTTTGTCGTCCTGAAATATGACTGCATCAATCTAACTGACCGTTCCTGCTACTACTGTATTGTGGGTTACTCGTATCCAGGTTTGATCCATGAGACACACCATCTCAATGGACCCTGCCCAAATTTCTTCTTTGGATTATATCTGCACATCTCCCCACCTCACACCTGGAGGTATAGCTACATGTACTCCCTCTGCCCATCTAGCTCGAAATTTCCCCCTCCGGAGGTCTCTCTTTGCTTCACCTTGTAGATCCACCTGGATCCATCCATTGACTTCCCCACGGGTCTTGGGACTATTTCTCATGCAATGTTTATGATAATGGATTCATACTCCTCAACCATTTCATCAACCCATGTTGGTTTTTTCATTTATTCTTCAAAAGAGGATGGTTCTGTCACAATAAACTCGCTCATAAGAGTCATGTATCCAGTGTACCTGTCTAGGGACCTTCTTTTCCTATGCTGTGATGTAGGTGCTCCTGCATGCTCTGTCGCATCTAGCATCAATCTTTCAGTCTCTCTGGTGCACTTCCTACCATTTCTGGTGGATGCTTTTACATGAGTGGTTTCCGCCACTCCATGATCCTTTGCTTGTGGCCTCTCCACATCTTGAGGTTCATCCTTTGGAACTAAGAGTTCCTCATCTGCATGCAAGTCAAGCTCCCTCTCAAGGGACAATCACATGGCTTTCTCATATTGCCCCATGGTACATCCCTTGCATGTGTCTATCCCCGCAAGAGTACCCTTTGGAATACCTGTAGAAATATTCCCCATGATCCTCAAAGCAATGTGGTGTAGATGGCCCAATCTCCTATGTCATAACTCACCTTTATCATGGCTCACCACCTTCCCTGATTTACTTTTCAAAGTTGCGTAGCCATCTACATCAAATTTGTAGAGGTTCTTCACATGAACCCCAATCTTCTTTACCTATGATGTGGCTTTGTGATGAAGGAACACCTTTCCTTCACTGAAAACCACAACATATCCAAGATCCTCCAACATAGCAATTGAATCTAAGTTATTTTTCAAGCCTGGTACATGCATGACATATTTTAATATGAAAGGTTTACCTAACTGTCTCTGGAAAGTAATTTTACCAATCTCGATAGTGTTATAGCTCCCGTCATCACCCATCTCGATGTGCATCTAAAGATCCTTCTCCTCCAAGCTACTTAAGAGTTCTTTATTTCTCGTCATGTGGAAATATCCTCCAGTATCTAAGTACCACATAAATCCCATCACAGTTGACACCATGCATGCAATGAGAGAGAAGTCCAACTCAAACTTTGAGGCTAAAGCTTCACCTGATGCAGCTCCTAAAGCCTTCTTGTTGTTCTTCTTCTTTTGTGGACAATTTGTGGCATAGTGTCCATGATGATGACAGTGAAAAAATTTCACCTTTGACATGTCACGCTTCTTGCCTTCTTTGCTGGTCTCAGAATTGGAATGGGACTTCTTCCTCTTCCCTTTCTTTGTCTTACCAGCCAAGGCACAATTTTTCTCATCATCAGTCTTGGATGAGGATCCATCTCTAATATTCTATCGAAACTCTTCTTGTACCAAATATGACCATAGTCGCTCCCAATATGGTAACTTCTCCCTCCCATTCACAAAGTCCTGGTAAATATGCCAGCTTTTGGGAAGGCCTAGTTCTAGGCTCACCACTTCATCATCAGCTACAATAATCCCAACACTTCCAAGATCATCTCGACATTGAGTGAACTTGGTCAAGTATTTCTGGATTGTGTTGCCTTTCTCCATTTTGATTTGCCTGAGATTGTCCTTGAGTGCCAATTTTCTTTGGTCACTTCTTCTTTGAAAAATATATATCAAGGCCTTCCACATAACATATGTAGTTGCCTTTCCATGGAGACTTGAGAAAATATGATCTCGAACTCCCTCTAACAAGATCCTCCTCACCTTTGCTACCTTCTTCTGCCATGCATCTAGTAGTTGGGCATATGCTGCTGCGGGCTTGGGAATATCATTATCTATGAATTCCTTCAACCCATTTTCCTCCAACACTGCCTCCATCCTATCCTTCCATGAAATATAATTCGAACTTACCTAGAGTGCATATTCGAGTCTGAATCCATTGAAAGACATCTTGATCCACTTCTAGCTCCAAAGAAAGTATCTACAAATTTTAATATGTTCAACACAAAATGAATTTATTTTCCACTATTGTGATTCCTGGTGCTCTGATACCATGTAGAAAATATCTAACACAACTATAATACCATGTAGAAATTATATCAATGGATTCAATCTGATCATGCAATGTACTAAAGCAAGATATTGAATCCTTCTACAATATTTGCAGAATATAAAACACGATCACTCAATCACATGCAAGTAAGAGAAAGAAGTAAATCAATATACAACACCATATATTCCTAGGGAAAGCAATTGCTCAAAACCCTTCCATCTTTATTGTATTATCAACTAAGGAATCATGAAACAATGCAATGTATTTGTGATCACCACAACCTCATACACTCTACCAATTGCTTCACACCGATCTAGGCAAAATTGGACAAACACATAGCCAATTATGATACTACCATCAGCCTACCCTACTTACGCAATCCCTAGAGAATTAAACCCCTGTTAAATAGGAAATTTAGCCTTCCTTTATTGCGTAATTCATCATGGGCTTCTTGTGGTTTTATAACTGCATCTGGGAAGTTTTCTATAAACACAACTAATAGTTTACTTGCCTTGAACCTTTGTCTCAACTGGGTCTCCACCAGAATTAACATGCATGCAACTATAAATAGTGAATTGTTAGTTACTTGGTGGTTCACTATTGGTGAATTAAATCTATTTTAATTTACTCGATCTTCCACTAGCTCATCAAATAGTTAGAACTAGTTAAACTGATTTTAACTCAATTAATGTGAGTTAATTGTGATTGAGATCTTTCGGTGAAAATCACATCAAAATAGATTTGGTCGACGCATTTCGAACCAGCTAGTGTGGTTCATCATTAGGACAAGATGAAAAATCTGATCAAAAAACCCCTTTTATTTTATTGAAACTTTTACTTATTTATTTATTTATTTTTTAAGATTAATTATCAAAAAGATAACTATTTGATGAGATTTGAATCACATAACAATTAATTATTATTAATAAAATAAATATATAAAATTAAAACATAAAACAAATAAATAATTATAATTATAATAAAAAAAAATATATGATTATTAAGTATTATTTTTATTAAAATAAATAAAATTATATAAAATCCTAATTATAAACTTTAAACATTTGATCCTTTTCTTGATTTATTGATTTTTATTATTTTTATGTTTTATAAATATTTGAACTATTATTATTTGAGTCAAACTAGCTGTTATTTTACAAACGGCTAGTGAGAGCTTTACTTTCTATTTAAAGGGGTTTCTTGATCAGATTTTTCATCTTGTCTTGATGATGAACCACACTGGCTGGTTCGAAACGCATCGACCAAATCTATTTTGATGTGATTTTCACCGAAAGATCTCAATCACAATTTATGGATCACAGAAGCAAAATTCCTAATAATGTGAGTTAATTGAACCCACTCACACTACTCTAGTGCTACAAGTGCAACTGGACCCTGTTAATAATATAATCACTCTACATGCCTATCCTTTGACCTTCAACTCGAAATTATTGAGCTAACTAAGTATATCACACTTAGTTAAGTATTACAAGTTGTTATAAGATAAGATTACAATTAATTTTCCAATTTATTTAAAAATTGGTTTGCACACTAATGTGTCACTAGGATCCATCACTGTGTGACCTGTGATCCCACACTAGTGTTTGCGTTGTTCAAGATGCCAATTTCACTATTTCTTATTGCAAATTTCGACAATGCAAGTGTTGGATTTTCTTCATGTGGAAGAAATATCATATGTTCTCCAAGTTTTGTGAGTTCAAGGAACTTGTCAAGGAATACACAAAGAAGAATGTGAAGGCTCTAAGGAGAAAAAATGGTGGAGAATATTTCTCTAACGAATTCAAGAAATTATGTTCCTTAGAAGGAATTCGAAGGGAATTTATAGCACCTCATACCCCACAACATAATGGGGTTGTAGAAAGGAAGAAAATAATTATTGTGGGAGCATCACAAGCTATGATTCATGATCAGGTCCTATTGTTGCATATGTGGGAAGAAGTATGCAATACAACAATATTTGTGCAGAACATAATTTCTCTTTGGATAATTGGGATGAATACACCAAAGGAAGATTCTTGAGGTAAGAGACCAAATGTGTCACATTTTAATTTTTTTGGTTCATCAGTTTATTTCCATGTGACCAAAGATGCCATGAAGAAGCTAGAGCCAACAATTGATTTGGGGATATTTGTTGGGTACACTGATTCACAAATATTGGGTGTACTTTCAAGCACACATGATGACAGTGGTCAGAAGAGATGTCAAATTCGATGAAGAGAAGGTCATGCAGATTTCTCTTGAGAGGGAGCTTCAATTGCATGTAGTTGAGGAGCTCTTGGCTCCAAAAGAAGAACCTTGGGATGTCAAGCAACCACAAGCAAAGGTGAAAAGAGTGGAAGAACCCACTCATGAAGAGACATCTCGAGACGGAAGGAAGCACACCAGAGAGTCCAACATGTTTTTTCTTGATGCTAGAGAGAATGTGGGAGCACCCACATCACAACGCAGGCATAGAAGGTCCACAGAGTGGTACACTGGCTACATGGATATAATGATTGAAGGTACAGATATAGAACCATAATATTTCAAGGAAGAAGTGCAACAACCAGTTTGGTTTGATGCCATGGTTGAGGAGTATGACTCCATTATCAAAAAAAATGCATGGGAAGTTGTCCCAAGACCAGCGGAGCAGTCAGTTGTAGGATCTAGGTGGACTTACAAGGTGAAGCAGGCAGTAGATGGGAATGTGGAGAAGCATGTAGGTTTTAACACTGAACATAAATTATCTGCAAATGAACTCTTAAAAAAGAAAATAAACAATAGCGAGAGCATAAAACATAAAACATATATACATAGATATTTTCTCTTACATCCCAAAACTGGCACTACGAACTTGATTTTTCAGTATAATCCTTTCAATGTTACAACACATATATACATGTCGAAGCATACATAAACCCAAATACATTAACCCTGGATTAGAACATAACCATAGTTCCCTTGACTGGATCTACAAAATACCATGGACATAAAACCATCATGTCCAATACCATGTGCAAAACACATGCAAAAAACCATAGGTAGGTCTTCCCACCTAATATAAGGTCCATAACTAGTTGTGTAAAGAATATAACACACACCCAAAAAATCACAAGGGTAGGTTTGTGGCCAAAGGGTTCTCTCAGGTGGAGGGGATTGATTATGATGAGACCTTTGCACCAGTCACAAGGTACTCATCAATCAGATCCATGCTTGCACTCTCAGTGCAGATGAGATGGAAGATACATCAAATGGATGTAAAGAAAACCTTGGGGTGATTGAGGAAGTGGCATACATTAATCAGCTAGAAGGATTTGAGACCTTAGACATTGAGTCGCATGTGTGCAGACTAAAGAGAGAACTATATGAGTTGAACCAAGCACCTTGTGCTTGGTTCACTAGGATTGACAACTATTTCACCGAGTTGGGCTTCACCAAGGGTGAAGCAGATGCGAACCTTTACCATATTGTGGTAGAAGGTAAGATTTTAATGATTGTACTTTATTTCGATGATCTGATACTGACAGGTGATGAACAACTCATCAAGTATTGCAAAGATGATCTTGCAAGATAATTTGAGATGAAGGACATGAGGATCTTGAACTATTTCCTGGGATTGGAAATATGTCAAAGAGATGGGGAGTTATTTGTATCTCAGGGAAAGTATGCCAAGGAGATTCTCAGGAAGTTCTACATGGAGGGCATCAAACCCATGGAAACTCCTCTAGTAGGAAACTGGAGGAAGGAAAATGCTACTTCAGGTGAAGTGGTAGATGCTACTATCTACAAGCAGCTTGCGAGTTCACTCATGTATTTGGTGAACACACGACCAGACATATGCTATGCAGTTAACCAACTTAGTTAAGCTATGGTTAAGCCTACGAAAATATTTTGGAAGAAAAGTGAGCATGTGTTGAGATACCTCAAAGGCACTACAGAGTATGGGCTATGATATAAATAGACAAAGGGAGTGAAGATTCAAGGCTTCACAAATGCAGATTGGGTAGAGATTCCATCCGACGGGAAGAGCACATTAGGGGGAATATTCAGCATAGGATCAACAAAAATTTCCTGGTACATCAGGAAATTGAGAAAATTTTCACTCAGTTTAGCAGAGGCGGAGTTCATGACGGCTAGGTAGGATGCATGTGATTCCATCTGGATGACGAAGGTAATTTTTGGTTTATTTGGTCGAAAAATGGATCTGACGGTTATTTGTTGTGATAAACATATTTGCATCAAACTCTTGGTTAATCCAATTTTTCATGACAGGTCCAAGCATATTTATATCCGGTATCAACACCTAAGAGATTGTGTGTAGAAGCAGATTATGTCATTAGAGTACATTCCCTCAGAGGAGTAGGATGCACACATCTTGATGAAGGCATTGTCAAGAAGAAATTTTGAGTTCCACAGAGATAGGATCAAAGTAGTAGAAAATCCCTTTCTTTTTGAGAGGGAGTGTTGAAATGGCAACAAGAAATGGAACCCCAAGGGGGCTTATAAATTAATTTTCTCTTAATTGAATTATAAGGAAATTATAATTCCACATCACATGACAGCTTGTACGATTTAATTGAGTTGGGAAGACTTAGTTAGCTCAGTCAATTAAATTTGGGGGTCAAAATGGAGGCATGTAGAGTTCACTCTAAGTTTTATAGGGTCCAATTACAATTTATTTTGAGTTGTAATTAGTTAAATCAGTTATTTGAGTTAAAATTAGTTTAACTAGTTCTAACTGATAGATGAGATAGTGAGAGGTCCAATGAAACAAATCTAATTTAATTCACATGCAGTGATCAATCATATAACTGATAATTCACTATAAATAGTTGTTACATGTTAGTTCTGAGAAAGAGCCAGTTGTGTTGGCGAGGAATCAGGTCTCGCAGGCAAGACCCAGGTTCAGGAGTTGTGGCCAACAAAGGAATCCGCTGTAGTCTAGAACCACGCCGGCATTATCACCCCACTCCGGAGAGCAGAGAGTCTCACCCGAGGCGTGCCGCAACCACATGCAGGAGGGGAATGGATCGATAGCAAGGAACGGATCCGCAACTCATGATTGACATTAAATAGATTGCATAAACATAGACATGTACGCAAGAACATTCAGAGCATGAACATGTATTAAGCAAATAAAATTTTGAAGCATCACAACCATCATGCATACGAATTACACAGTAGGACCATAACCTGCAACTATATTGATATCATTAGCCAAATCCAGAGTTACCTTGCTCCCGCAAGGAGAGCTTACAAGTCTGATACACATGCCTCGTAGAACAGAAAGGCATAATAGAGAAACCTAGGAACTACAGGGATATCATGCATGATCTCCTTCAGTCACTCTGTATTCCTTCTCCTGTCGCAAATCCCCCTTCTTTCGTCTGGGTGACTGCTATTTATTCACCCGCTATTGCGACTGTTAGTTCCTCTCTGTGTCCTTCTTCAACTGTTTCCGGCTTCTCTCTTGTTGTCTGTGTGTTTCGCTTCTTGTCTTCTGCTGTATATTCTCATTATCTGTACTCGTGCATCTGCTTTCTTCATCTATCTCTTGCTTTTGTGCCACCTTGATAGCTCCGCGGCTTACGGTAGTTGCGACTCGGTCGTGATTTCCATGTGTCCTCATGCCGCAACTCAAAAAGGTCATCCTTTATTCAAAATTCAAAATGTTCCAACCAAGTTTTCAAAACAAGGGCCCCAACAGGCCCCGACCACAGTTTCTTGACTCGTCCCCGAGTCAATCATAAATGACAGTATCTATCTCCATTTCCCCGCTTGATCCCGTGCCCTGTTCGCGTTGTGTACCTTCAGCTTGTGCCTGTTCTTGCTGTGTGCCTTCAACCTGTTGTTCAAACAAGGGCCCCAACTCCGAGAATCTACGGAATGCTATAGCTTTAAGCTCTGTGAAGGCTGATACAACTTGCTGCCACCCTTGTAAGAGTGAATATGTGGCGTCATCGATCCTGGTGATAGCGGCCTCTTCTAGGGGTGCCGGGACAGCCCCGAACATCATGCTAAGCTAGGTTTCGGCCTCAGCGGCAAGTTGCTGCATTGTCTGGGCATTGTTTTGGAGGGGTGGGCAGAGCTCCCGAATTAGCCGTTTGGCCTCTGCGGAATTGGCTTCGGTTTGTTGGATCTGTGTTTCGAGCTCATCGGCCTGGGCGTATAATTGGTCCAGCCTGGCGGGGTCCATTGCCTCTTGAATTTCCCGGGACACCTGCTGTAGTTGTGCGTAGATTGGCTGCACCTTGACCGTAAGGGCCAATGAGCATTCCTGGAGGCCCTTCAGGAGGTCGTGGGCCTCATGCGCCGCAGAAGTAAGGGTTTCCTGCATCTGAGTTGCCTGGCCCGGCTTTGCGGCAACCTGAGTTGAATAAGCAGCCGTTGGGTTGGGCAGCGCTGGTCGTGCGTGTAATGCTGCGCGGAGCTCCGTATTTTCTCGGTGGAGACCAGTGAGTGTAGTCCGGATGTAGAAAGCCTGGGCGACGGCACTCTGCTCCGCTACATCGGCAGGCAGCGGGGTATAATGAGCCTTTAGAGAGGGCCATAGGTCTGAAAATACCTGAGTTACGTTGGCTATCTAATCTTGCAGGCGTTCCTGCGCCGTGATAAGTTGGTCGCGTTGTTCAGTAAGCGCCACGATCTGTTGTTGTTGCTCTTTGCACCACTGCTGCAACTCCGAGTGAAGCCTCTCGGCTTGCTGGGCTGCCCTCTAAATGAATAAGTACAGCTGAGCTGTACCCCATGTTTCTAAGTTAGCGGTGCCCGAAGCACCCTGGGTTGGCCTCCTTTCCTGTAGGGGTTGCCCACTGGCAACTGAGCGGTGGGAATGCTCTGGAGGGGACGACGTGGTCTGTTGCTGCGTTGAGTTGGTCATATTCAAATCTGGCCGTTCCTACTGATTGGTCTAGCCAGTGTGGGGAGGGTCAACATGCTCAGGTTGAGCCTCGACCGAGTCGGCCCCAATGTTTTCCAGCTGGGTAAATATAGTAGATAGAGAAACCTAGGGTGTGCCCACGGGGTCGACTGGTGGTACTACGGCAACAGTACTGGAGTAAACTTCAGCCCCGTGGTCCCCGCCAAAGAGTTCCCGGATGAGCGGGTCGGACACAGTGGCAGATGAATTTGATGGAGCGGATGAAGTGGTAGGTGGAGGTGGAACGGTGGACGGAGGTGGAGCTATGGATGGAGGGCGAATGTTAATAAACTCGAAAGGGTCAATAAGGGGTTCTTCCTGGATTAGTGCCCTCGTGTTTGTGGGCAGGGGCAGATCATCATCAGTAAGGTCCACCACCATCTTGGCTATGGTGGTGCGGGCCCGCTTGGCCAGAGGAGTTTCTAATTGCTCGGGGGCTGGGCCCTTTCCTCCCATCGAGCTGATAATTGGGCTTGTAGAGGTAAATAAAGTAGTCGGGAGGGGAGAAGTAAGAGGAGTGGTAGGGGTGTGAAAATTAGACCAAGAAATCTGAAATTCGGAAAATAAAGGGAACGGAGAGGCACCGCTAGAAATAACCTGGGCTACCGCATTAAAATTTTGCACCTGTGTATTAAAGTGGTGGACGACCGGGACAAGCGGCGGAGGGATTTCTGGTGGCGGTGCTTCCGCATCCGTCTTGGGCAGGTTGCTGCTGTGATCACATTTGCTCAAAGTTGTACCTGGGCACCCCGTCGGAGACTTCCCTCATGACCCCCGGCCACCCATAGAATTCATTGTGGAATGCAACATCCTCCAACTAGAATTTCAATGGCTTCATGTCGAAGGTGTCTGCCGACACACAAGTGGGCTGGAGGTAAGTATGCCTGTGACTTACCCTGAACCACAGTTGCTCACTATACTCGTCTAATAGGTTTCTGGGCACCTGTTGCTGGCTTGCTACGACGTCCGTCATTAAACCGTACCAGGTTCGAAATGCTTCAGCATTCACCTGCTTAGTGCTCGGATCAGCGGACACCTTCCATGGAACAAATTTCATTGCAAGAGGCTGGCCCTCTGGAATTTCTACTGGTATCCTGACAAGAGGAGTGTGCCACTTCCACATGGCAAAAGCAACGATCAAGTATCCATAAATGAAACTGGTCGTACGCTTGTAATTTTCTTCGCACACATCAAATAGCTTTTTCAAGAGAAAGGAGCACCAGTTCATCTTGGCACCCTGAACACAGTGCTCCGCAATAGAGATAGTGTCCAAGGTGCATTTTCCCTTTGAGTAATGCCTCATTGTCTTACTGGAAATGAGATAGCAAGAAAATTTAATCTCGGGCGTATTGATGAGCTCTATCTTGGCTCCCTTCCCTCCCTGCCAGGTGCCATATTTGCTGTATAGGTCTGCATCCCCGGATTTCCGTGCTCGCTTAGAGGTGGTCTAACATGTGGTCGAGACATACGCACCATTCTGTGAGAGCCCAGTCAGACGATGGATGTCTTCAGCGTGAATGGGAATTTCCTTGTTCAGCCAGAAGGACCCATTCTGAATGTGGCTAAGTAAGAAACGAGTGCACTGCAAAACTGGTCTGGTGGTCCCAAAGACTGGAAGATTTCTGAGATTCATGAGAGAAGATTGCTGAAGGCCCTGGAATGCTAGTAAAATTCAGTTGGCAGAGTTCCCGGCTATGCTGTAATAGTGTTCCATATACACTTGCCAATTGAGCGCCGAGAATTCGGATGAGTCGGAAAGGTTGGCGTCTATCAAAGCTGCACTGTCGTATTTCCCAACCAGAGACTCTGTCTTATGAATCCTACTTTCAAGCTCTGGTTCGATGACGGATAGGAGGGCCTTCGGCATTTTTTCTCGGCGCTGATAGATGTGGAGAATTCGGCTCGGTATCCTCTCTCGGTGTTGTTCGCCTGAATGCTCCTGCTGCTCCTGTGCTGCTGCAATTGCTAATGCTAAGTGTTCTGGCATTGTCGTGCTTTTATTCATGCAAGTGATGTAATTGCCTGGCACGAGTGAAGTTGATGAGACCCCATAACGAGTTAATTCCTACTGGCATTCTTTTCTGTGATAATCGTGTGATCAATTGCGTGCCAATGGGTATTCTGACAGTTACTGACGGTGGCATGGGGAAATGGGCAGACGTGACGGCTGAGGTCACGACGGATGATGGAAAAATGATTATGGCAAGGTTACTTCCAATTATGGCAATTTATGATGCAAATCGGGACGATCCTACAAATTGACACAAGTACTGACTGAAATGACCTGGACTGACACTGGCACGTTTATGGATCCTACAGGGATGACACGCTGGACATGCCCCTCCCCAACCACAATCGGTTGTGGTGCAGTCCCCGAAACAGAACGGTGATTGACAAGTGATGCGAAAAAGGGAAAGACTACCTATGTTCATCCCGGTTGCGGGAGAGTTATTCAGCTACACTACTCTACGGGTGCTCTCGGGTGCGAGAGTTATTGATGAAAAAGGAGGGGTGCCTACTCCTGGTAGGGTTTCAGGCGTGCGCCATTCACCCACCCAGGTAAAACAGTACCGTCCAGCTGAGCTAAACGAACGGCTCCGGAATCTCTGATCTCAATGACGAAGTAAGGTCCCAGCCAGTGCATCTGCAGCTTTCCTGGAAACTTCTGAAACCCACTGTCATATAAGAGGACCTTACCGCCAACCTGGAATGTTTTGTGCTTGATGTGGCGATCGTGCCATGCTTTCTACTGGGCCTTTTGAACCTTCTGGTGAAATTCGACCAGAAATCGGGCCTCGTCTAGTTCCTATAGTTCGTGGAGGCGTTCTCGAAGCGACTCCTCTTCCGAGAACTGGAGAGACGTGGCGATTAAAAGACTGGGTACAGTGAACTCGGCGGGAATCACAGCTTCCCAGCCATACACCAGCTGGAATGATGTCTGATTGGTCAAGCGCTTCACCGTGGTTCGGTAGGCCCATAATGCAGCTGGTAGGCACTCATCCCAATCGTCGTGCTAGGCATTGCAGATCTTAGTCAAGCCTTTTTAAAGAATTTTATTGAATTCTTCAACCGTACCGTTGGCCTGCGGGTGATACGGGTTGCTCTTGTGGTGTTGGATCATGAATGTGTCTAGCAGTGACTTGACCGTGGCATTAATGAAATGCATACCCTGATTGCTGGTTAAACTTCGCGGGCGGCCAAACCGACTGATGATGTGTTCAAAAATAAACCGGGCTGCTGTATCCACCGTGCAGTCGCGTACCGCCACTGTTTCGGCCCACCTAGTAAGGTAGTCAGTTGCGGTAATGATATAGCGGGCCTTGGAGTGCCTGGCGACTGGGGTGATGGGGCCCACAAAGTCGACAGCGCACTTCTCGAACGGCCACAACACATGGACTGGGTGTAGCGGAAGCTCGTCCCTCTGAGAGGGCCTCCCTGTCCGCTGATAGACATCACATTTCCTAACGAATGTCTTACAATCTGCATGGACCGTCGGCCACCATAGCCCAGCTTGGAGCACCTTCCTTGCGGTAGGTTTCTCACCCACATGTCCTCCTGCAACCCTGCTGTGGCATTCCCACATCACGACCTCACATTCGTGGTCAAGTACGCATCTGCCAAAACCTCATCAAGGCCTAGTTTGTATAGTTTCCCCGTAATCAGTTGGTATTCGGTAGCACGGATGACCAAGTGTCGTTTCTGGAGCGGGGTGTAATCCTGAGGGCATTGCCCCGTGGTCAGATAGGTGGCAATGTCAGCCAAGTAATCCGGTATCGCTTCGACCCAAAATAGGTCAGCATCTGGTAGCTGATCATCAAGTGAGCCATCGTTCTCCCCCGTCTCCAACCTGGATAAATGATCGGGCCCGACGTTCAACCTCTCGGGCTTGACGATCACCTCAAACGTAAATTCTTGAAAGAGCAGCAGCCAGCGACAGATCCATCCTTCCAAAACAGGCTTATTTACCAAGTACTTCAATGCAGAGTGGTCTGTAAAGAACTTAAATTTTCCTCCAAGAAGGTAGTGGTGGAACTTCTGGAGAGAGTACACCATTGCCAGGGCCTCCTTTTCGGTAGTGGTGTAATTCTTCTCCGCATTAGACAATTTACAGCTGGCGAAGTAGACTGGATGGTCGACTGTCGTTTCTCCTGGTTGCGCCAAGACAACCCCAAGTGCAATATTGGAAGCATCAATATGCACATGGAACTACTTATCCCAGTCTGGGTGAAAAAGTATAGGTGTCGTCGCCAACTTCTCCTTCAGAGTGTAAAGAGCCTTCCGACACTCCTCCGTCCACTGGAATATTTCTGACTTCCACAGTAATTTCTCCAAAGGGGCAGTGATCTTCGCGTAATTGCGGATAAGCCACCGGTAATATCATGTGTGCCCAAGCAGTGCCTGCAACTGCTTCACGGTTTTGGGGGCTTCCATGTGGAATATTATGGCGACCTTGGCGGGGTCAACACAGACCCCTTGCTTGCACACCACATGTCCTAACAACGTGCTGAAAGGAACGACAAAAATACATTTCTTCAAGTTCTAGGAAATATGCAACTGGCGACATCGATCAAACATAATACACAACAAGGTGACATGTTTCTTCAACAGACTATAAACAGTCCAATCGTCCATGTAGACTTCCAGGAACTTGTGGATGTACACCCGAAAAGCAGCAATAACAATGTAGGAAAACATGGCTGGAGCGTTTTTCAAGCCAAACGACATTATGTGGTATGCGAACGATCCCCATTCAGTGGTGAATGTCGTTTTTGGCTTGTCCTCTTCCGCAATGCACACCTGATGGTAACCTGAAAAACCATCCGTGAAGGAATAGGCTTCATTTCCCGCAACATGATCCAAAACTCCATCGCTAAAAGGAGTGGGAAACAGATCATGGATGCAGGTGTTGTTCATACTTCTGTAATCGACACAAACACATATCTCTGCCTTCCTTCTTATTCTAAATGACGATAGGACTCACCCACTCTGCTTCTTCCACTGGAAAGATGAGACCTGCAGCCAGAATCTTGTCAATCTCCATCTTGACCTTTTCTTTGATTCGTGGGTTCAACCGGTAGGGTCGATGCTTTACGGGTCGGGCATCCAGTTTCAGCACAATGCGCATCTCCCCGAGGTCACCCTTGATGCCCTTCAGATCTGCCACTGACGAAGGGAACAAGTCTTTGTATTCCTGGAGGAGGCTGAAAATTTCCTTTGTCGTCTCCTCGTCCTAGTAATATCCAACAGTAGCCAACTTCGGCTTTTCCTCCGTACCGATGTTCAACTTCTTTGTCTTTAGCAGCTGTAAATGGACGCCTTCGGTGGTCGGTTCTTCATTGAGGTTCCGCTCGCCTTCCTTTTCTTCAAAATATAGGTGCCTGAGGTCCTCCAGACTGTCATAGTCTGGATCTCCATCTATCCGTTGGCAAACCAACTCGTGCCTGGCCTCAGGACATGATGCAACTGTGGCCCCATCGGCCTCGGGGTCGCAAAAACAGGGCCTCCTTGATCGCTTGTAGTGCCCGAGATTCCTGCTCTGTCTCCCCTTCGAACGAGAAGCACCGAACAAACTTGTCTGTGACTTCTTGCCAAGAGCGGGTTCCTCATTTCCAATCTTCTTCCAAGTACCAGGCCTGGGGGATTGTATCCAAGGAGTGGATAAACCGATGTACCCACAGCTCTTGCAGGTATCCCAGACCTTGCCATTATTCCTCACAGCTCTTCAAGTGGTCCTGCGGGTCGGAAGTCCCCTTGTACCTGTGCCTGCTTTGAGGGCCTTCGTCTTCTTTAAACTGTGCCTTCAAAGCCTGAGTCGCGCAACTCCACCGCGAAAAGGTGGTGCGGTGGTTCCTCCACCACCTCGCTGATGTGGAATGTAGTGCAACGTCCAAAAGGGGTATTCTGCGGCCTTTTGGAACCGTGTCTTCCACCTTTGCAATAAAGGTATTCACAGCCTGCATGTTCAACAGGGTGGGGTATGCTCTGAACTCAGCACCAATCCAACTGACTCAGGCAATGGCTGCACATCTCCGCATGCTGGTCTCGTACCCCCCTTGCTGCCAATCTTCCCACGCGAGTTATAAACCCAACTCCGAGCTCTGGACACTGCACCAGCTGACGGAGCCGGTTGCTGTTGGGTTGATATAATCGTCCCGCTTCCCTGCAGTCATCTGATAAAGGTGATCCATCATCTGAGCATCCTCCCGGTTGTCCACAGTTTCGGTATATCGTGGGCCTTGATACGGGTCGAGGGGCTACGTGACCCGGACCTCCCCATCCTCGAAGATCATTAACTCCTTTTTAAGGTCGATGATGGCGTAATTCTGAAATGCCCAATCGATGCCTAGCAGGGCAGGGTAAGGATCCTTTTCCCCCATAATATCAATAACCTCAAAATCTGTGTAAGTCTTCACCCCCGCAATGTCGACCTCGACACCTTCAAGTCGGTTAATCGGCAGAATGCAGTACTGGTTCGCCATTCTAAGTTGGATTGGTGAGTAGGTCAGCCATGGCCGTCCAAGAGCCTCCCACATCTTCCGCGGCAGGATGTTGACGTGAGATCCCAAGTCAAGCATGGTGTCGCTGATTTGGAATCCCGCAACTTGCATGTTAAGCTAGAACTCCTTTCCCGTTCATCGCTTATTCCATTTAACTCGCCGCACACACTGAGGTGCTATGTCCCCAGGTTCCCTCAGCCCAATATTCCCCTATAGTGCATCTTGCAGAGTATGCGTGAGCTGGTCCTGCAGCGAAGCATTATCAACAATTTTGAGGAACAGGTGAAACCATTCTTCAATCAAGGTCCCCATGGCGCTCTGTTCACCAGGACCCATCATCGAGGGTATCTCAAGGCCCCCAGCTTCCCGCCGCTGAGAAAAGGCCTCCACAGCCTCCTGAAAGTACTTCTTCAGCACGTCTGGCCGGATCAGTTGTTTGGGGGAGGCAGGTCGAATAGCCCAGACCAGCTCCCTTTGATGGGCATCCACACCTGTCTTCTTGCCACCCCGTGTCACGATCGCGACATTCTGCATGGCCGGAGTCACGATCCCTTGCGGCTCTGAGTTTACCAAATTCATTCCCCTCTGCCGCGCCCGTTCCTCCCACTTCTTGATGAGCTCTGGACAGTCCTCTGTTGCATGGGCATTCACGCGGCACTGGGAACACCAAGGACGTCGTGGAAGGGGACATTCCCGAGCCACGTGACCCTCCTAGTCATAGTTGTAACATTTCACCAGACCTCGTCCCCCTATACATCCTCCACGCATACCGCCTCCTCTCCCCCTGGGAGCCTCATTCACCCTATATGAGTGTCGGTCCAACCGGTCTGCGAGTGCGTCGAGAGCCCTGCACTACTCAGTGTTGTGAGTCATGGAAGCACATAACTCACAGTATACGTTGTTTGGGACATTGGAGTACTTCTGTAGTATCAAGCACATCCGAGGTGGATGCCCCATCGTCCGGAAAATCTCGCAGTACTCCGTGGTGGCGAGGTTCGGTTGAAGTGGGAACCCTGCGTAAGGCTGTTGCGGCTAGTATACCCCTTGAAAATTCATCGCCGCACCACCCCCGGTGGGTGGATCCCCCTGGATTGCCGCGACCGAGGGTCCCACACCCATGCCACACAGCCGAGGACATTCAGTTGCGACGTGGCCTTCAACTAGGCAGTGAGTGCACCAAACATTCGGCCTGGATGGTCTTATAGGTTGCATCTCCTTGAGATTTTCCATTAGAATAGAAATCTGGTGTTGTAGTCCCACCAAGGAGGGATCTGGCGGGGCCGGCCCTCCTCGATATTCCTGAGGGTAACCTGCCATGGCCTCTATCTTCATGTCCTGCTCTAAAGCATCCTGCAGGTTGTCAATCTTCTGTTGGGTGAGGGGGGTTCGCGTCAAGGGAAGCAAAGCCTTGATGAACTAGTCCCTTTGATGGTTTGGGTCGATCGGGTAGCTGAGTTTCCCAATCGCGTCCTTGAATCGCTGCATCAGCTCCCATGTGGTCTCTCCTTCCTTCTGCTTAATTTCCCAGAGCTCGGACAGACCCTGTTGGTCCATCTGGGGAAGTTTAAATTCCCAGAAAAAATCCCGCTTAACGTCCACAATTACTGGATTAGGATGGGCCTCAGACCACTTGATAAACCATCGCGGAGCCCTCTCTTTGAGCGTGGTCTGGAACTCTATTAGCTTCCCTGCCTTTGGAGTCTTCCGAGCCCTCCATATGGCTTCACACAGATACCAGTGTTGCTCTACATCATCATTGCCCCAGCTAAAGAACTCTGGATACCGGGTGAAAGACCTCGCCATATTTACTTGTGAAGGATTGACTAGGATAAAGCCTCCAGGTCCTGGTTGCGTGATTATTCCACTAGGAAATGAAATATTACTGGTGCCGCTACTACTAACGTGTGGCGCTGTCGACAATGAACTGCTATGCAATTGACTCAATGCTTGTAACTTAACGAAAATATTGCTCAAAGGTTGATAAAGTACCAGGGGAAGGTAGGGATCCTTGCCATGCAGAATGTTGGAAGCGGGGCTGCTTGGAGAAATGAATGTCGTCCACTCTTGAAACAACCGCTGCATCACGACGTACCATTCACCATCGGAACTCTCATTGGGCTGCATACCTGCATCGTCTTCATCAGTCACCGTCTCCCTTTCTCACTTAGTTGGGCTCCCATGCACCCGTCGCACTCCCACAATGGTCCCGTCTCCTTCCTGGGTATCTGCGTCCATAATTCCTATCCTCTGAGGCGCCTCCTTCTGGTCCTTCTTATCGGTTTCCCTTCGTTTCAAATCCCGCATCACCCGTTTTCACCACCTATCGGCGATCTGCGCCCACCGATGTGCACGTTGCTCCATCAACTTCCATGCGGCCTCAGCATCCATTCCCCACTCCCCGCCTCACATTCTACGTAGCATCTGTCCCTCCAGCCCTTCCCCCAACACTGGAGGTTTACACTTCCATACTCGCCTTTTGGAATTCCATTAGCCCTTCATCCACCATCAGGGCCTTAATCCATAGCGGAATCTCCTTGAGTAGCCTCCCTCTTAGCCCAGAGTGGAAGGTAGCTTCAGCCTTCGAGAAGGATTGGTAGCACTCTACAACAAACTCCACAATATATCCGTCCAAAGTGGACTCTACCCAGAAATCCACCGCGCGGGTCAATTCAGTGTCCAACCGATGCAGAGCCACCAGATCCCCATGCACCCACTTGCAGTTTATCTTCCGCGAGCCGTCCTTAGGCACCTTTGTCTGTAACCTCCGCAACTAGTTGTAGAGGTCACTAGGGAACTTTCCCCAGAGGATCTCGTACGTATCACTGGCTGAATCTGAGAAAAGGATGAGCTCCTTGATCGCCGCCTCCTTTTGCTTGGTCAACTCTGCTTGGTGAGAAATAAATTGGTCGAGATGATTATCCCACCATCGCTGTATTTCGCCTTCGTAGATCCTTGAGACCATGATCTAGTTCCCCTCATATCATGCAAGTCCCGGCAACGGAACCATTTTTTGGCGAGGAATCAGGTCTCACAGGCAAGACCTAGGTTCAGGAGTTTTGGCCAACAAAGGAATCCGCTGTAGTCTAGAACCACACCAGCATTATCACCCCACTCTGGAGAGCAGAGAGTATAACCCGAGGCGTTCCGCAACCACATGCAGGAGGGGAATGGATCGATAGCAAGGAACAGATATGCAACTCATGATTGACATTAAATAGATTGCATAAACATAGACATGTACGCAAGAACATTCAGAGCATGAACATGTATTAGGCAAATAAAATTCTGAAGCATCACAACCATCATGCATATGAATTACACAGTAGGATCGTAACCTGCAACTATATTGATATCATTAGCCAAATCCAGAGTTACCTTGCTCCCGCAAGGAGAGCTTACAAGTCTGATACACATGCCTCACAGAACAGAAAGGTAGAATAGAGAAACCTAGGAACTACAGGGATATCATGCATGATCTCCTTCAGTCGCTCTGTATTCCTTCTCCTGTTGCAAATCCCCCTTCTTTCGTCCGGGTGACTGCTATTTATTCACCCGCTATCGCAACTTGTTAGTTCCTCTCTATGTCCTTCTTCAACTGTTTCCAGCTTCTCTCTTGTTGTCTGTGTGTTCTGCTTCCTTTCTTCTGCTATATATTCTCGTTATCTGTACTCGTGCATCTACTTTCTTCAGCTATCTCTTGCTTCTGCGCCACCTTGATAGCTCCGCGGCTTACGGTAGTTGCGACTTGGTCGCGATTGCCATGTGTCCTCATGCTGCAACTCAAAAAGGTCATCCTTTATTCAAAATTCAAAATGTTCCAACCAAGTTTTCAAAACAAGGGCCCCAACAAGTTGATATTGGAGTTAAAGGGAAGTGTACTACCATTTATATAATCATCCAAATTGTACTGGTGGTGCATGTAGTCAGAAGAAGGCCTAAAATAAATAATTCCTTAATTAGAGAAAATTTCCTTCAAAAGGAGGAATTAAGGCAAGTTTAATTGTTGTTTTGGTGAGCATGATTTGGTGATACCAAGCAATTAGAAGCATAAGTTTGTGTGTGGAGCTTGTGAGTGAATGGTGTGACAAGATAATCTTGTGCACATGTTTCTAGTGAGACAGCCTGCAGAGTGTAGAGTTTTCTCAAGAAGGGAAATAACATTGCATTGTTTCATGTTCTTGACTTTTGTAATATACATATGGTGGGGTTTTTAGTTGAGGCTTTCCCCAAATACATATTTGTGTTGTGCAATTGAAATTATTTTTCTTCCTTGTTCATGTGATAGTAAGATCGTAATTGGTTTATGTAATTTTTACAAATAGATTAAGTATTTTGTTTTAGCATATTAACAGATCAGTTGAATCTATGCGGATTTTATACACAGGCTCTATTGGGCCTACAAGCCACTAGGTATTTTTTCAATTAAGGAAGCCTATACTCTCATTACAGATGATCCTTCACTGCTTAGAGATCCTATCTAGAAAAAACTGTGGACGTTGAAGATATGGCCTAAGGTGGCCCACTTACTATGGCTTATCTGTAGAAGGTATATTTGCACTTGGGATAAGATGCTAAAAAAGGGTTCAATGGGACATTGGGGTGTTTGCACTTATAGTAGCACGATGAGAATTTGGAGCATTTTTTAAACACCTTCCCGATGGCTAATACCTTATGGGATTGTGTTTATCACACTTTTGGCCATCTGGATTAATCAAGAGATAATCTTATTGAAACCATTGAAAAATGGTGAATGTCCCTTTTCAAGAACCTAATAGACAATAGGGCATGGGTCCTTATCCTAGGCTTCCTCCTATGGAATATCTAGAAGGGTCGCAAAAGAGCTATCTTTAAAGATCAATATTCATCTATTCAATAGCTTTGTAAAACCACCAAAGATAAAATCATAGAAACTATTCTATCAGAGAAAAGGATGGAAGAGGACTAGAAAGATAACAAAGAGGAGGCATTGATCCTTGCAAATTTTGATCTTTCCCCAAACATGTTAGATCCCCAAAAACCCCCTTATTCCCCTTCCCAGGCTTCTTCCCCATCCAGATTTATTCCCCCCCCAAGAGGGATTCATAAAATTTAATTTCAACGGGGCTTCTAAAGGCAACCCAAATCCTACTAGTTTTGGTGGTATTTTACGAGATGATTTGGGAAATCCAAAGGGTATTTTCATGGGATCTTGTGGCTATATGACGAACAATATGGTGGAAATCACAACATTAGAAAAAGGTCGTCAATTGGCCAAAATAATGAATATTATCAGGATCCATATCTTTGGGGATTTAGAGGTGGTGACCAGGGATATTTAGAAAATTATTAATTGTTCACTCATCTACAAACTTATCTAGAGTTGGCGGTTGGAGGCGCAGATCTCCCAAATACAAGAAATGATAATATCCTTCCCATATGTGATTTTAGCACAAATTTGAAGATCTAGAAATAAGATTTCAGAATGGTTAGCGAATCGAGGCTCAGTGGTGTTGAGATTCAACAAGAAAATTTCAGCACCCACGCCTAGTTGCATTAAGCACCCAAACTAGGGTGGGGCCCATAGTGCTATTTTTGGGTGCATGTATATTTTGGTTATCCCTTAATTAAGATGGAAAATAAACAGTAATATATTCTCAATGATGACTTGAAATAGTTAATTGAGAGTGATAAACTTAGTTAGCTAGTGGATTTCGAGTTAGAGGTAGTTGGTGAGGCATGCAGAGTAATTCTAGTTGCAACAGAGTTCAAAG
Organism: Pinus albicaulis; assembly: GCA_034641835.2. NCBI lineage: Eukaryota > Viridiplantae > Streptophyta > Pinopsida > Pinales > Pinaceae > Pinus > Pinus albicaulis. Next base: position 39,247,824 of record CM076581.1, on the reverse strand, counting down.
TCTAGTGATGCATTAGTTAATGCAAGTTGTCAATAGTTTAACTCAGCTAAGCGAGTTAAAATCAGTTGTGCTAGTTGTAACTAAAGATGCACTAGTGAGAGATATAGTGAATTAAATATTAATTAATTCACAATCAGTGATCTCACATGCAACTGAGGATTTACTATTATTAGTTGAATGCATGGCAGCCCCAATGGAGACCCAGTTGAGTTCTAGGTGAAAGGGAAGTTGACTATCAGTTGTAGGATTATTGGGTTGCACACATGCAACCAAAAAGCCATTGGAGTGCCCATGGTACTTGCGCAGTCAAGACAGGCAATAATTCCTATCTTTTAGGGATCCGATTACCATCATGGATTGCACAAGCAAGGTATGTTGTCTGGAGGCTGAAAATTGGCTATGTGTTGGTCAGTTTTGCATATGATAGTATGAGAAAATTAGCTAAGTACTGGAGGGCTCTTGTGAGAAGAGTTTTGTATGTAATTTTTTCATGATCCATGCTGAATATAAAATAGAAGATAGTGGTTTTTTTAGCTGTAATATTTTCCAGGGAAATTATCCGTGTTGTGTGTGATTGATCTTTCTTCATGTTCATGTGATTAACGATTGTGTTTTTAATTTCGAAAAATATTTGTAGAAGTGATTCAGTATTTAACTTTAGTACAATGTTAGAATGGGTGAATCCAAGATATACATTCATGTTGTATAATTTCTACATGGTATCAAAGCACAAGAAATTGCAGAAGTGAAGTAGGAGTTGAGTTTGCGACTGGATAGAATTTGAATTTGTAGAAACACTTTCTTAGTAATACAGTTGATTCAAGATCGAAATGGCTTTCAATGGCTTGAGGTTAGAGTATGCACTTGAGGGAATCTTGAACTATATTTCTTGGAAGGACAAGATGGAGGAAGTACTCGAAGACAATGGCTTGAAGGAATTTATTGACAATGATGTTACTAAACCCACTGTGGCAGATGCTGCAAATCTTGATGCATGGAAAAATAAAGTGGAAAAGGCAAGGAGGATCATGTTAGAGGGAGTACGATACCAGATTGTCTCAATCCTCCATGGGAAAGCCACACCATATGCAATGTGGAAGGCTTTGACAGATCTATTCCAAAGAAGAAGTGACCATAGGAAATTGGCGCTCAAAGATAAACTTAGGAAGATCAAGATGGAAAAGGGCGACACCATTCCAAAATATATAACAAAGTTTCTCCAATGTCGGGATGAACTGGGGAGTGTCGGAATAACAGTCGCTGATGATCCAAGAGTTTGCACAATTATCAAGAATCTATCAATGGAAGATAAACATTTCCAGATTGGGAACGACTGTGGTCGGGTTTGGTGCAGAAGGAGTTTAGATAGAACACCAGATGTTACACCATTTTTTGGTCATCTAACCTATTATCGTTAGATGGACCCAAGTACAGCATGTAAGACCAATTTTACTCCAAGTAAAATTGCTTTCACTATGAAAGTAACTTAATAAATCACCTTTATTAAGTTGTTTATGGTCTAAACAGGAAACCCCATAAGGAAATATTAAACAAATATACATTTGTTTGATTTTCCTCAAGAAATAATTAGTTAAACAATAGCTTAATTAATATTTCTAGTTATATTTAACCCAAAACAAGGAAATTAATTAGATAAATCATTATTTATCTTATTATTTTCTAAGAATAATCATTTAAATCTTATTTAAATAATATTCTTTGTTAAATATGACTAATTCACCCTTAAATAATTAAATAAATCATTATTTATTTGATTATTACTCAACCATATCCTTAAAATGATAAATAAATAATTTATTTATTTATTATTACTTAATCACATCCTTAAAATAATAAATAAATCATTTATTTATTTATTATTTACAAATAAGGGGATTTGACTCAAGTCAAATACCTTTTCCCTCCAACAAATATAATAAAATATTCCGTAAAAGTTGGATCTAGATTTGGTTAATAATATTTTAATTATGCACCAAGATCTAGACTAACTCAATATTTTGTTATAAATAGAAGGGTTTTACCATTCATTTGTCACCTTTTGTTGCCTAAAGATCACTCTGGATCTCAACACTTGGTCTGGCTATTGATCCATAATCATAGCTATACTTTTCCATTTTTGTCTGGGTTTTCTACACCATCAAGAGAGAGAAGTTCTAAATCTGAAGTGCTGACGACTCACAAGAACCCATCCCATTGACGAGAGCAGGGAACACCCTCTTGTGTTTTCCTCCCAGGTGCCATTAATAAAAATATTCATTGGATATATTCTTGTCTTGTCTATTGGATCTATGGATCTTATTTTTCTACTGTTTAATGTCTTCTAATGCATAGATCTAGATTTTTGCAGCATTTGTCTTGATCATCTAATTGCAGATCTGAAGATAATAGCAGTCATTTCTGCTGTTAGGGCTATAAGTTATGTGTAGCTAAAGTGGTCTTTTTTTGTACACTTCGAATCAAGATTCATACTAACAACTGGCGACTCCACACGGGTTTACCATTACGACCGCTGTCATTTTTCTAATCCTTGCATATCTAGTTGTTTCAAACCATATGATTTCTCTTCATACCCTTGTTTTTCTTATTCTTGATGTTGTTTTTAACCCATAAAACCCTAAAACTATAAAAATTCTAACTTTCGTGTGTTTTCGGACCCATTGCGCAGGTGACAAACATCAGCCGCAGCCGAGACGAAAATATTTTCTGAAATCTGCTGCCAAGGGTGCTAGAAGTGCAAGCCGCACTTTTCTGCCCAAAACCTGTGACCTGGACCTCCAGGGCGCACTTTACAGCCCAAAAAGTGCGACCTCTGCTGAAAACAGGCCAAAAACTGCGACCTAGACTTTCTGTAGGGATTTTTCTGAAAGTTTTTAGGGTTCTGCTGAGCCTCTGTTCAGGGTTGTCTGACCTCCGTCTCATCCCATTTTGGACATGTACTTGTTGTATTTCTCTCAACTAAGTGGGAACCTAGCCCCCTAGGGCTTCAGTACCCTCCACTTTTTGTGGAAGAGTGTTTGCTGTTGCAAGTTGTCTGAAATTTTAGAATCTTCAGCCATTTTTTCAGATTTGATACCTCATATTCGGATCCACTTCAGATCGGCTTGTTATCCATCCAAATCTCCTCTTTTAAGCTTTGTTTGGGTTTTCCTTAGGGGGCACTCTGCTTCCTTCTTGGAGATAGCCTTTCGCCACCACTTTTTACATCAATTTTCCTCTGATTTGTTGTTGTTTTCTGCACCACTTTCCAACAAATTTTGTCTTTTAGATCTCTGTCCCTATTGAATCAATATCTATTAGCTTATTTTAGTGTATTTAGATTATTTTTTTACTCACCTATTGACTAGTTGTCGAGAGGCCCACCTTCTTGGGTTTATATTATTGCATTATTAGCTGTTTATTTTCTATTTTGTAGGCCTATATATTGTCATTTGCAGGGCTATTTATAGCTATACAACAACACTTTTTCTTTTTCTCTTCAAATGTATGGGTTTAAGAATTAAAATTTACACACTTTTACACACACGCCCTAAGTGAAAAAAGGGCTTGGTTAACACCGCCAAGAAAAGACTCTAAAAACATTGAAATCATTTGATCCTACACCTCTTTGCCCTTGTTTCGACATTGTAATCACTTGATCCTTCACCTTCCTACCCTTGTTGGTATCTTTTTCCCTTGTGCCGTGTTTGGGTCGTCACAATTGCACCACCAAGGCGTTTATCCCTGAAACTTCTTGGCCTTCATCCTCATTTTCCAGTTGGAAGACTTACTCCTCCACATAGGGTTCGAGTTAGTCCTCTACCAAGTCTGTACATCGACTCTTCTTCTGGTCCTTTGGGTTCCCCTTCTCATCCCACCTCCAGTTCTCCCCCTGACACCTTCACTATGTCTGGTGCAGGACCTAATGTTGGTGGTAACCTCGGCCCTCCCGCCGGAAATACCACTAGTGGGACCGCCACAGACACTACCCCGGCAGCAACCTTGCTCCCTTTCATGGCAGGCCTCAGCCTCCCTGATTTTGACCAGTTGATAAACGACCCTATACACCATTACGCTAGTTGGCCTACTATGCCAACAAATCTCCCTTTAGACATCCCAAATTTTGAAGGTCTTGCTAGACAAGATCCTTCAAATCATGTTCGATCTTTCCACATGTGGTGTTCGTATAATTCCATTACCGATGACTCTATTCGTCTTCGGTTGTTCCAACGAACGCTTATAGGCGAGGCTTCTAAGTGGTATGTAGATCAGGCCCCTTCCTCTCATATCACCTTTGCGACTCTGGCTCGAGATTTTTTGTCTTATTCCAGCTCCCCCTACGTTATGACACTGGTACCGAGCTCTTGACCTCTAAGAAAGGATTAAAGTATTAAATGGACAGTAGAAGCCAAACAAGCATTTGAATAAATTAAAATGGTTTTGACTAGAACACCAGTTCTTACCAGTCCACAATTTGATAGACTTCATAATATTTTCATTTGCTTCAGAACATACTGTAGCAACTATTTTATTATAAAAGGATGATCAAGGATGTGAAAAACCTATAGCCTTTTTTAGTAAAGCACTGAGAGATGCATCATTAAAATACAACATCATGGAAAAAAAAGATTTTGCACTTGTAAAAGCCATTAAAGATTTTAGAATCTATATATTGTATTCCCATGTGATAGCCTATGTACCAAATGCTGTCGTCAAAGACATCTTAACTAAAGATGGAATTGAGGGCAAAAGAGGTAAATGGATTTCTACCATATTAGAATATGATATTGAAATAAAACCTACAAAGATTATAAAGGGACAGGGATTGGCTCAACTCATGACAGAAACAAATTTTCAAGCCCTGGATATTAATGAACTGGATGACGAACAGGAGATGGCGACTCCACAAATCAGTCAGGCCTTCTTAGATTCACCTTGGTATGCTGATATAATTTATGTATTGTTAAACCTACAAGCTCCTCCAGGGTTATCCAGAACAAAGAAAAGGTTTTTAAAGATGACATCTTTAAAGTATTGTATTTTAGATAATGTTCTCTTTTAGAAAAATCATGATGGTATTCTATTGAATTGTTTGTTAAAATATGAAGCTGACAATGCTCTCAATGAATTCCATGCAGGAGACTGTGGTGGACACCTTTATTGGAAATCAACTGCAAACAAGATCCTAAGAGTTGGATTTTATTGGCCCACCTTGTTCTCCGATGTAAAGAAATTTGCCACTGCTTGCCATAAATTTCAAATTTTTGAAGGCAAGAGAAAACTATTACCCTTACCCCTGAAACCAATTTCCACTGAAAGAACTTTCCAACAATGGGGCCTGGATTTCCTTGGATAAATCCATCCCCCTTATTCTGGCCAACACAAACGGATCCTCACTGCCACATATTATTTTACTAAATGGATAGAAGCAATTCCCTCCAGACAAGCCAATGATACTGTGATCATAGGATTCCTAGAAACCAATATACTATCAAGATTTGGCTATCCTGAGAAATTTATAACTGATAATGCTGCTGCCTTCAAATATAAAAAGATGATAAGTTTCTGTAATAAATATCATATCACCTTAAGCCATTCAACAGCCTATTACCCTCAGGGTAATGGACTGTCTGAATCTTCCAACAAAAGTCTTATTAATATTATTAAGAAATTATTGGAAGAAAACAAGAAAAATTGGCATAAGAAACTTACAAATGCACTATGGGCAGACAGACTCACCACCAAGAAATCTATTGGGACTAGTCCTTATGAGTTAGTTTATGGTATTGAAGTTGTATTTCCTTCATCTTTAGGAGTTCCTGTAATGAAATTGCTTCAAGAATCTCAGGTTGAAACTAATGATATTCAAAGGAGAATAAATCAGACTATCAATTTGCAGCAGACCAAAGAGGAAGTTTATCAAAGATCCCAAGTATTGCAGGAGAAACTAAAGAAGATATTTGATAAAAGGACCAAGGCAGAAGATTTCCAACTGGGAAAAAAAGTTTTAAGATGGGATTCCAGAAGAGAGGATAAGGGAAAACATGGGAAGTTTGACTTCTTATGGAAAGGACCTTATATTTTTCATGCTTTACAAGAAACAACACATATTTTCTGAAAGAATTGGATGGTACAGAAACTAAAGATGGACCAGTTAATGGTCGAATGTTGAAACATTACTTTGATCCTATTTATTAGGATATCTTGATTTTTTTTTACATGTACATACTATATCCTTTGTAATGTATCAAGTTTTGAGTGGATAGTAACTTACTGGAGTTGAAGCCCGAGGAGAAGGCCCTAAGCTTCAGAAGTATTACTGTCATACATACAATAAAGAAACAAGTAGAAGAAGATTCCATGGTTCAGTCAAAATCATTCTGAGGGCAACTGACCTGCTGTTCTTGACTTTTCACCAGGAAAAGCCATCCCCATGTGGAGCCAGTGTTAGACTCCTATACCAATGGGTGTCATATATCATGATTGATTTGATGGACTATGCAATATGCTCATATATTTTCTTGTTGCAAAGGTTTTCCATATTGTCAAAAAAATCAAAAAATTAAAAAATGTAAAGAGGGTATATCCTAAAAGAAAAATCAAAGGATGGAAAAAATAAAATGGCCAAAAAAGTGAAAGAAAATGAACCCCACTAAAAGAAAGGCCAAGGAAAGTGTGCAAGTCTAAATGCCACTACTTTTTACTTTTATGTAAATAAACAAAATTGTGTTCAAATTGTATTTTAATCCACAATTTATGAATAGTCAAACAGTTTAAGCTTGGCTAGCTCATCTTTCAATATTATGTTTTAGAGATAGAGAATAAAATCTGACCAAACTGTTTAATCTTGGCAGATAAGTAGATAGGTAGAGTGAATAAAAGGAGCTCAACAGTTTAATTTGAGCCCTTGGATGTAATAAGGATAGAATTAGATAGATTTCCATATGTAAAAGAAAAAATGTGATAAGGGTTTGCTAGTCTAAGTGCACCCTAATAAAGAAGAAAATATGGTAGGGTAAAGTAGGTAGGGTAGGTAGATGATGTTGCAAAATTACATGTGATGGATAATGACTCTAGATGTGTCAAATCTTTACTTTCATCACAAGTGCAAAGGCAAACACTATATTGGAAGAATTTCAAGCAAAGCAAAGTCAGATTATTAACTTCCCTTCTCATTTTTCCCTAAAAATTTCACTAATTTCCCCTAAGTATTAAGGCAATTGAAGATTAGAGGGGCTCCAGGCATTTCCTTGACTTTTGGAGGGACCGGTCCCTCGGCCCAATAATTGGAAAAACCTAAGTACTTAAAATCATTTATCATAACATTCATTCACTTCTGAAAAATCTTTTCCTAAGTAAAATCCCATTTTACTTAGGAAAATCATATAATATTTCATAAAAAACCCTTTTTACAAGCATAAGTTAAATACATTAACTTAATGTTTTATACTTAGCACTTTCGTTCCATTTTCCATATTAATTTCTAACTTATTATTTAAATCCCTACAAATTTCCCATCCCCGTATTATTTTAATATAATTTCCAAATTAATATAATATCCCGCCCCATTGGTTGAAAAATAACCATATAACTTTAATTAATTGGTTGAATTTCCAATTAAATAAACGAAAACAATACTCCGCCATATAAAGGGGTTAATTAACCCTCATGGTTAATTAATAACCTAATCCTCCAATCAAATCACTCCCAATGCTATTATTACATAATAAATTGCGTTGGGCCCGGCTCATTAATTCTCCGCCATCTCCCTTTCTCGATGACCGTCCGATTAACCCATCTGAGATCTACGGCTATCATTCATATCACTCCCCATCCTCGTCCGAACGATAACGCATGATGGCCAAGCAATTTTCTGAACAGTGCAGCGCCACGCGTCGTTCATCGTATGGAATCGCTCGCCCTCCACTCAAAACCACCCGTCCCCAAAAGCGGTGCGATGGAAACCGATTACCGCCTGCCTCCCGTGACGAATCGCCCGTACTTGCTGACATCATCCATTAAAAAATAAAAAAAACCCCGCCACCTTCGAATTTGCAAATAAAACAAAAAACCCGTGTCATTTTCACTATCCCACGCAGTAACCAGTCTCCCATGCAACGGATTTCGAAATTAACTATCGAAGTTTTCCAACCGTTACCTTGCTAAAGAAATTTGCAGTCGATTAATCCAAAGTTCATCCGCCATAGCCAGCACCTGTTTAATCACTGTTCATTTCTCAGAAAACAGGTATTTACCTAAATTCCCACTGAACTCTGTAAAAATCCTGGTTTTTGTTTTAAATTACACACGAACAGCTCAAACATGGTTAAAAATTGCTTAGTTCATTCCTCAGTTCCCAAAGTTACAATTGCATTTCCAAACTTGTGACTGTGCCCGATTTTTTTCATCAAAACCCGCAATTCATTTCTAAATCCACAAGAACTAGAAATGGAAGTTCCCGTGGCTTTGAATTTCGCACCCTTGAATGCCCCTCACAGAGATTTAGACTATCTGCCTCTTGTAGATAGGGATTTATAAATTAAAGACCTTGTTCTCAATCAAAATCCTCTTCGAATTTTTTGTCGCTGCAGAGATGACTACCTAAATGGTTCTGACATTATTGGACTATGGTAATCTAATCTTCCCATGTACCTTCTCCCCTCAGTCCATATTTTTCCTGAGATAATCCATTACTACCATGCAAATTATGATCCCAATCAACGAGCAGTGTTGTCCCCGAGTCTAACTGTCCTTTTTCCCATAACTGCTCAGTCAATTAACGAGATGTTACAGTTCCAGCCTGGTCAAGCCTTGACTCCCCTTTCCATGACAGAATTACTTGAGAAATATGCCAATTTATCCCAAGAAGAAATCAATGCCTTCGCAAAAAGGTTTAATATTTTGTTGAATAAAGGATTGCCCAGTCCTTTAGTTTCAGAGGATAAATTAATGGACCTTGAAATTTATGTTGAGAAATTGGACAAACATGCTGATAATCAAGCCAGTTCCTCAACTAATTCATCATCAACACCAGCATTGCCTACAGGAAAAAATCTTCATGATAGATTGGAAAATTTGTTTTATCTCGAGCATGAGGTAAAGCATTTATTCCCAGTCCAACCTACTTTCTTTAGATATACAGAGACAGATGAAACTCTGAGAAAGCTACAAAGGACCAAAATATTGGAGGCTAAATGGTGGGAAGAAATGTTGGATTTTTTGTAAAAATTATCCTTACATGAATTTTTGATTATGTACTATAGTAAGTCATGATAAGAAGGATAAAAGGATAAACAGAGGTTAAAGAGTATCAGTACAAATAAAGAGTATCAGTAAAGCAGAGCAGCCAGCACATAGTTACTAAAGAGGACAGCAATGAGCCAAATCATAGGGCCTGCCTCCAGCACGATCTGAAAAGAAGGAAACAACACAACATCAGTTATCATATCTCTTATCTACGAGACCATATTTCTCTAATTTGTTGTAAAATACTTATGAATCATCCTAGATTATATCTCGTTTTGTTAAGAGATATTTTTTATAATTTTTTGTATAAATACTCCCTCAATCGGAGTATTGGATGGATTCTTAGACTTTGCTGTAACATTGACTATTTTGGAATAAAGTGTTGTTGGAGAAATTTTGTGTGGCTAGCTGGATGAGGAATTGATGTAAAAGACTTTTTACGGGATTCTTGTGTCAAACAACGGATCAATAAGTCATCTATCTCTTATGTTTTGAAGTTTTATACTTGTTTATTATGTCATCTGTGTTTCATTTCTGAATTATTAATGAAAAGGAATAAATCAGAAAGTGCTTAAGTGCAATCTGTTGGGTGTGGAGCCTGATTATCTTGTTTACTTTGTATCACAGCATTGGACCCTTGTACCTTAAAAGGGGTGGCAACGCCACCTGTAATTAATCGCTATCATGGGGGGTCCAGGGGGGGGCGACAGCGCTTTTCAGAGCCCCCCCCCTGGCGGGGGTTTTCGTGGGCAACACCCCCAAAGCTAAAAACAAATGTAAAATTTCCTTGTAAAAGTATAGTAATTTCTAGCCAATCTGGGCCATTCATTAGGCAAATGATCTGACGGTAGAAGTTATGTTTAGATTAGGTTTGTTTTGCCCTAGAAGGAAACCCCCTTGTATATATGAGAGTATTGTATTGCAGCTGTGTATTATTATGTGTGTATTCTCGGAGCGAGAAACAGAGAGGGAGACTGTGAGAGAGAACAGAGGATATTACAGCGGATATGTTGTAGGTTTTGTCTCTTCATTTTTTTCTGGATAATAGAAAGGAAGGACTGGCTGTTCGGGGTGGATGTAGCCCAAACTGGGTGAACCACATATATCTGTGTCTCTCTGGTTTTATGTGTTTTGTGTGCTTGTATTTTCCGCATATTTTATGTGTTGCATTGCTCCATAATATATAATTTTCTAACAACGGATGAGGAATTGATGCAAAATACTTTTTACAGGATTCTTGTGTCAAACAACGGATCAATAAGTCATATATCTCTTATGTTTTGAAGTTTTATACTTGTTTATTATGTCATCTATGTTTCATTTCTGAATGATTAATGAAAAGGAATAAATCAGAAAGTGCTTAAGTGCAATCTTTTTTCAATCATTATTATTCTAAATGTTTTCTTCTGAACTAGCTTAAACAGTGAATTCTTAATTGCTCCTGTTTTCTAGTTTATACATTTTGATTATTTAGTAAAGAATACTTAATTTTGTGTGGCTAGCTGGATGAGGAATTGATGCAAAAGACTTTTTATAGGATTCTTGTGTCAAACAACGGATCAATAAGTCATCTATCTCTTATGTTTTGAAGTTTTATACTTGTTTATTATGTCATTTGTGTTTCATTTCTGAATGATTAATGAAAAGGAATAAATCAGAAAGTGCTTAAGTGCAATCTGCTTTCAATCATTATTATTCTAAATGTTTTCTTCTGAACTAACTTAAACAGTGAATTCTTAATTGCTCCTGTTTTCTAGTTTATACATTTTGATTATTTAGTAAAGAATACTTAATTTCTCTTTATTAATAATAACTCAATTTTCCTCTTTTGAATGTGTTGAAGGATTCTTAATTGCCCTTCATCCATTTTGATTCCATTCCATTCACTTCAGATTTATAATTGTTCCCTGTTTGATTACCTTGCCTTGTGGAACCATATTTTGTTAAGAAACTTAATTCAGTTAAGCTATCCTTTTTCACTCCATGAGCCCAATGGCCTAAATTACTCAGTCTAACCCTCAGTTATAGAATTTCGTCACCCAAATTTAAACAAAACCCCTGGAATTTATAACTAGCCTAATATCTTCCAAAACAAAGCTAAATTTTACAGAGAGAGCCCTCTCTGGGTACAGATTGGCTAGATTCTGTACCTAAAAGTTGGTTTGTGGTTACCTCGAACCCCTTTCCTCTTCCCAACAACTTCAAGGAAAATCTGAGTGATAACATAGTGGTGACCATACTGGGGATCTGAATAATTTATTTATTATTATTGTTTATTTTATAAACTACAAATGGAGCCTGAAGATTAGCCAGGTAGCCTTTGAAATTGCTCTTGTTTTGCAATTGCAAAAGTAAATAAATGTTTCTTCAGTCTATCTCCGGTCTAGTTTATGAACTGAACACTTGGTTTCAGCTACTTGATCAGTTCCTCTAGTTAAACAAATATTTAAGAAAATTTAAATCCAATATCTAAAACTTCTTGAAGAGATTGTTGAAGTTGTATTGTTCATTTCATTTAGATAAAAAAAAACAAAACAAATCAAAACAAAAAATATATCACCTAGAAACCTGGCTTCAGAAAGGACTCGTTACACCAGGGCTAATCCTAATCTAAATCCACCACCTGTGTTTGAAAATCCGAATCTGATCCCCATAATTCTTAGGAGACAAGATAGTCAAGAAATCTCTGGTAGTTCTCGACCTCTCTATAGATCAATATCCTGTCCTGTGAAGTGGCTTTATCTTGAGGATGAACCTTTTGACGAGCAGTTTGAAACATATTTATTTGTAAATTTTTCTGAATCTGAGTTGTCCAATTTGGTTCCAGACCCAGTCTTTCTTGAATATTTACAATTTTAATTTTTTACTTCACATCTTGATAAACATTTGCGAAATTCCATACAATCTGAGCTTACCTCTGAAGGTACATCAAATATTTCTGTGATCCCTTCAGCTTCTCCAAGTTAATCAACATTTCCCCAAACATCTCAACCTCAAATTATCCCTTCTACTCCTCCATCCACTACTCATAGACCAACCTCACCTGTTATTTCATCACTACCTCCTGCAATGGAAAACATATATGCTCCTTTGGTATTACCAGCTAATCTAGGGGCTATGCCTCAAGATTACCAAAGTAAAATCACTCATTTTGATGGTTCTAGTACTTACACTGCACAACAGCATACTAAAAGGATGACTGATTATTTTGAAATTTATGAAATAGATGCTGATGATGTAAGAATGAGAATATTTGTCCAGAGTCTTACTGGAGAAGTTAGAACCTGGTTTAGAGCCCTTCTTGCAAATAGTGTTACTGACTTACAAGCTCTCTATAGATCATTTTTAAATAGATGGGAAAAGAAGAAAGATCCTCTTCAAATCTTATCAGACTTTGGAAAACTAAAAAGAGTACCAAATGAAACTGTGCAAGATTATGTCACAAGGTTCAATGAGGCTTATAATGCTATTCCCCAAAATCTTATACCTCCTCTAGATTCAGTATTAATCAAATTCCCTGATGTATTTGATTCTGATATGGCGTATCAACTTAGGGAAAGAGCTCCTCAAAATTTAGAAGAGATGCAAAGCATAGTTGTTAGTGTTGAAGCCAACCTTATAGAGAAACGAGCTAGAGCTAGAGCTGAAAGGAGAATGCATTTAAATGAAGAACCCACAGCTTTCGAAAAGAAACTTGATGCTATCATTAAAGGGATGGAAAGGCTAGGAGATAGAGTAGAAATAATTGAAAAGAAATCTCCTTGGGATGGTCAACCGAGCAATACTGTAAGAAATCCAAATTTCAGAAGGAACCAAAATCAAAATACTGGAAAAACTGGTCCTGACCAAAATATTAGGCCTCCATTTCAGGAAAATTATATTGAAGCCTCAACTTCTGAGGAACCAAATGAATATGCTCAAATAAACAACTTGATTGAACGCAAGAACGAACCAGAAATTTTCTTGACCCAAGATGATCAAGAAGCTCACATTCTTAAGCAATTTCAAACCCATTCAGGAGAATCATTTGATTTTAAGGAAGGATATGACATAGCCATTTACAAAGTTCACAAACAATATAATTTGAGGAGCAGAAGAATTGATGTCCCGGAAACAAGTAAACAGAAAGCTAAAAAACAACCCCTCAAAGGTAAAATCAATACTACCTCTGTACATATTCTTTCTAGATCATATCGTAATCATGCCAACCCAATAATTGAAGATGTATCCGATACTCAACTGAATAACAAACAACTTTCCAATACTCTTCCTCCCAAAGGAAACGTAGAGGAACCTCCAGAAGTTGATTCATAAAAAACTTAAGCCCATAATCCCACTCCTGATAAAGAGAAAAACATTGAAAACACAGATGAAAAACAAAATCCAACTGTTCGAAATACAAGGACTCAAACTGAAAAACCTTTTAATCTGGAAGCTGAAGCAGGCAAATTAAAAATAGCTGTTCCATTGTCTGAATTAGCTAAACATGATGTCTATCGAAGCCAAATCAACAGATCACTTAATATTACTAGAAGTGATGATTCAGTAAATGTTTTTGACGACCAACCCAGATTACTTTTTGGCCCTGAAGTAAATGGAAAAACAAGAAGTGGAGGAACTCCTCCATTCTATGTGAATTTGAATATACATGATAAAATACTTCATAATGCCATGCTTGATTCTGGGGCATCTCACAATTTAATGCCCAAGGCTGTAATGGAGAAATTAAACCTAGACATCACCAGACCATACAAAGATCTCTTTTCTTTTGATTCAAGTCAGGTGAGACGTTTAGGATTAATCAAAGATTTGTGTGTTTCATTGGTTCAATACCCTGCTAAAACAATTTTGATGGATATAGTAGTAGCAGATATTCCTCCAAAATATGGTATGCTATTGTCCAGATCCTGGGGTGCAAAACTTGGAGGATCTCTTCAATTATACATATCACATGCTACTATTTTAGTGTTCGGTCAACCTAAGATACTATACAGAGAAATTTTAATGAAATATGTAGTCAGTAGTCAGGAGAAACCTAAAAAATTCCTGATCTACTCAGTACACTCTGATATGGACTCATTTATTCTTTATAATGTTGAATTTGATCTTCCCACTGAATTAGAAGTTTCAGAAACAGAACCAAAAGAAATTACAAATCATAAATAAAGTGTTCAAATCCAGAACATTTCTGAGAGCAAAGAAGCATTAGATGCCCAAGAAAAACCAGAAGAAAATAAAAAAAAGATCTCACTGTTAAGAAAGTTCCTGAATCACCTGACACCAATTATGAACATGAAATTCTGTGGCACTTAGAATTTGATGGTTCAATTAATACACAATCTTGAATATGATCATGCTGAAGGCCTTACAGATTGAACTTTAAATGCACTAATAATATGGCAGAATATGAAGCTCTTTTGTTAGGGCTTAAACTTGTCAAAAGATTGGGAGCAATTAGAGTATCTGTCATAGGAGATTATGATTTAATCATTGAACAGATTAAAGGTCACTTTTTGAAAAACAATCCTAGACTGAGAGAATATAGAGGAATAGTTGTAGAGATTCTCAATACTTTTCTGCAGACTCAGCTTGCTAAAATCCCAAGAAAACAAAATTTGCATGCTCATAGTCTTGCAATGTTTGCTAGCACTTGTAAATTACCATTTGAACCTAATCATTAGTTCACAGCTGAGATTAGACACAGACCAGCTATACCAGACAATCTTAAGAATTGGAAAGTGTTTGCAAATGACAATCAAATTAACAATTTTCTGACTTTAGAAAATGAATTTTCTAAAAGTAACATAGATGAAGATATAGTCATTGAATCTGATCAAATAAATGAACAAGAAAAAGACATTTCAGAAGAAAATGCAAGTCAAATGCTTCATCCAACTAACTTCACCAAAAAAGAAATGCAGGACCTTAAACAAATGGAGGTTGATGAGATTATAGAAGATGAATCTGAGATCATTAATTTGAAAGATAATCATTTGCATAAAGGATTAACTCCTCTGGAAGATCTTTTTGATTCTAATGATATTTCAAAGAAACCTAAAATTGAACCATTGAAAGCTGATATTGAGGAATATAATCTGGCAATTGAAGAAAATCCTAAAATCATAAAATTATCTAAATCTTTGCCTCCAGATCAAAAACTAAAATATGTTGAACTAATAAGAGAATTCTAGGATGTCTTTGCCTATAGTTATGAAGACTTTAAAGCATATGATACCTCTATAATTCAGCATACAATACCTCTGAAAGAAAATCAGAAACCATTCAAATAGAAACTCATAAGAATCAACCCTATACTGTTGCCTTTAATTGAAAAAGAAATCAAAAGAATGTATGAAGCAGGGATAATTTCTCCTATTACAATTTCAGAGTGGGTGTCTAACTTAGTCCCTACTAGGAAAAAATCTGGAGAAATCAGATTATGTGTTGATTTAAGAAATGTAAATAAGGTTTCTTTGAAGAATAATTATCCTTTGCCTAAAATGGATCACATTTTACAAAGGGTAGTAGGTGCTTCAAGGATTTCTCTTTTAGATGGGTTCTCAGGATATAATCAGATTTTAATTCATCCTGATGACTAGGAAAAAACAACTTTTACAACACCATGGGGTACATTCAAGTACGTTAAAATGCCATTTGGACTTAAAAATGCTGGAGCAACTTTCCAAAGAGCAATGGACATTGCATTTGCAAAAGAAATTCATGACTTTCTTGTTATATATTTGGATGATTTAACTGTTTTTCCTAAATCAGATCAGCAGCATTTGGACCATCTCAGACAAGTGTACATAAAATGAAAAAAGTATGGTATCTCTTTGAATCCAAAGAAGTCATTGTTTGGTCTTGAAGAAGGTAAACTCCTGGGCCATATCATTTCGAAAGATGGTATTAGAATTGATCCTAAAAGAATACAAGCCATATTGAAAATACCTCATCCTAGAAATGTCAAAGAACTTCAAGCTTTCATAGGAAAAATCAATTTTTTGAGAAGATTCATATCTAGCTTAGCTTAACTAATTAGATTGCTTACTAGCATATTAAGAAAGAATTCAAGTATTAAATGGACAGTAGAAGCCAAACAAACATTTGAAGAAATTAAAATGGCTTTGACTAGAACACTAGTTCCTACCAGTCCACAATTTGATAGAGACTTCATAATATTTTCATTTGCTTCAGAACATATTGTAGCAGTTGTTTTATTACAAAAGTATGATCAAGGATGTGAAAAACCTGTAACGTTTTTTAGTAAAGCACTGAGAGATGCATCATTAAAATACAACGTCATGGAAAAACAAGCTTTTGCACTAGTAAAAGCCATTAAAGATTTTAGAATCTCTATATTGTATTCCCATGTGATAGCCTATGTACCAAATGCTGTTGTCAAAGAAATCTTAACTCAAGATGGAATTGAGGGAAAAAGAGGTAAATGGATTTCTATCATATTAGAATATGATATTGAAATAAAACCTACAAAGCTTATAAAGGGATAGGGATTGGCTCAACTCATGACATAAACAAATTGTCAAGCCCTGGATATTAATGAACTGGATGACGAACATGAGATGGTGACTCCACAAATCAGTTAGGCCTTCTTAGATTCACCTTGGTATGCTGATATAATTTATGTATTGTTAAACCTGAAAGCTCCTACAGGGTTATCCAGAACAAAGAAAAGGTTTTTAAAGATGACATCTTTAAAGTATTGTACTTTAGATAATGTTCTCTTTTGGAAAAATCATGATGGTATTCTATTGAATTGTTTGTTAAAAAATGAAGCTGACAAGGCTCTTAATGAATTCCATGCAGGAGACTATGGTGGACACCTTTATTGGAAATCAACTGCAGACAAGATCCTAAGAGCTGGATTTTATTGGCCCACCTTGTTCTCTGATGTAAAGAAATTTGTCACTGCTTTCCATAAATGTCAAATTTTTGAAGGCAAGAGAAAACTATTACCCTTACCCCTGAAACCAATTCCCACTGAAAGACCTTTCCAAAAATGGGGCATGGATTTCATTGGAGAAATCCATCCCCCTTCTTCTGGCCAACAAAAATGGATCCTCACTACCACAGATTATTTTACTAAATGGATAGAAGCAATTCCCTCCAGACAAGCCAATGATACTGTGATCATAGGATTCCTAGAAACCAATATACTATCAAGATTTGGCTGTCCTGAGAAAATTATAACTGATAATGCTGCTGCCTTCAAATCTAAAAAGATGATAAGTTTCTGTAATAAATATCATATCACCTTAAGCCATTCAACAACCTATTACCCTCAGGGTAATGGACTGGCTGAATCTTCCAACAAAAGTCTTATTAATATTATTAAGAAATTATTGGAAGAAAACAAGAAAAATTGGCATAAGAAACTTACAAATGCACTATTGGCAGACAGACTCACCACCAAGAAATCTATTGGGACTAGTCCTTATGAGTTAGTTTATGGTATTGAAGCTGTATTTCCTTCATCTTTAGGAGTTCCTGTAATGAAATTGCTTCAAGAATCTCAGGTTGAAACTAATGATATTCAAAGGAGAATAAATCAGACTATCAATTTGCAGCAGACCAGAGAGGAAGTTTATCAAAGATACCAAGTATTGCAGGAGAAACTAAAGAAGATATTTGATAAAAGGACCAAGGCAGAAGATTTCCAACTGGTAAACAAAGTTTTAAGATGGGATTCCAGAAGAGAGGATAAGGGAAAACATGAGAAGTTTGACTTCTTATGGAAAGGACCTTATATTATTCATGCTTTACAAGGAAACAACACATATTTTCTGAAAAACTTGGATGGTACAGAAACTGAATATGGACCAGTTAATGGTCGAATGTTGAAACATTACTTTGATCCTATTTATTAAGATATCCTGATTTTTTTTTACATGTACATACTATATCCTTTGTAATGTATCAAGTTTTGAGTGAATAGTAACTTACTGGAGTTGAAGCCCGAGGAGAAGGCCCTAAGCTTCAGAAGTATTACTGTCATACATACAATAAATCAACAAGTAGAAGAAGATTCCATGGTTCAGTCAAAATCATTCTGAGAGCAACTGACCTACTGTTCTTGACTTTTCACCAGGAAAAGCCATCCCCATGTGGAGCCAGTGTTAGACTCCTATACCAATAGGTGTCATATATCATGATTGACTTGATGGAATATGCAATATGTTCATATATTTTCTTGTTGCAAATGTTTTCCATATTGTCAAAAAAATCAAAAAATTTAAAAATGTAAAGAGGGTATATCCTAAAAGAAAAATCAAAGGATGGAAAAAATAAAATGGCCAAAAAAGTGAAAGAAAATGAACCCCACTAAAAGAAAGGCCAAGGAAAGTGTGCAAGTCTAAATGCCACTACTTTTTACTTTTATGTAAATAAACAAAATTGTGTGCAACTTGTATTTTATGCCACAATTTATGAATAGTCAAATAGTTTAAGCTTGGCTAGGTCATCTTTCAATTTTATGTTTTAGAGATAGAGAATAAAATCTGACCAAACTGTTTAATCTTGGCAGATAAGTAGATAGGTAGAGTGAATAAAAGGAGCTCAACAGTTTAATATGAGCCCTTGGATGTAATAAGGATAGAATTAGATAGATTTCCATATGTAAAAGAAAAAGTGTGATAAGGGTTTTCCAGTCTAAGTGCACCCTAATAAAGAAGAAAATATGGTAGGGTAAAGTAGGTAGGGTAGGTAGATGATGTTGCAGAATTACATGTGATGGATAATGACTCTAGATGTGTTAAATATTTACTTTCATCACAAGTGCAAAGGCATACACGATACTGGAAGAATTTCAAGCAAAGAAAAGTCAGATTATTAACTTCCCTTCTCATTTTTCCCTAAAAATTTCACTAATTTCCCCTAAGTATTAAGGAAATTGAATATTAGAGGGGCTCCAGGCATTTCCTTGACTTTTGGAGGGACCGGACCCTCGGCCCAATAATTGGAAAAACCTAAGTACTTAAAATCATTCATCATAACATTCATACACTTCTGAAAAATCTTTTCCTAAGTAAAATCCCATTTTACTTAGGAAAATCATATAATATTTCATAAAAAACCCTTTTTACAAGCATAAGTTAAATACATTAATTTAATGTTTTATACTTAGCGCTTTCATTCCATTTTCCATATTAATTTCTAACTTATTATTTAAATCCCTACAAATTTCCCATCCCCGTATTATTTTAATATAATTTCCAAATTAATATAATATCCCGCCCCATTAGTTGAAAAATAACCATATAAATAAATGAAAACGATACTCCGCCATATAAAGGGGTTAATTAACCCTCATGGTTAATTAATAACCTAATCCTCCAATCAAATCACTCCCAATGCGATTATTTCATAATAAATTGTGTTGGGCCCGCCTCATTAATTCTCCGCCATCTCCCTTTCCCGATGACCGTCCGATCAACCCATCTGAGATCTACGGCTATCATTCATATCGCTGCCCATCCTCGTCCGAATGATAACGCGTGATGGCCAAGCGATTTTCTGAACAGTGCCATGCTACGCGTCGTTCATCGTATGGAATCGCTTGCCATCCGCTCAAAACTGCCCGTCCCCAAAAGCGGTGTGATGGAAACCGCTTACCACCTGCCTCCCATGACGAAGCCCCCGTACTTGCTGACATCATCCATTAAAAAAAAAAAAACCCCGCCACCTTTGAATTTGCAAATAAAACAAAAAAACCGTGTCATTTTGACTATCCCGCATAGTAACCAGTCTCCCATGCAACGAATTTCAAAATGTTGGGAAAAATATTGAGAGGGGGGTGAATCAGTATTTAGTGCAGACTGAAAATTTTTTAATTTTTCTTTCTCTAAAACCCATACACTACTTTACTGAACCCAAGTCGCATATACATGCGGATATCCTTAATAAAACATGCGTATGACCAGAGATCTTATTATGCATTTAATTATTTACTTAGATCTTTGCATCATTCATTCATCAAATGTTTAGTTAGTAATATGCATGTGTAGTAATAATAGAATAAACCATCACACATAAGCAGCACACATGAACACCAGGATTTAAGGTGGAAACCCAATTCGGGAGAAAACCACCGTTGTCGTTGTCTCTGTCTTCAATATTTATTATAAAGAAAACATCTTACAACCATGTACTGGCGCATACTCATACCAGCACGCAGGCACCCACCTGCAGAAGGCTACAACTTTCTCTCATTTACCAGCCTCTCCTGGAAGGGAGCTACACCCCCTGCTCTCGTTTACCAGCCTCTCCTGGAAGGGAGCTACTACCCCCTGCTCTCGTTTACCAGCTACCACTGGAAGGGAGCTACAACCCCCTCACTGAAGGCTTCGACCCTCAGCACCACCATGGACCACGTTTCATCAATTTTCATACTGGATCCATCAACTTCCATACAACATACCTTGTAGGCCACTTTTCATCAGTTTTTTAGACTGGACCCACTCCACACATTTAATCTCATCATACATTAAACTAAAACTTATAACCTCATCAATTCATTCATTGAATCATCAACCAATAAAACAACAACTTGATTTTTAATCAACATAATCAGCAGCATACTCAACATTCAAACAACCCAGATCTGTATGAATACATTATTGACAGATAACAATAAAACAGTAGAACAGATCAGACATTTCATTCCACTTACTTCAGCAAAACCCTAGATTCCATACGCGCTTTTACTTCACTGAACCTACGTATATATGTGCTTTCACAAAGACCAACCTACGTATACATCTGCACATATTTCAGGACTATCCTCACATTCCATACACGCTTTTGCTGAAGACAACCTGCATATATACACGCTTTCTCTGCCACGAACCCGCGTATAGATCTGCAAACATTTCAGGGTTGCGCAACTCTTCAGAACAGATAAACAGCTTAGATATTTCCCTTCACTTCAGAAAAAAATTCGCCTCATCTCAGATCTAAACATTCCATAAACAGATCTAGAAGATATATAGTCATTTCAGGTCTAGAGATCCCGATCCATCATTTTCTTCATAGGTGCATTATTAATTCAGATCAATCAATAAACTATTACCCATTCCATACAGATATACTTCACAGCAAAGTATTCATTAAAACCCAAACATATGCACACCCTTGCACTATGATCTTCTTCTCCTTATATAGATTTAGCCTTTGTCAATACCATGAGCCAAAACCACACAACTTCCGATGGTATTCCTGGATAGGATCAAATAGATAATCCAGCGCTCAATACTGTGGGCCAATACCATGGTAATGTCCCTTGGTTTTAGAAATTTAGAGCGCAAATAGGCATACACTACTTGGTACGTACTTTTCCGCGTACATACGCTACTTTGCCTTTACAAACCCGCATATGCTTTGTGACATACCATTTTAATCATTGCTCTGGCCCTTACAAGAATTCCTTTCTCCATTACATCTGCACTGCTCTGTAGATACATCAGATTTACATCATTAACAAATAGGACAAGTCAGTTTCCATCAAGAACAACTTCATCAAGTAGGTTGCCATCAACTTTATCAAGTAGGTTGCCATCAAGGACAACACATTGCATCATATTGCCAACAATCTCATTTCATCAAGTAGGTTGCCATCAAGGACAACACATGCCAACAATCTCCCCCTTTGGACTTGATGGCAACCATGATGGTGTTTGATCACCACAATAGATAGATACATTGAATATAACCATTATTCAACCACCGTGATACTCTCCCCCTATTCAAACACCATGATACTCTCCCCCTTTGACATCAAGGGCAAAGGGCGGATCAAAACCAAAACAAGGTTTTTCTTCTCTTATAGATCTTATGTGCACTGAAGTTACCATGCTCCCCCTGAGTTCATGCTGAATCTTCGAACATATTTTTCAATGACTTTATGACCTTTCCTATCACCAAGGACTCATACTTATATCAAAGATCCAACCAAGTGGATTTACATATATGACTCAAGTACCCAACCAAGTGGGTTTACACATTTTGACTCAACTACCCAACCAAGTGGGTTTACACATTTGATCAAGTCCTTACACGACTGAATATTACAAATTTACATCATAGGTCTCAACATGACCTTTTCATCAAATTAAAACTATGACCTTTTGCAACAAATACCAAAAGGACCTCAAGAGAGAGATCATATTTCAGAATCATCATAATGCCAACAATGCATCCTCTCCACATGACCAATGCTCCCCTTAGCTTGTGCATCCTGAATACTTTCAACAGCAAATCATCAAGGCATCTTTATCAAGAACCATCAGAGAATGACACAGAATTATGAGAACTGGAACACCACCAGAGATACCAAACAACACTGAAGTTGTGCTGAAGAATGTTGAACCAGAATTTTGTCAGCAAATATCCATACGCGGTTTTATATGAGTAAACTCGCGTATATATGCGACTGTCTTTCACAAAACCCGTGTATCCAATTTAATCTTCTGAATTTAAGCAGATCAGATCTTCTGCATGGCAGAGACTACTCCTAGCTTCTGTCTGAGATATTCAAATGCTTCCATGGAATATATGAGAGAAGAAATATATGACAATGTAACTGTGTTTTCAAGTGTCATCCAACAGTTGTAGCATAAGCACATCAGTAACCAAGTCTTCAGGCTCTTTGCAGCATCAACATATTCTTTTCAAGAGGAATTATCATACCAGAACAACTTCAAGAAATCATCAATGTGATCTGATATCACCAAGATCTTCATGATTCATAATCATGATGGAACATGTGTAGGAATTATGTATAAAAGGTCTCAACTGTGACAAAATTCATCAGCAAGAAATTCTGCATGATCTATCCTTATCTCTGAATCATAAGACTTCCATCTCATCCATAAAACAAAAGATACTCTTCAGCAAAAAGAAATCAGGGCTCATCCATAATCTCATCATACGAAACCATGTATCATATCATCATCATTTGAGCATGAGTAAAATAGATACAATGCTAACAATGCAATCATTAGTAGTTATATTGATGCTCCCCCTGAACCTGTGCTCCTAATCTTGAGCCATTTCACTGTTTTCCTTAATAGAAAAGCATACGCTTCTGTATCCAAAGGAACTTGCGTGTATACACGGCTTTTGTTCACGAAACCCGCGTATGGAAAGTGAAATACTGAAAATTTCACACTCCTTCTTCTCCCCCTGAATTTGTATCACCTTTACCTATCTTCTCTTGTCACATCAGATGCACTGTCAGAAATAAACATAACCAGAATTACCAAACCAACCATGAGAATCACCATACATTGCTCCCCCTGTGATGATACATTACTAATCACCAAAATGTATCTCACATCACTCATACAGTCATTATGAGAAATAAGCTTTAGAAGCAGATGACTGCAGTAGGGTCAATATTCCCTACGTTTCTGACCAATCCTCCTTCTTTTTCCAGCTTTGCTTGAAATTTCTTATAATGTGCTAGAAATTGTCCAATTTCTTAGATCTATTCATCCTGCATTCTTTCTCTACATGTCCATATTTGTTACAAGCATAACATCTTGTGTGACCAGAAAAGTAAGCATAGGGATCATAATGTGTTTTTCTATTCTTTCTTCTATTGAAATCAGCTGCTTTATGACCATACTTGTTGCATGAGAAACAATATCCCTTAAAGAAACCCGAGTACCTTTCTGTGTAGAATCTATTTGTTTGTGACTGGAACAATCTGCTTCTGCAATTGTCTGCAACATGCCCATAATATGACATTTAAAGCATTCAACATTATTGATCAAAGGAGGGAATGATTTCTTTTGAGGGTTCATGATTGTCGTTTGACCTTTTGTTTCTTCCAACACTTCAGGTTTTGCATTGATATCCTTTGAATCTTTAGCACTTTCTTGTGAACTAGATTCTCCTTTAATAGTTTCATGAAAACCAAGACCAAATTTAACAGAAGGAGACCTTTCACTACTAAGAATATTTTCCAGAATCTTAGTACTATCTTGAAACCTCAAGAGTTTATCCTTTTCCTCTAATTTACCTTTCAAAATATTTACCTCAACCTCCAATCTTTGGCATTGCTTCTTCATGCTTTCTTCAACCCTTCTTCCTTCTTCTACTTGATCATTTATTTTTAAAATATCTTCTTTCAACCCATTTTCTTGTTCTTCAAATGTTTGTAGAATTTCTTCATTTTTCTTATTTAATGCTTCGAGATCTGCTTTTAGAGAGATGATTTCTGCTACTTCAAATGATTGTAGAAGTTCTTCATTCTTTTTATTTGATGCTTCGAGATCTGCTTTTAGAGAGATGATTTCTACTTCAAGTCTTCTATTTTGATAGGTTGCATTAACCTGCGGTCTTTGATGTATTTCTATCTGTTCCTTCATTGTTTCTATCTATCCATTCATTCTAGAGATCATCTCTTTGTAGATATATTCTCTCTCATTAAATGATATTTGTTGATCTTCAATTTTAATCTTGAGAGCTTCTTCTAGATCCATAACATTACTTTCACTATTCTCACCATTGCATGCATAAGAAGGTGAATCACAAGGACAACAATCAATACCTGTTTCATCTTCTTCATTTTCTGCTACACATGTTTTCTGAGATATCTCCTTTTGAGTAGCCTTCTTCTTTTGCTTCCTTCCCATTGTGACAGATCTCCTTCAAGCGATCAAGCTCCTTCAGAAGGACCTGCTCTGATACCAATTGTTGGGAAAAATACTGAGAGGGGGGGTGAATCAGTATTTAGTGCAAACTGAAATTTTTTTACTTTTTCTTTCTCTAAAACCCATACGCTACTTTACTGAACCCAAGTCGCGTATACACGCGGATATCCTTAATAAAACATGCGTATGACCAGAGATCTTATTATGCATTTAATTCTTTACTTAGATCTTTGCATCATTCATTCATAAAATGTTTAGTTAGCAATAAGCATGTGCAGTAATAACAGAATAAACCATCACACATAAGCAACACACATGAACACCAGGATTTAAGGTGGAAACCCAATTCGGGAGAAAACCACCGCTACCGTCGTCTCTGTCTTCAATATTTATTATAAAGAAAACATCTTACAACCATGTACTGGCGCGGACTCATACCAGTATGCAAGCACCCACCTGCAGAAGGCTACAACCTTCTCTCGTTTACCAGCCTCTCCTGGAAGGGAGATACACCCCCTGCTCTTGTTTACCAGCCTCTCCTAGAAGGGAGCTACTACCCCCTGCTCTCGTTTACCAACACCTCCTGGAAGGGAGCTACTACCCCCTGCTCTCATTTACCAGCTACCACTGGAAGGGGGATACAACCCCCTCACTGAAGGCTTCAACCCTCAGCACCACCATGGACCACATTTCATCAATTTTCATACTAGATCCATCAACTTCCATACAACATACCTTGTAGGCCACTTTTCATCAGTTTTTCAGACTGGACCCACTCCACACATTTAAGCTCATCATACATTAAATTGAAACTTATAACCTCATCAATTCATTCGTTGAATCATCAACCAATCAACCAACAACTTGATCTTTAATCAACATAATCAGCAGCATACTCAACATTCAAACAACCCAGATCTGTATGAATACATTATTGATAGATAACAGTAAAACAGTAGAACAAATCAGACATTTCATTCCACTTACTTCAGCAAAACCCTAGATTCCATACGCGCTTTTACTTCACTGAACCTGCGTATATATGTGCTTTCACAAAGACCAACCTGCGTATACATCTGCACATATTTCAGGACTATCCTCACATTCCATACGCGCTTTTTCTGAAGACAACCTACATATATACACGCTTTCTCTGCCACGAACCTGCATATAGATCTGCAAACATTTCAGGGCTGCGCAAATCTTCAGAACAGATAAACAACTCAGATCTTGCCCTTCACTTCAGAAAAACATTCGCCTCATCTCAGATCTAAACATTCCATAAACAGATCTAGAAGATATATAGTCATTTCAGGTCTAGAGATCCCGATCCATCATTTTCTTCATAGGTGCATTATTAATTCAGATCAATCAATAAACTATTACCCATTCCATACAGATATACTTCAGAGCGAAGTATTCATTAAAACCCAGACATATGCACACCCTTGCACTATGATCTTCTTCTCCTTATATGGATTTAGCCTTTGTCAATACCATGAGCCAAAACCACACAAATTCTAATGGTATTCCTGGATAGGATCAAATAGATAATCCAGCGCTCAATACTGTGGGCCAATACCATGGTAATGTCCATTGTTTTTAGAAATTTAGAGCGCAAATAGGCATACGCTACTTGGTACGTACTTTTCCACGTACATACGCTACTTTGGCTTTACAAACCTGCGTATGTTTTGTGACATACAATTTTAATCATTGCTCTGGCCCTTACAAGAATTCCTTTCTCCATTACATCTGCACTGCTCTGTAGATACATCAAATTTACATCATTAACAAATAGGACAAGTCAGTTTCCATCAAGAACAACTTCATCAAGTAGGTTTCCATCAACTTTATCAAGTAGGTTGCCATCAAGGACAACACATTGCATCATATTTCCAACAATATCATTTCATCAAGTAGGTTTCCATCAAGGACAACACATGCCAACACGAAATTAACTGTAGAAGTTTGACAACCATTACCTTGCAGAAGAAATCTGCAGTCGAGTAATCCAGAGTTCATCCGCCATAGCCAGCACCTGTTTAATCACTGTTAATTTCCCAGAAAATAGGTATTTACCTAAATTCCCATTAAACTCTGTAAAAATTCTGGTTTTTGTTTTAAATTCCACACGAAAAACTCAAACAGGGTTCAAAATTGCTTAGTTCATTCCTCAATTCCCAAAGTTACAATTGCATTTCCAAACTTGTGATTGTGCCCCTTTTTTTCATCAAAACCCGCAATTCATTTCTGAATCCACAAGAACCAGAAATGGAAGTTCCCGTGGCTTTGAATGTTGCACCCCTGAATGCCCCTCACAGAGATTTAGACTATCTGCCTCTTGTAGATAGAGATTTCTAAATTAAAGACCATGTTCTCAGTCAAAATCCTCTTCGAATTTTTTGCCGCTGCAGAGATGACTACCTAAATGGTTCTGACATTATTGGACTATGGGAATCTAATCTTCCCATGTACCTTCTCCCCTCAGTCCATATTTTTCCTGAGATAATCCATTACTGCCATGCAAATTATGATCCCAATCAACGAGCAGTGTTGTCCTCGAGTCATACTGTCCTTTTTCCCATAACTTCTCAGTCAATTAACGAGATGTTACAGTTCCAGCCTGGTCAAGCCCTGACTCCCCTTTCCATGGGAGAATTACTTGAGAAATATGCCAATTTATCCCAAGAAGAAATCAATGCCTTCGCAAAAAGGTTTAATATTTTGTTGAATAAAGGATTGCCCAGTCCTTTAGTTTCAGAGGATAAATTGATGGACCTTGAAAGTTATGTTGAGAAATTGGACAAAAATGTTGATAATCAAGCCAGTTCCTCAACTATTTCACCATCAACACCAGCATTGCCTACAGGAAAAAATCTTCATGATAGATTGGAAAATTTGTTTTATCTCGAGCATGAGGTAAAGCATTTATTTCCAGTCCAGCCTACTTTCTTTAGATATACAGAGACAGATGAAACTCTGAGAAAGCTACAAAGGACCAGAATACCGGAGGCTAAATGGTGGGAAGAAATGTTGGATTTTTTGTAAAAATTATCCTTACATGAATTTTTGATTATGTACTATAGTAAGTCATGATAAGAAGGATAAAAGGATAAACAGAGGTTAAAGAGTATCAGTAAAGCAGAGAAGCCAGCACAGAGTTACTAAATAGGACAACAATGAGCGAAATCATAGGGCTTGCCTCCAACACGATCTTAAAAGAAGGAAACAACACAACATCAGTTATCATATCTCTTATCTACGAGACCATTTGTCTCCAATTTGTTGTAAAATACTTATGAATCATCCTAGATTATATCTCGTTTTGTTAAGATATATTTTTTAAAATTTTAGTATAAATACTCCCTCAATCAGAGTATTGGATGGATTCTTAGACTTTGCTGTAACATTGACTATTTTGGAATAAAGTGTTGTTGGAGAAATTTTGTGTGGCTAGCTGGACGAGGAATTGATGCAAAAGACTTTTTATAGGATTCTTGTGTCAAACAACGGATCAATAAGTCATCTATCTCTTATGTTTTGAAGTTTTATACTTGTTTATTATGTCATCTGTGTTTCATTTCTGAATGATTAATGAAAAGGAATAAATCAGAAAGTGCTTAAGTGCAATCTTCTTTCAATCATTATTATTCTAAATGTTTTCTTCTGAACTAGCTTAAACAGTGAATTCTTAATTGCTCTTGTTTTCTAGTTTATACATTTTGATTATTTAGTAAAGAATACTTAATTTCTCTTTATTAATAATCACTCAATTTCCATCTTTTGAATGTGTTGAAGGATTGTTAATTGCTCTTCATCCATTTTGATTCCATTCCATTCACTTCAGATTTATAATTGTTCCCTGTTTAATTACCTTGCCCTGTGGAACCATCTTTTGTTAAGAAACTTAATTCAGTTATGCTATCCTTTTTTACTCCATGAGCCCAATGGCCTAAATTACCCAGTCTTACCCTCAGTTACAGAATTCCATCACTCAAATTCAAACAAAACCCCTAGACTTTATAACTAGCCTAATATCTTCCAAAACAAAGCTAAATTTTACAGAGAGAGCCCTCTCTGGGTACAGATTGGCTAGATTTTGTACCTAAAAGTTGGGTTTTGGTTACCTCAGACCCCTTTCCTCTTCCCAACAAATTCAAGGAAAATCTGAGTGATAACATAGTGGCGATCATACTGGGGATCTGAATAATTTATTTGTTACTATTTTTTATTTTATAAACTACAGACGGAGCCTGAAGATTATCCAGGTAGCCTTTGAAATTGCTCTTGTTTTGCAATTTCAAAAGTAAATAAATGTTGCTTCAGTCTATCTCCGGTCTAGTTTATGAACTGAACATTCGGTTTCAGCTACTTGATCAGTTCCTCTAGTTAAAAAAATCTTTAAGAAAATTCAAATCCAATATCTAAAACTTTTTGAAGAGATTGTTGAAGTTGTATTGTTCATTTCATTTAGATAAAGAAAAAAAAACAAAAACAAAAACAAAAAATATATCACCTAGAAACCTGGCTTCAGAAAGGACTCGTTACACCAGGGCTAATCCTGATCCAAATCCACCACCTTTGTTTGAAAATCTGAATCTGATCCCTAGAATTCTTAGGAGACAAGATAGTCAAGAAAGCTCTGGTAGTTCTCGACCTCTATATAGATCAATATCCTGTCCTGTGAAGTGGATTTATCTTGAAGACGAACCTTTTGACGAGCAGTTTGAAACATCTTTATTTGTAAATTTTTCTGAATCTAAGATGTCCAATTTGGTTCCAAACCCAGTGTTTCTTGAAGATTTACAATTTGAATTTGTTACTTCACATCTTGATAAAAATTTGTGAAATTCCATACAATCTGAGCTTACCTCTGAAGGTACATCAAATATTTTTGTGATCACTTCAGCTTCTCCAAGTTCATCAACATTTCCACAAACATCTCAACCTCAAATTATCCCTTCTACTCCTCCATCCATTACTCATAGACCAACCTCACCTGTTATTTCATCACTACCTCCTGCAATGGCAAACAAATATGCTCCTTTGGTTTTACCAGCTAATCTAGGGGCTATGCCTCAAGATTACCAAAGTAAAATCATTCCTTTTGATGGTTTTGGTACTTACACTACACAACAACATACTAAAAGGATGAATGATTATTTTGAAATTTATGAAATAGATGCTGATGATGTAAGAATGAGAATATTTGTCCAGAGTCTTACTAGAGAAGTTAGAACCTGGTTTAGAGCCCTTCTTGCAAACAGTGTTACTGACTTACAAGCTCTCTATAGATAATTTTTAAATAGATGGGAAAAGAAGAAAGATCCTCTTCAAATATTATCAGACTTTGGAAAACTAAAAAGAGTACCAAATGAAACTGTGCAAGATTATGTCACAAGGTTCAATGAGGCTTATAATGTTATTCCCCAAAATCTTAGACCTCCTCCAGATTCAGTATTAATCAAATTCCCTGATGGATTTTATTCTGATATGGTGTATCAACTTAGGGAAAGAGCTCCTCAAATTTTAGAAGAGCTACAAAGCATAGCTGTTAGTGTTGAAGCCAACCTGATAGAGAAACGAGCTAGAGCTAGAGCTGAAAGGAGAATGCCTTTAAATGAAGAACCCACAGCTTTCGATAAGAAACTTGATGCTATCATTAAAGGGATGGAAAGGCTAGCAGATAGAGTAGAAACAATTGAAAATAAATCTCCTTGGGATGGTCAACCGAACAATACTGTAAGAAATCCAAATTTCAAAAGGAACAAAAATCAAAATACTGGAAAAACTGGTCCTGACCAAAATATTAGGCCTCCATTCCAGGAAAATTATATTGAAGCCTCAACTTCTGAGGAACCAACTGAAGATGCTCAAATAAAAAACTTGATTGAACGCAAGAACGAACCAAAAATTTTCTTGACCCAAGATGATCAAGAAGCTCACATTCTTAAGCAATTTCAAACCCATTCAGGAGAATCATTTGATTTTAAGGAAGGATATGACACAGCCATTTACGAAGTTCACAAACAATATAATTTGAGGAGCAGAAGAATTGATGTCCCGAAAACAAGTAAACAGAAAGCTACAAAATATCCCCTCAAAGGTAAAATCAAGACTACCTCTGTACATATTCTTTCTAGAACAGATCCTAATCCTGCCAACCCAATAATTGAAGATGTATCTGATACTCAACTGAATAAAAAACAACTTTCCAATACTCTTCCTCCCAAAGGAAACGTAGAGGAACCTCCAGAAGTTGATTCGGAAACAACTTCAGCCCATAATCCCACTCCTGATAAAGAGAAAAATATTGAAAACACAGATGAAAATGACAATCCAACTGTTCGAAATACAAGCACTCAAATTGAAAAACCTTTTAATCTGGAAGCTGAAGTAGGCAAATTAAAAATAGTTGTTCCATTGTCTGAATTAGCTAAACATGATGTCTATCGAAGCCAAATCAATAGATCACTTAATATTACTAGAAGTGATGATTCAGTAAATGTTTTTGACGACCAACCCAGATTACTTTTTCGCCCTGAAGTAAATGGAAAAACAGGAATTGGAGGAACTCCTCCATTCTATGTGAGTTTGAATATACATGATAAAATACTTCATAATGCCATGCTTGATTCTGGGGCATCTCACAATTTAATGCCCAAGGCTGTAATGGAGAAATTAAACCTAGACATCACCAGACCATACAAAGATCTCTTTTCTTTTGATTCAAGTCAGGTGAGATGTTTAGGATTAATCAAAGATTTGTGTGTTTCATTGGTTCAATACCCTACTAAAACAATTTTGATGGATATAGTAGTAGTAGATATTCCTCCAAAATATGGTATGCTATTGTCCAGATCCTGGGGTGCAAAACTTGGAGGATATCTTCAATTAGACATGTCATATGCTACTATTTCAGTGTTCGGTCAACCTAAGAGACTATACAGAGAAACTTTAATGAAATATGTAGTCAGTAGTTAGGAGAAACCTGAAAATTTCCCCATCTACTCAGTACACTCTGATATGGACTCATTTATTCTTTATAATGCTGAATTTGATCTTCCCATTGAATTAGAAGTTTCAGCAATAGAGCCAAAAGAAATTATAAATCATAAATCAAGTGTTCAAATCTAGGAAATTTCTGAGAGCAAAGAAACATTAGATACCAAAGAAAAACCAGAATAAAATAAAAAACAAGATCTCACTGTTAAGAAAGTTCCTAAATCACCTGACACCAATTATGAACATGAAATTCTGTGGCACTTAGAATTTGATGGTTCAGTTAGTAAGTTAGGAGCAGGAGCTAGAATTTGGATACACAATCTTGAAAATGATCATACTGAAGGCCATGCTTACAGATTGAACTTTAAATGCACTAATAATATGGCAGAATATGAAGCTCTTTTGTTAGGGCTTAAACTTGTCAAAAGATTAGGATCAATTAGAGTATCTGTCATAGGAGATTCTGATTTAATCATTCAACAGATTAAAGGTCACTTTTTGGCAAACGATCCCAGACTGAGAGAATATAGAGGGAAAATTGTAGATATTTTCAATACTTTTCTGCAGACTCAGCTTGCTAAAATCCCAAGAAAACAAAATTTGCATGCTCATAGTCTTGCAATGTTTGCTAGCACTTGTAAATTACCATTTGAACCTAATCATCAGTTCATAGCTGAGATTAGACATAGACCAGCTATACCAGACAATCTTAAGAATTGGCAAGTGTTTGCAAATGACAATCAAATTAAAAAATTTCTAACTTTATAAAATGAATTTTCTAACAGTAACATAGATGAAGATATAGTCATTGAATCTGATCAAATAAATGAACAAGAAACAGACATTTCAGAAGAAAATGCAATTCAAATGCTTCATCCAACTAACTTCACCAAAAAAGAAATGCAGGACCTTAAACAAATGGAGGTTGATGAGATTATAGAAGATGAATCTGAGATCATTAATTTGAAAGATAATCATTTGCCTAAAGGATTAACTCCTCTGGAAGATCTTTTTGATTCTAATGATATTCCAAAGAAACCCAAAATGGAACCATTGAAAGATAATATTGAGGAATATAATCTGGGAACTGAAGAAAATCCTAAAATCATAAAATTATCTAAATCTTTGCCTCCAGATCAAAAACTAAAATATTTTGAACTAATAAGAGAATTCCAGGATGTCTTTGCCTGGAGTTATGAAGACTTGAAAGCATATGATACCTCTATAATTCAGCATACAATACCTCTGGAAGAAAATCAGAAACCATTCAAACAGAAACTCAGAAGAATCAACCCTATACTATTGCCTTTAATTGAAAAAGAAATCAAAAGAATGTATGAAGCAGGGATAATTGCTCCTATTACATTTTCAGAGTGGGTGTCTAACTTAGTCCCTACTAGGAAAAAATCTGGAGAAATCAGATTATGTGTTGATTTAAGAAATGTAAATAAGGTTTCTTTGAAGGATAATTATCCTTTGCCTAAAATGGATCACATTTTACAAAGGGAAGGATTTCTCTTTTAGATGGGTTCTCAGGATATAATCAGAATTTAGTTCATCTTGATGACCAGGAAAAAACAACTTTTACAACACCATGGGGTACATTCAAGTACGTTAAAATGCCATTTGGACTTAAAAATGTTGGAGAAACCTTCCAAAGAGCAATGGAAATTTCATTTGCAAAAGAAATTCATGACATCTTGTTATATATCTGGATGATTTAACTATTTTTTTCTAAATCAGATCAACAACATTTGGACCATCTCAGACAATTATTCATAAAATGCAGAAAGTATGGTATCACTTTGAATCCAAAGAATTCACTGTTTGGTCTTAAAGAAGGTAAACTCCTGGGCCATATCATTGCAAAATATGGTATTAGAATTGATCCTGAAAGAATACAAGCCATATTGCAAATACCTCATCCTAGAAATGTCAAAGAACTTCAAGCTTTCATAGGAAAAATCAATTTTTTGAGAAGATTCATATCTAGCTTAGCTGAACTAATTTGATTGCTTACTAACATGTTAAGAAAGGATTCAAGTATTAAATGGATAGTAGAAGCCAAACAAGCATTTGAAGAAATTAAAATGGCTTTGACTAGAACACCAGTTCTTACCAGTCCACAATTTGATAGAGACTTCATAATATTTTCATTTGCTTCAGAACATACTGTAGCAGTTGTTTTATTACAAAAGGATGATCAAGGATGTGAAAAACCTATAGCATTTTTTAGTAAAGCACTAAGAGATGCATCATTAAAATACAACATCATGGAAAAACAAGCTTTTGCACTTGTAAAAGCCATTAAAGATTTTAGAATCTATATATTGTATTCCCATGTGATAGCCTATGTATTAAATGTTGTTGTCAAAGACATCTTAACTCAAGATGGAATTGAGGGAAAAAGAGCTAAATGGATTGCTACCATATTAGAATATGATATTGAAATAAAACCTACAAAGCTTATAAAGGGACAGGGATTGGCTCAACTCATGACAGAAACACATTGTCAAGCCCTGGATATTAATGAACTGGATGAAAAACAGGAGATGGCAACTCCACAAATCAGTCAGACCTTCTTAGATTCACCTTGGTATGCTGATATAATTTATGTATTGTTAAACCTGCAAGTTCCTCCAGGGTTATCCAGAACAAAGAAAAGGTTTTTAAAGATGACATCTTTAAAGTATTGTATTTTAGATAATGTTCTCTTTTGGAAAAATCATGATGGTATTCTATTGAATTGTTTGTTAAAATATGAAGCTGACAAGGCTCTCAATGAATTACATGCAGGAGACTGTGGTGGACACCTTTATTGGAAATCAACTGCAGACAAGATCCTAAGAGCTGGATTTTATTGGCCCATCTTGTTCTCTGATGTAAAGAAATTTTTCACTGCTTGCCATAAATGTCAAATTTTTGAAGGCAAGAGAAAACTATTACGCTTACCCCTGAAACCAATTTCAACTGAAAGACCTTTCCAACAATGGGGCCTGGATTTCATTGGAGAAATCCATCCCCCTTCTTCTGGCGAACACAAATGGATCCTCACTGCCACAGATTATTTTACTAAATGGATAGAAGCAATTCCCTCCAGACAAGCCAATGATACTGTGATCATAGGATTCCCAGAAACCAATATACTATCAAGATTTGGCTGTCCTGAGAAAATTATAACTGATAATGTTGCTGCTTTCAAATCTAAAAAGATGATAAGTTTCTGTAATAAATATCATATCACCTTAAGCCATTAAACAGCCTATTACCCTCAGGGTAATGGACTGGCTGAATCTTCCAACAAAAGTCTTATTAATATTATTAAGAAATTATTGGAAGAAAACAAGAAAAATTGGCATAAGAAACTCACAAATGCACTATGGGCAGACAGACTCACCACCAAGAAATCTATTGGGACTAGTCCTTATGAGTTAGTTTATGGTAATGACGCTGTATTTACTTCAGCTTAGGAGTTCCTGTAATGAAATTGCTTCAAGAATCTCAAGTTGAAACTAATGATATTCAAAGGAGAATAAATCAAAATATCAATTTGCAGTAGACCAGAGAGGAAGTTTATCAAAGATCCCAAGTATTGCAGGAGAAACTAAAGAAGATATTTGATAAAAGGACCAAGGCAGAAGATTTCCAACTGGGAAAAAAAGTTTTAAGATGGGATTCCAAAAAAGAGGATAAGGGAAAACATGGGAAGTTTGACTTCTTATAGAAAGGACCTTATATTATTCATGCTTTACAAGGAAACAACACATATTTTCTGAAAAACTTGGATGGTACAGAAACTGAAGATGGACCAGTTAATGGTCGAATGTTGAAACATTACTTTAATCCTATTTGTTAGGATATCCTGATTTTTTTTACATGTACATACTATATCCTTTGTAATGTATCAAGTTTTGAGTGGATAGTAACTTACTAGAGTTGAAGCCTGAGGAGAAGGCCCTAAGCTTCAGAAGTATTACTGTCATACATACAATAAAGCAACAAGCAGAAGAAGATTCCATGGTTCAGTCAAAATCATTTTGAGGGCAACGAACCTGTTGTTCTTGACTTTTCACCAGGAAAAGCCATCCCCATGTGGAGCCAGTGTTAGACTCCTATACCAATAGGTGTCATATATCATGTTTGACTTGATGGACTATGCAATATGTTCATATATTTTCTTGTTGCAAAGGTTTTCCATATTTTCAAAAAAATCAAAAAATTTAAAAATGTAAAGAGGGTATATCCTAAAAGGAAAATCAAAGGATGGAAAAAATAAAATGGCCAAAAAAGTGAACGAAATTGAACCCCACTAAAAGAAAGTTCAAGGAAAGTGTGCAATTCTAAATGCCACTACTTTTTACTTTTATGTAAATAAACAAAATTGTGTGCAACTTGTATTTTATGCCACAATTTATGAATAGTCAAATAGTTTAAGCTTGGCTAGTTCATCTTTCAATTTTATGTTTTAGAGATAGAGAATAAAATCTCGACCAACCGTTTAATCTTGGCAGATAAGTAGATAGGTAGAGTGAATAAAAGGAGCTCAATAGTTTAATCTGAGCCCTTGGATGTAATAAGGATAGAATTAGATAGATTTCCATATGTAAAAGAAAAAGTGTGATAAGGGTTTTCCAGTCTAAGTGCACCCTAATAAAGGAGAAAATATGGTAGGGTAAAGTAGGTAGGGTAGGTAGATGATGTTGCAGAATTACATGTGATGGATAATGACTCTAGTTGTGTTAAATCTTTACCTTCATCACAAGTGCAAAGGCAGACACTATACTAGAAGAATTTCAAGCAAAGCAAAGTCAGATTATTAACTTCCCTTCTCATTTTCCCCTAAAAATTTCACTAATTTCCCCTAAGTATTAAGGCAATTGAAGATTAGAGGGGCTCAAGGCATTTCCTTTACTTTTGGAGGGACCGGACCCTTGGCCCAATAATTGGAAAAACCTAAGTACTTAAAATCATTCATCATAACATTTATACACTTCTGAAAAATCTTTTCCTAAGTAAAATCCCATTTTACTTAGGAAAATCATATAATATTTCATAAAAAACCCTTTTTACAAGCATAAGTTAAATACATTAACTTTATGTTTTATACTTATCGTTTTCATTCCATTTTCCATATTAATTTCTAACTTATTATTTAAATCCCTACAAATTTCCCATCCCCGTATTATTTTAATATAATTTCCAAATTAATATAATATCTCGCCCCATTGGTTGAAAAATAACCATATAACTTTAATTAATTGGTTGAATTTCCAATTAAATAAATGAAAATGATACTCCGCCATATAAAGGGGTTAATTAACCCTCATGGTTAATTAATAACCTAATCCTCCAATCAAATCACTCCCGACGTGATTACTTCATAATAAATTGTGTTGCGCTCGCCTCATTAATTCTTCGACATTTTCCTTTCTCGATGACCGTCCGATCAACCCATCTGAGATCTACGACTATCATTCATATCGCTTTCCATCCTCATCCGAACGATAATGCACAATGGCCAATCAATTTTCTGAATAGTGTCGCGCCACGCGTCGTTCATCGTATGGAATCGCTCGCCCTCCACTCAAAACCGCCCATCCCCAAAAGATGTGCGATGGAAACCGCTTACCACTTGCCTCCCGTGATGAAGCCCCGTACTTGCTGACTTCATCCATTAAAAAATAAAAAAAAACCCGCCACCTTTGACTTTGCAAATAAAACAAAAAACCCGCGCAGTAACCATTTTCACTATCCCGCGCAGTAACCAGTCTCCCATGCAACGAATTTCGAAATTAACTGTCGAAGTATGCCAACCGTTACCTTGCTGAATAAATCTGCAGTCGAGTAATCCAGAGTTCATCCGCCATAGCCAGCACCTGTTTAATCACTATTCATTTCCTAGAAAACAGGTATTTACCTAAATTCCCACTGAACTCTGTAAAAATCCTGGTTTTTGTTTTAAATTCCAAACGAAAAACTCAAACAGGGTTCAAAATTGCTTAGTTCATTCCTCAATTCCCAAAGTTACAATTGCATTTCCAAACTTGTGATTGTGCATGTTTTTTTTCATCAAAACCCACAATTCATTTCTGAATCCATAAGAACCAGAAATGGAATTTCCCATGGCTTTGAATGTCGCACCCCTGAATGCCCCTCACAGAGATTTAGACTATCTGCCTCTTGTAGATAGGGATTTCTAAATTAAAGACCTTGTTCTCAATCAAAATCCTCTTCGAATTTTTTGCCGCTGTAGAGATGACTACCTAAATGGTTCTGACATTATTGGACTATGGGAATCTAATCTTCCCATGTACCTTCTCCCCTCAGTCCATATTTTTCCTAAGATAATCCATTACTGCCATGAAAATTATGATCCCAATCAACGAGCAGTGTTGTCCCCGAGTCAGACTGTCCTTTTTCCCATAACTTCTCAATCAATTAACGAGATGTTACAGTTCCAGCCTGGTCAAGCCCTGACTCCCCTTTCCATGGGAGAATTACTTGAGAAATCTGCCAATTTATCCCAAGAAGAAATCAATGCCTTCGCAAAAAGGTTTAATATTTTGTTGAATAAATGATTGCCCAGTCCTTTAGTTTCAGAGGATAAATTAATGGACCTTGAAAGTTATGTTGAGAAATTGGACAAACATGCTGATAATCCATCCATTTCCTCAACTAGTTCATCATCAACAGCAGCATTGCCTACAGGAAAAAATCTTCATTATAGATTGGAAAATTTGTTTTATCTCGAGCATGAGGTAAAGCATTTATTCCCAGTCCAGCCTACTTTCTTTAGATATACAGAGACAGATGAAACTCTGAGAAAGATACAAAGGACCAGAATACCGGAGGCTAAATGGTGGGAAGAAATGTTGGATTTTTTGTAAAAATTATCCTTACATGAATTTTTGATTATGTACTATAGTAAGTCATGATAATAAGGATAAAAGGATAAACAAAGGTTAAAGAGTATCAGTAAAGCAGAGCAGCCAGCACAGAGTTACTAAAGAGTTCAACAATGAGCCAAATCATAGGGCCCGCCTCCAGCACGATTTTAAAAGAAGGAAACAGCACAACATCAATTATCATCTCTCTTATCTACGAGACCATCTGTCTCTAATTTGTTGTAAAATACTTATGAATCATCCTAGATTATATCTCGTTTTGTTAAGAGATATTTTTTATAATTTTTTGTATAAATACTCCCTCAATCAGAGTATTGGATGGATTCTTAGACTTTGCTGTAACATTGACTATTTTGGAATAAAGTGCTGTTGGAGAAATTTTTTGTGGCTAGCTGGATGAGGAATTGATGCAAAAGACTTTTTACAGGATTCTTGTGTCAAACAATAGATCAATAAGTCATCTATCTCTTATGTTTTGAAGTTTTATACTTGTTTATTATGTCATCTGTGTTTCATTTCTGAATGATTAATGAAAAGGAATAAATCATAAAGTGCTTAAGTGTAATCTGCTTTCAATCATTATTATTCTAAATGTTTTCTTCTGAACTAGCTTAAACAGTGAATTCTTAATTACTCATGTTTTCTAGTTTATACATTTTGATTATTTAGTAAAGAATACTTAATTTCTCTTTATTAATAATCACTCAATTTCCCTCTTTTCAATGTGTTGAAGTATTCTTAATTTCCCTTCATCCATTTTGATTCCATTCCATTCACTTCAGATTTATAATTGTTCCCTGTTTGATTACCTTGCCCTGTGGAACCATCTTTTGTTAAGAAACTTAATTCAGTGAAGCTATCCCTTTTGACTCCATGAGCCCAATGGCCTAAATTACTCAGTCTTACCCTCAGTTACAGAATTCCATCACCCAAATTCAAACAAAATCCCTGGACTTTATAACTAGCCTAATATCTTCCAAAACAAAGCTAAATTTTACAGAGAGAACCCTCTCTGGGTACAGATTGGCTAG
The DNA here is from genome assembly GCA_034641835.2 of Pinus albicaulis. Taxonomy (NCBI): domain Eukaryota; kingdom Viridiplantae; phylum Streptophyta; class Pinopsida; order Pinales; family Pinaceae; genus Pinus; species Pinus albicaulis. The sequence continues at coordinate 39,207,966 of CM076581.1, read as the reverse complement.
ATTCTGTACCTAAAAGTTGGTTTGTGGTTACCTCGGACCCCTTTCCTCTTCCCAACAACTTCAAGGAAAATCTGAGTGATAACATAGTGGTGACCATACTGGGGATCTAAATAATTTATTTGTTACTATTGTTTATTTTATAAACTACAGACGGAGCCTGAAGATTAGCTAGGTAGCCTTTGAAATTGCTCTTGTTTTGCAATTGCAAAAGTAAATAAATGCTACTTCAGTCTATCTCCGGTCTAGTTTATGGACTGAACATTCGGTTTCAAATACTTGATCAGTTCCTCTAGTTAAACAAATCTTTAAGAAAATTTAAATCCAATATCTAAAACTTCTTGAAGAGATTGTTGGAGTTGTACTGTTCATTTCATTTAGATTAAAAAAAAAAAAAACAAAAACAAAAAACAAAAAATATATCACCTAGAAACCTGGCTTCAGAAAGGACTCATTACACCAGGGCTAATCCTGATCCAAATCCACTACCTGTGTTTGAAAATCCGAATTTGATCCCCAGAATTCTTAGGAGACAAGATATTCAAGAAAGCTCTGGTAGTTCTCGACCTCTCTATAGATCAATATCCTGTCCTGTGATGGATTTATCTTGAGGACAAACCTTATGACGAGCAGTTTGAAACATCTTTATTTGTAAATTTTTCTGAATCTAAGTTGTCCAATTTGGTTCCAGACCCAGTGTGTCTTGAAGATTTACAATTTGAATTTGTTACTTAACATCTTGATAAACATTTGTGAAATTCCATACAATCTGAGCTTACCTCTGAAGGTACATCAAATATTTATGTGATCACTTCAGCTTCTCCAAGTTCATCAACATTTCCTCAAACATATCACTAGTAGAAAATGATGAAATTAGTGACTAGGTGACTAAAAAAGTTAGTCACCACAATTATTTCAAGTGAATTACTACTAAATTTGAGAAATTTTAAGTGACAGAACTAAAAATGACTAACTTAAACGACTAATTTAGTTTAGGGATAAAATATATGACTATATGATAAGTGACCAAACTAAAAGCGACTAACTAAAATGACTAATTTAGTCCAGGACTAAAATATATGACTAGATAATAAGTGACCAAACTAAAAACGACTAACTAAAATGACTAATTTAATCTAGGACTAAATATATGACCAAATAATAAGTACAACAAGTGTATGAATTAGTCATTTATGTTAGTAATTGTTAATTTTGTCACTCTAGAAATGAAATATTGCAATTTTGATATTGAAGTGTGATTTGGTCGAATTTTATTGGTTGCAGTGTATTTTGGTGGCCCAATGGGAAGCTTCCACGTGGCCCAACTAGAGGCCACCACGTGGCTCTTCCACATTGGCTAAAAAAATTTTAAAGGTTGAAAGGCCTTGGCAGGAATCAAACCTGACCTGCCATAACAAACTCCAAAGCCTTACCATCTCACCTATAGGTGGTTCTCAACCATAATGTCTACCACTTATATTTGAACGACATGTATGGGCGCGTTGGGAGGAAGGGTCGAGCGGTGAGCCCTGACCCCAACTAGTCGTATCACACCCACAGGACCTGTCACGGAGGCGGACTGAGGAAAGGAGCATGGACCAACCCTAAGTCCTCGTCATTTTCATAAGCCATGTTCACTTAGTCATGTTCACAAACCCACATATTTTAACTATAAGAAACTTTTTATTATTAATATTATCTCTCTCTCTCTATATATATATATAATTCGTGGATATGGTTGCAATATTCATTCATGATTTCAAAATATATTTTCATTGATCTTTTATTCTTAAGATTTGTAAAAAAATTATTTAAAAATAAAATCTTTGAAGATAGCTTATACTCTAGTTAATAACATATTTACCATAGTTTAATTTCCAGTATAATTTGAGTAAATCTTTGCATAAAAAATGGATATGAATACTTAACTAGGATTACTTCCATAATTATTTATGTGGTCCTTAACACTTGTGTAAAAGTACAACTATAAATGTATAGTTTTATTAGTGGTTACTACCCATCAAGTAAATAATTTGTCCACTTCACTTCTCATTTTTTTATTTAAAATTTCCAAAACAAATCTATATAGAACTGTAAACATATCTATATAAAATTATATTTTACTATTGAGTATTATTAATTTAAAATATATGAAAATAATTATAAATATTCAATTTCCTAACTATCTAAAAATAGTAACCTTCCAATCAATATAAAATTATATTTTTCAATTAAGTATTTTCAATTTAATCTATATAGAATTCTATTTTCAATTTAATCTATAAAGAATTCTATTTTCCAATTAAGTATTATTAATTTAAAATAAAATATATGTAAAAAATCATAAATATTTAATTTGGTAATTCACTAAAAATAAAATTAACGTTCAAATCTATATAAGATTTTATTTTTCTTATTAATTAATGTTATTAATTTAAAATATTTTTAAATAATAATAAATATTCAAATGTGTAACTATGGCGCCATAATGAATATCCTATGTGTAACATTAATTTAAAATATTTTTAAATAATAATAAATATTCAAATGTGTAACTATGGCGCCATAATGAATATCCTATCAATTGTGTAACTATATGAAAATAAAAAGGGCGCCATAGTGAATATCATTTCAGAAAAACAGAGTTGTGCGCCCCATTCGACCTCTTCAATCATCTAGGGCATTCGACCTCTTCAATCATCTAGGGCAAACAGTGATGAAAAACCGAGCAAGATGTTAGATCACGCCGGAGGAAAAGGAAAATTTACAGCAAAAGGAAGCAGAGTACTCATCCCTCGGCACCACTGCAAATACATGGTTGCAACCTAACCTAAGTGGCGAAGGACTAGCAGCTCGTGAGGGGACAATGATTTCAGAAAAACAGTGTTGTCCGCCCCATTCGACCTCTTCAATCATCTAGGGCAAACAGTGATGAAAACCCCGAGCAAGATGTTAGATCACGCGGGAGGAAACGGAAAATTTACAGCAGAAGGAAGCGGAGTACTCATCCCTGGGCACCACTGCAAATACATGGTTGCAACCATGGTTTGTAGAGCAAGTCAAGGCGGAAACAGAGGATGAAGTCTAGATATAGAGGACAGTCTTATTCACATTGTTAGGATCCAGACAGAAGTGAATAAGACTGTCCTCTATGGATGCCCAAGATCATGGTAAGATGACTGTGGAATAGTTTTGAATTTCTGTAGAGTCTATACTCATTGTTGACAAATGAAGAAGTATGAGTGGGCATGTAGCTATGTATTTTATCCTGATGCAGACAAATTGGAACATCACTTTGTAGGTAATCCTGTGGCAACAAGGCGAACTTCTCCACTCCCATCCAGAACACCACCACCTCCACCTACATTGAAAGACCAAGATCGTCAGTCACCGCCTATGGTACAACCAGATTCAAAGGCAATGCAAGGTGGTGTTGGTAGTGGGAGCTCTTTAGGAGCATTTTGGTCAAGTCAGTATGCACAGGAATCTGTGCCTATGGATGACAAAGGCCCTGTGTTTGATAAGGATCCTGGGAGTGAAAGTGTATTCAAGCAGAGGTCACAAAGCCCTGAAACTCATCCAAAACAAGGCATTTTAAGTTCACCAAAGGAAAACCAGCCCAGAGCTGGACACATTTTGAAAAGTGGTATGTCAAACTTTAAGAAGAAGGTGCATGCCTCACCACAACCTATAACTCGGCAGGGATATGATGAAATGAATTCAGATATAAGCCAGATAAGGCTTAGCTCTGAAGATACTGACCAAGGGGATGAAAACACAATCGACTCTGGTGTATCTCCAGTGAAGGCTTCAGCTTCAGAATTTGGTGGGCCATTTCATGACGATTCATTTAATGCATTTGTTGCAGATTTCGATAACCATAAGCCCACCACTGGAACTAGTGTGTTTGGAAAAGAAAGCTTACAAGTAGAAGTGGATAGATTGAAAGAAGAGCTGGAGCAGGTGCGCTTAGAAAAGGCAGAAATCACATCAAAGTATGAAAAATTGACAGCTATCTGCCGTTCTCAAAGGCAAGATATCCAAGAGTTAAAACAGACCTTGTCTACAGCATCTGCTCCGAACTTCACCACATTCAGTAAAGAAGGTAGCACAAAACCAGTCATATCCCAACAGACACAAGTGCAACAGCTGAAACAACAGCAAAAACAACGGTTGGTCCCTGGAAGCTGGCACTCAGGCATCAAGGTTTGTTCCTATTGCAATAATTTCTGATGCTGGTTGTGTAGTGTGCTTGATATTCCTGCATCTTAAAAATCTTTTTAGAAATATGTTATCTCTAGAAATCCTTTCTTCTCGACCAAAAAAAAGGTAATTTTATTTCATATAGAGTGAAATTACATACAGCAGATGATAAAAGCATTCATAATAACATTAACACGGGTCAACGGTAAGATATAGATATGTCCATCATATACTGTCCTTATAGTAAACACTTTATATCATCCTACATATTTCTACAAAAATGGAGATCAACGGTAATCAAAATAATACAGAATATAACTGTTGCCATTTGTCCATCAAAAAATATTTCTGCACAGTTCTCTTATACAAATTCAGTCATTAAAAACATGCTATTTATTGCCTTGTCAACAGAAAATGAAAACCGTAGTAGAAAGAAGCATGAGTAAACTGTGAGCACAGTTCAGCCTGATCTTCCATGATGACCCAGCCACTTCTAGCTAGACTGAGATGCTCCTTTGACAATCCATCAGCCATATGATTCCTTTTTGTGTAGATGTGGGATAAAGAGATAGAATGATTGCTGATAAGTGATCCAATCTAGCTGAAAAAATTGGTACTTCCGCTTCCTTGGAACTTTGACAATTTGAGTGCAACAAGATTTATTGACCATGCCAATTGATCTTCCTCATTCTTTAACCTCACAAAATTGGATCTAATTTTGTCAATATACAAATCCCATATAATATATATCTGCATCTTCTTCCCCAAGATCCAGATCCCTCCCAGTACTTGATGCCAAATAGTGGTTCTGTTCACATTGGCAATTTGTGATAGATCAAAGAAGCCCCTGGATAGCAAATACAGAGTGATATGGTCTGGAATCCTATAATCATTACCACAACCTACCCAGGAATCCACCCCAAATTTTACCCTTGTTCGCCTCATCACTCCAAACAAGTCTGTTACCTACTAATCGAAAAGTGAAGACAACCATCCATTAGTTAGGCTCTTTAGAGGATTTCTTATTAGCCATCCATTGCTTCATAGGAAATATACTTTTCTTTTATCACTTGGGCATGTGAGCCATCACTCCAAGTCTCCATGCACTTTTTGCTTATAAAGCTTTGGAAAATAAGAAAATGTTCTAAAGTCCCTATCTACCCTGGGCTTCTGGAACTGATATCCTCTTCCAATTAACTAGTGGTATACACTCTCTATCTTTGCACTTAGACCGAATAAATATGTAGTATAACCTTCTAATTACCTCCAAAATTCCCTTTTGTATCCAGGATAAAGACATCCAGCTCTCTAACACTGCTTTGACCAGGACCAAATGACCCCCTCTAGACAACCAATGATTGCACCATAAGTTTAATTTTTTTCTCCACTTTTGTGATAAGACATTGCTGACATGTTTCCTGATATTTATTTGGGTAAAGTATAAAGTCCAGGTACTCCATATCACTCTCCATATCAAACAGTTGATAAGGAAACAGAGCAGACATAAAAGACTTGCTCCTTATCAGTGATGCCACAAGGAACGGGTACTTATTGTCATTGTTCCACATCCATGTTGCCAAGCAGAAAAGATCTATAATATCTTTCAGTCTATCTGCACTTCTCTTAGAGCTATCACAGAAATTTAGTAACAAAAAGAAGATATGGCAAAGTACAAGTATTTGCAACTTTGATTTCTTTAAAATATCCAGCCCTAAGAGCTTCCTTCAAGCCCCACTAAGGCCTTCTGCTACAATAGGAAACAATAGTGGAGAAATGAGGAAACAGAGGAGACAGAAAGACTTAATCCTCGTCAGTGATACCACAAAAGGAAATGGTGCTGGTCCAAATCGATCTGCATACCTGTTGCCAAGCATAAAAGATCTATAATATGTTTGATTCTAGCTGCATCCCTCCTAGAGTCATCGCAGAAAATTAGTGACAAGTATGTCACCAACAAAAGATTTGACAAAGTACAAGTATTTATAACTTTGATTCCCTAAGAATTTTGAACCCTAAGAGTTTCCTTCAAAGCACCAGTAAGGCATTCTGCTACAATAAGAAACAATAATGGAGAAAGGGGGCATCCCTGTCTCACTTTCAGGTCTAAAAAACTGAGTTGCAGCTCCATTTATAATAAGTGGAGAAAGATACACAAGTGACACAATTCATCACAAATGTAACAATCTGTGCAGAGCATTCCAAATGTATTATCATTAATCACAGGTAGAGCCAGCTGACTGTCATATGCCTTTGAAATTTCCATCTTCACCACCATAGCCTTGAGCTTCTCCACTTTAATAGAATGTAATTCTTCTTGTGCCACCCCCACATTCTCATGGATCGACCTCACTTCCAGGAAACTAAATTGCTCACCAGAAATCTGATTTGGAAAAATCTCCTTTTACCTGCAGGAAGTTATCTTGGAGATGATTTTATAAATGAAATTACAGAATGAAGTCGGCTTGAATTTTAGAAATGAACTGGGGTTATCAGTCTTTGGAATCAGTGCACTGTGCAGTAAAGGTAGCATTATAGGATGCCAGGATTTTTCCAGAGAATCTGGACTTCTCATTAACTTTCCACCAATCTTCTTCTATGAAATGAAAACATCCTCATAAGAATTCCACAGGCAGCCCATCAGGTCTGTGGCTCTTATATTTTGAAAACTTTGAAGAATCCATTACATTTTGGTTGTCTTCAGGATTTGCAAAACTAGGGAAGAATGTAGACATTCTTAAAACCTAAGCTATTGTTGCTCTTCGCTCACCCTTATAAATAGATCCTAAATAACTCACACCCTCTTGCACTATATCTTTGAAGCTAGTTGCCAGTAATCCGTCTGATTTTTCTACCCTCCACAGTGTATTTTTTCCTTTAGGTTGCAAATGATGAAAAAACTGACGACTTTTCAACCCAAGCTTGTAGCCACGATGCCCTAATTTTTAGACTCCAGGAATTTTCTTTATCCAAAAGCAGTGCCCTCTTCTTTGCAGTGTTGCAAACATCTCGATAACATCCCGATTTTATCTCAAAATCACGATTTTTTGGCGTGGCCAATTTTTGCCTATTTTTACTGATATTTTCCTGATTTTTACGATTTTTTGGTTTTCTAGACCCTTGCCGATTGTATCCTGATGTTGAAGTTCGCAACATTGCTTCTTTGTTTCTAGCTCATTCACCTCTAATTTTGTGACTCAATTAAGAAACCAAAACCATCACTTGTGTACAGGGAATCTAGTTTTGCCTCCACTTCCTAGAGCAACCTCTCCTTGTGTATTTTTTAAGTTGCCAACTCAATGGACCTGTTTAGCCCTTTTGAGGTTCTACTCAAATTGTAGAGCAGCTGATCCCTTAGAAGAACCATCAAATGAAATCCAGACATCCTTTAGTTTCTTGACATATTTCTCCTCAACCATTCAGGATCTAGGTTGAAGGGACGAGGGATTTTTTCTTAGTAGGAGCCAATTCTAGTATTACAGGGGAGTGGCCAGAGTCCCCTACACACAAGACTGACTATTTGATCTGATAGCTTCATCTAAAAAGAGGTCTGATATAAGAAAATGGTCCAGCCTTTTCACAATTCTATCTACTCCAACCCTCTTATTTCTCTATGTAGGGGAGAACTTTATTACCTCCATATCTATCAGCTCTACTTCATCTGTTTTTCAAAACTATACTTTGATAGATAATCCACATGAGCAGGTCCCTATATCTCTGAAGCACCCAAGGAGAAATTGAGATTCCCACCCAAAATCGTCAAACCTTGGTTGAGCCATCCCCGGTGGAAGACTCTGTCCCAACACTCAACTTTGTCAGTATATGGGCCATATATGTTCAGGAGAGAAAGTTCTCTTGGCAGGTCTTGGCAGTATAGTTAGCACCCAAATCTGAAGAGAATGACCAACAATTAGAGTAGGTGAAGGATTGTTTTCTCCACCCAAAGATTAGTCCTCCCACCTCCCTAGCATCAATAAACGTAAATTGCCATCCCATAAAAAGCCATTCCAAGTCACTTACGATTCTACCCCATACATTAATAGTTCAATGTAGCGCATAACATCTGGTGTGTGCAGATTAACTAGCCCCTTAAGAACAATTTTTTTGAGGGATTGAATAAATCCTTGTTTAGGGTTAGGGCAATAATTTAAAACTGACTAACAGGGCATTTGTTCCTCTTGGAACTCCTTCCAGCAACAGTTATTTACTACCAAACAATATCTCATTACAAGTGTGTTTTTGTGCTAATGACATACAGGATTTTTTTCCCTTAATACTAATTTAGTGAGCTTTTTCCATCCACAAATGCTAAGCCACCTTCAACATCATTAACGAAAATAAAACCCTCCTTATTTATAGGATGGAGATTATATTTTCAGGCATCAACATTTTATCCTCATATATGGACATGAACTCCTTATCATCACTCAAGTTCACAGTATTAATGGAAGAAGTGGGTTTCTTATCAGGCCAATCAAATAATTTTGATATTAAAAACTGAAAAGAAGATTCATCAAAAATTAAATTCAAGGAGGCCTTTGGGTTGGGGACATACTAAATTAGTAAGTTCTTTAATTGGATATCCTGCTTCTATGAGCTTAAACTGTGGATATTTCTGTGGAGTATGCTTAGTCTCCAACTTGACTACTTTTTGTGGACACTCCAAGGGAGTCAATGGAAACTGAAGTTTTTCCTATACACCCTCCACAACACCATCAGAGCCTGTGTCCATTAAAGAAGTCTGAGTCTACCCCTTTTTACTTGGTGTCTACCTTTTCCAACTTTTCTCTAGAATCCTCAGCTTGAGACTCTTTTCAGGGCCAATTCTGTTTCTAGTTAGGCATGCTTCATTCCACTGCAAGTTGGCAATAGGAATGGCATCTCATGCGCTGAAAATGAATGCCTTCATATTCCATAATTTATTCAAACTATAGATTACCTTTTTTAGAGCAATTGCCTCTGCCAAGCCCTCCCTTAAATCTACACCCACTAATATGTAAGCCATATTCATAACTACTGTACTCCTGAAGGATAGATCTGCTTATAAAAATGCCAAGGGAGTTTCTGATTTCCTTGAAGACATCATTGGGCCAAAAGGTTACAGGAATACTTGGTTAATTTACCCAGATTGGAACACAGTCCATTCTTTTCATCTTTGCATCAAACACAGGTGACTAATGTTTGAAGAGTAATGGTTGGAAGCCCCATTTCGATTGACTATTTAGAACCTTCTTTGCAACTTGGTGAGATCAAAGTACAAAAGCCAATCATTCTTGAGTTAGCGCAAAACAATTTGGTAGATAGTCCAAGAACGGCACCAATTTTCCCACCAACCACTACTTTAGAATCTTCTCTGCCTTTCTCCTTCCCTGAAACTTCCCAACGATTGCTGATCCCACCATATCTAAAATTCCATCCATCTTTACAACTTTTGCCAACACCCAAGTTTACTGGATCCTTTCTCCTCTCGACACACTTTCGGCTCTGCCAAAACCCATTCACCTGACCATCTGATACAGGATTCATAACTTAACTACCCCTCTCCAAGTGGAGACTAGGATCCAAATTTGCCGCCGTCGGTTGATCACTGGTAAACCCATGATAATTACTACTTATCATGAAATCCAGACATGAATCCACTTGTAGAATTCCGAAACCCTACCACAATCCAAAGAGAGATTGCTGGATACCTTTCTAAAACCTAAGGGATGAGTAACCTGTGAACATGAGCCTTCAAGACACTTGGACTTCTGGATAGTTGTGTCTCTGAGCTCCACACACGCATGAGTAAAGGCACCAGATTGAGATCTGCCTTAGATACAACCACCCAAGCATTGTATGGATGAAAAGGTATCCTCTTCTGACATCACCTGCTGCAAACCCACTGCCCCAGGGTACAAAACTGTCTTGAATATTGGTGAGCTGTTTAGGTAGACCTAGCACACTAGGGCAGGACCAGATTGGAAGACCCTCAGATGATTCATCTGAAAATCCCAAAAATTCTTTGTCCATCAGTTCGCCCCCTTCATCCATCAGTCCATCCCCAATTGCCCTATTGTATTCCAAGGATAAAGCTCTTATTTGATGGACCACCTGAAAGTATAAAATTTATGTATCCTCTAAAATCATTTGATTCCTAGCTAGCCACAATCCCAAACATATCCAAACTCTAGAAATCGGAAATCCTATGTTGTTCTTTAAAGGAAAAAATAGAAAGAAGTTTTATTTTTATATAAAACTGGTTATTATATTAGTGGGTCTACAAACCTGCAATTTCAGGAATATATGTAAACTATACTTCAGAAACCGCCATCCCAAAACTGGTCCATACCTAAAATATGAAACTGCCATGACCCAAAAAATATTTGCTATAATTTAAATCACCTGGCTAAACCTTATCCACTGTACAATTTTGTGAGATATTATGTAGTAGCTTGACCTATTCCTAAAGCATAGGTGAGTCTAACTTCCCCTCTCATCCTCAAGAACTCCTCTATCCTTACCTAGGTAGCTTATTATTGGCTGCTCTGTCAAATTTTAGACATATCCACACTTCAAGGATTGTGTACAAACTTAAAAGCGAAGACTCTGGTTTACCAGTCATTTATTCCATATTATAACATTTCTACGTGCCTTTTGTGTAGACTCTGTCCATTACCTCCTTCAAGTTCCAACATTGATTATATTATTTTCCCCTCAAGTAGGCAGCCTCATCTTGGTTTGCAGGGTTTCCCTGACTAAAATGGTGACACCTCCATATGGTTCCTTCTCTACTGACTATATCCTCACAAGTCCAAACAATGATAAAAGTAAACTTCCAAAAAGCTGATTTTTTCAACAAATACGCAACAATGCCTTTGCAAAATTTATGATACACTGTTCTGCAATCTCCATTCATATATTCTCCTTTATGTAACTATAAGCTCATGTATCTATTAGTCTTGCTTGTATCAACAGATGGTTGAGCATCTTCACAACGTCTCTTCAGTCCATGAAAGCCTCTCTTCTCAAGATTATTATGGGTTAGAATCTTATCATGGCGTGTGCCATGTAAAGGCAATGATTTGGATTGTCAAATGTTATCCCACAACCTTTTTCTTACCTCTAGGTCTCTCTGTCTAAGTAGGGGTATTTGATAGCTCTATTTGACTATATATTGTTTATTTCTGTCTGCATCCTAACAATGTGAATAAGACTGTTCTCATGCTTCCTCCAAAACTCTAGCTATAAATTTTAAAATTGCAATATGTTAAAACATATTAACATGACTGTTTATTTTGTTTAAGATTACGCAAATTCACAACATATTTATGTATTATGTAAAGGGAGAAAAACAGAAAAGGAAAAAAGAAGAACCTATGTTTTCATTTAAAACAAAAATTCAATACATATTCATATTAAGCTTAGATCCAAACAGAAAAGGTCGAAACATCTAGCCCCATTGGAAAATTTTCCACATAAAAAGACACCAAATACTGCCTGAAACATGGATGCTGAGTGAGCTATTATCAAATGGCTATCATATAAACCACAAAATTGAAATTTTGTGTTTGTTCTTATTCAAGTTTGAGTTTATTTCAAAGACTGCTACAATCTATGGTCATGTGCGATTATGAATTATATGTTGAGAATTTAAGGGCTATAGATTAATACAAATTCTCTTCTTGATAACTACTTGTGAGCTTGCTGAGTTAATCCTTCATCAAGTCAATTATCAAAGTGCTTATACAAATGTAGAGACAAAATTGATCTTTCTTGTAAAAGAGTATTTTGCAATATAGTTAGGAAGGTAAATCTTTGATTTACCTTCCTTACTTGAGGTTTCTGACTTTTACAATTCTTTCTTCAGAGATAAATTAATCATATCCTTTAGTCAATATCTCAATCTTTCAGTTACTTCAGCAATTACTAACCTTTAGCTGCTTCTGTAGAATACGTCCTTTAGTTACCTTGGAAGTTGTATCATTCAATTCTTCCTTTAGATAGGTCTGCAATCAAAATTGTTCTTGTATTTACTGTCTTTCAAACGATGTCACCTTCAGACTTATACGTAGACAATCTTGTCCTTAGATATTATTTGTTATACCTTCAAACTAGTTCTTTCTTTTAGTTGGTTCTTGCACTGTCAACTTCATAGGAAAGAATTCAGATTCTTTCAAACTCAATGTAAGCTGCTATTCCGAGATCCTTGAATGTACTATTTCACTATTTATACATATTACTGTTTTGACCTTATTTTGTGCTTCGATTGTAAATACTTCACTGTACATGTCTCTAACTTCTGTTGACCATTTCTGTGAGACCCTATGTCATGATACCATCAAACTGAAATGGCATACTTCTCATCAAGCTGTGATGGCACTGAACCAGTGAGACCTTTCTCATTGTGGTAGCACGAAACAGTGATAGATTTTTTACTGTGGTAGTTCCAAATTGTAGTGTCATACTCATCATGTGATTGGTTATACCGAGACTGTATTTGACCTGTGATTATAACACTGAATATCTTCACTGTAATACGGATTATATTGATATCTTTTTGTCACACCGAGCCTTAACTGTAAATACACCTTTATAACTCATTCTCCTCACTGCTGTGGTATCGAAATAATCTTATAAGAGTAGTATTGAATTGAGGCAGAGGTAATTTCAACACTGTGATGTCATTGAGATTGACCTTTCTTGTGAACTTGCACTTAGTTTAATTATTGGACTGTCTTACTATGATTTGAGCCCTTTTGACATAGGTCCTTTTAGAATGTTTAGAGTCCTTTCAAACTGCCTTTGATCATAACCTAGCTCTGATACCATGTTAAGAATTTAAGGGCTATAGATTAATACAAATTCTCTTCTTGATAACTACTTGTGAGCTTGCTGAGTTAATATTTCATCAAGTCAATTATCAAAGTGCTTATACAAATGTAGAGACAAAATTGATCTTTCTTGTAACTGAGTATTTTGCAATAATTTAGGAAGGTAAATCTCTGATTTACCTTCCTTACTTGAGGTTTCTGACTTTTACAATTCTTTCCTCAGAGATAACTTAATCATATCCTTTAGTCAATATCTCAATCTTCCAGTTACTTCAACAATTACTAACCTTTAGCTGCTTCTGTAGAATACGTCCTTCAGTTACCTTGGAAGGTGTATCATTCAGTGCTTCCTTTAGATAAGTCTGCAGTCTGCAATCAAAATTGTTCTTGTATTTGCTATCTTTCAAACGTTGTCACCTTCAGACTTATACGTAGACAATCTTGTCCTTAGATCTGATTTGTTATACCTTCAAACTAATACGTAATTTCTGTTCTTTCTTCCACCTTTTGTTAACTTCAAACATGACTGTAATTGTTACTTAAATATCTGCAGTACCTCAGAGACAGATCTGCAAATCTGTTCTTTCTTTTAATGTGTTCTACCCCAGACGTTAACTTAATCTTTGCTCCCTTCTTTATGTTGTATTGCCTCAGTAGAATCCACAAAATTTTCTTCTTTTGCACGTTGTATAACCTCAGTATCATCCGCAGATATGTTCTCTTAACCGTAGCATATGTAGGGTATATATAGTAGTTCTAGCCAAGTAATTAAGTCGACCTTATAGCCATTAAGTAGGCTGACTTTAACATTTGTTTGTAGGCCAACTTCATAGGCATATCTTCAACGTTTGTAAGCCATTCTTCTGCAACGTCTTTGAGGTTATTCTTCACGCCTTTTACATGACTCTTAATTACACTTATGTACCTAATAGGCATCAAGAAGAAGTCTATAGACCTATACTAAGAATCTTGCTCATGAAACCCATGAAGCAAGTAAACCAAAAATTCATTTTATTATTATTGACTTCATCTTTACATAAGTACATAATTACATAGTCATTATAAGGAAGACCTACCTAGTTACACTCTTTAACATTATAACTATATATAATTTTGATGTTTCTAGGTTGGAGATTGTACTATTTTCATTGGAGGATGCTACTATTGATGCGCACAAGGCTCTTGAGTTACTTGGTAGGATTCTCGCAAAATTGGTTGTTGAAGGGATATTCTTTATTCAAGATACAACAAGGGAAATCAAGGATGGAGGTACGTAGCTAGGAATCTTATTAGAAACGAGGGGATTTTGAGGTATTTCTCAAGAAGAAAATTTCAAGGTAGTCTGCTCACAATTTTAATGCCTGATCAATTTTGTAGTTTATTTGTGATCTCTCATGTTGACAAGTGAATGGTTGGTTAGTTTTTAGCTGTGCTCACATTTGTTGGTTCCTGAAGCTCGAACACTTTATAAAAAAAATAGGCAAAGTCAAACAACACAAATGGTCCACTAGCTCTCTTTTCATTTGCTAATATTATAATGAAGTTTTATTAGAGGCATTGTTTGTTTGTTTATTTTGGTTAGAAAAGGGTTTGCTCTTGGTTTTATGTGATTTTCAATTTATCGTATGTAGGATGTTGAGAAATGGGAAAGAATAACGTGACATTTATTTTGCAGAAATTGATGTTGAAAGAAAATTGCTTTGACATTGTTGATGTTAAGGTATATGTTGTATAAACTATTTATAGTCTAATTTATGTTATATTCTAGTGTTCATTGTCTTTCATTTCTTACAGTGCATTGTATTTTCTTTTGTGTTCAGAAAATGAAATTGGTCTTGATGGTAAGAAACATGAATTGAAAAAAGAGAAGAGCAATAACATTGGAGCGACAAATGCAAAAAGAGAGAGGAGAACTGGTCTGGTGATACCCTTTGAACCAATATATCGGATAAGACACACATATAAAGACTGATGATCAAGTCTTCAGAGTTGGTGAATTCACCTGTAATGCCTTGACAACACAACGATAATGTTTTGAAGTGATGAAACATCATTTCATGTGTAAATTGTAGTCCAACTAATATAAAGTTGGAAACTCATATTGTAATATTTTAACATTTCATACAATATAATTTATGTGGTTGAAATTATTTATAGTTGCACTTGATGTTGTTTAGTTTTGTAATTAAAATATGTGACTTTGTGTTTTCATATTAGATGAGCATGCACATTGTATGACATTTTTTAAATCATACAAATTAATTTATGTTGATTAATAATGAACACAAATAAAATGAATATGCGACTAAATTAGTCATTTATAATGATTATTAATGAAATGAATATAAACTACTAAATTAGTCGTTTATATAATGAATAAATGGTTACTGCAAATGAAAAATTTGTGACTACAAATGATGACTAAATTTTGCATATATACGACTATTAGTAGCTAATTTACAGTATCTTATAACACTACTAAAATTTAGTCACATTTCTTCGGTCATTAATTGGTTTCAAACAATGACTAAAATTTGCATATATATGACTATTAGTAGCTAATTTACAGTATCTTATAACACGACCAACATGTTGGTCATAGTTCTTTGGTCATTAATTGGTTTTCTCGGGTGATCATATAGTAATATATTTAGTCATTAATTGCGATATTTACTGACCAAATAAAAGACCAAATCAATGACTAAAATAATGACTAAATCAGTGACCAAATGAATGACTAAATGAATGACTAAATCAGTGACAAAATGAAAGACCAAATGAATGACTAAACTAGTGATCAAATCAGTGACTAAATCAATGACCAAATATACAACTAGATAACAAAATTGAGATAACCAATTAATGACTAAGCTAAAAACGACCAAAAGTTGGTCGCGTTATAAGATACTGTAAATTAGCTACTATTGGTCACCGATCGAAAAATAGTCATTTATATGCAAATTTTAGTCGTTTTTTTAGTAACAAATTAGCCATTTTGTACTAGTGTATTAACCTCAAATTATCCCTTCTACTCCTCCATCCACTACTCATAGACCAACCTCACCTGTTATTTCATCACTACCTCCTGCAATGGCAAACAGATACGCTCCTTCGGTATTACCAGCTAATCTAGGGGCTATGCCTCAAGATTACCAAAGTAAAATCACTCCTTTTGATGGTTTTGGTACTTACACTGCACAACAACATACTAAAAGGATGACTGATTATTTTGAAATTTATGAAATAGATGCTGATGATGTAAGAATGAGAATATTTGTCCAGAGTCTTACTAGAGAAGTTAGAACCTGGTTTAGAGCCCTTCCTACAAACAGTGTTACTGACTTACAAGCTCTCTATAGATCATTTTTAAATAGATGGGAAAAGAAGAAAGATCCTCTTCAAATCTTATCAGACTTTGGAAAACTAAAAAGAGGACCAAATGAAACTATGCAAGATTACGTCACAAGGTTCAATGAGGCTTATAATGCTATTCCCCAAAATCTCAGACCTCCTCCAGATTCAGTATTAATCAAATTCCCTGATGGATTTGATTCTGATATGGCGTATCAACTTAGGGAAAGAGCTCCTCAAACTTTAGAAGAGATGCAAATCATATTTGTTAGTGTTGAAGCCAACCTGATAGAGAAACGAGCTAGAGCTAGAGCTGAAAGGAGAATTCCTTTAAATGAAGAACCCACAGCTTTCGAAAAGAAACTTGATGCTATCATTAAAGGGATGGAAAGGCTAGGAGATAGAGTAGAAACAATTGAAAAAAAATCTCCTTGGGATGGTCAACCGAGCAATACTGTAAGAAATCCAAATTTCATAAGGAACCAAAATCAAAATACTGGAAAAACTTGTCCTATCCAAAATATTAGACCTCCATTCCAGGAAAATTATATTGAAGCCTCAACTTCTGAGGAACCAACTGAAGATGCTCAAATAAACAACTTGACTGAACGCAACAACGAACGAAAAATTTTCTTGACCCAAGATGATCAAGAAGCTCACATTCTTAAGCAATTTCAAACCCATTAAGGAGAATCATTTGATTTTAAGGAAGGATATGACACAGCCATTTACGAAGTTCACAAACAATATAATTTGAGGAGAAGAAGAATTGATGTCCCGGAAACAAGTAAAAAAAAAGCTACAAAATAGCCCCTCAAAGGTAAAATCAATACTACCTCTGTACATATTCTTTCTAGATCAGATCCTAATCCTGCCAACCCAATAATTGAAGATGTATCCGATACTCAACTGAATAACAAAAAACTTTCCAATACTCTTCCTCCCAAAGGAAGAGGAACCTCCAGAAGTTGATTCGGAAACAACTTCAGCCCACAATCCCACTCCTGATAAAGAGAAAAATATTGAAAACACAGATGAAAAAGACAATCCAACTGTTCGAAATACAAAGACTCAAACTGAAAAACCTTTTAATCTGGAAGCTAAAGTAGGCAAATTAAAAATAGTTGTTCCATTGTCTGAATTAGCTAAACATGATGTCTATCGAAGCCAAATAAATATATCACTTAATATTACCGGAAGTGATGATTCAGTAAATGTTTTTGACGACCAACCCAGATTACTTTTTGGCTCTGAAGTAAATGGAAAAACAGGAAGTGGAGGAACTCCTCCATTCTATGTGAGTTTGAATATACATGATAAAATACTTCATAATTCCATGCTTGATTCTGGGGCATCTCACAATTTAATGCCCAAGGCTGTAATGGAGAAATTAAACCTAGACATCACCAGACCATACAAAGATCTCTTTTCTTTTGATTCAATTCAAGTGAGATGTTTAGGATTAATCAAATATTTGTGTGTTTCATTGGTTCAATACCCTGCTAAAACAATTTTAATGGATATAGTAGTAGCAGATATTCCTCCAAAATATGGTATGCTATTGTCCAGATCCTGGGGTGCAAAACTTGGAGGATCTCTTCAATTAGACATGTCATATGCTACTATTTCAATGTTCGGTCAACCTAAGAGGCTATACAGAGAAACTTTAATGAAATATGTAGTCAGTAGTCAGGAGAAACCTGAAAAATTCCCCATCTACTCAATACACTCTGATATGGACTCATTTATTCTTTATAATGTTGAATTTGATCTTCCCACTGAATTAGAAGTTTCAACAACAGAACCAAAAGAAATTACAAATCTAAATCAAGTGTTCAAATCCAGGAAATTTCTGAGAGCAAAGAAACATTAGATACCCAAGAAAAACCAAAAGAAAATAAAAAACAAGATCTCACTGTTAAGAAAGTTCCTGAATCACCTGACACCAATTATGAACATGAAATTCTGTGGCACTTAGAATTTGATGGTTCAGTTAATAAGTTAGGAGTAGGAGCTAGAATTTGGATACACAATCTTGAAAATAATCACGCTGAAGGCCATGCTTACAGATTGAACTTTAAATGCACTAATAATATGGTAGAATATGAAGCTCTTTTGTTAGGGCTTAAACTTGTCAAAATATTAGGAGCAATTAGAGTATCTGTCATAGGAGATTCTGATTTAATCATTCAATAGATTAAAGGTCACTTTTTGACAAATGATCCCAGACTGAGAGAATATAGAGGAAGAGTTGTAGAGATTCTCAATACTTTTCTGCAGACTCAGCTTGCTAAAATCCCAAGAAAACAAAATTTGCATGCTCATAGTCTTGCAATGTTTTCTAGCACTTGTAAATTACCACACTACTACATTTGGTGGAAATTCCGACACTTGGTTCCGACGATTTTTACCAAATGTCAGAAATTTCCCCAAATATTTTCCATCTTGCCCGAAACCGTCGTTATACTGACGTTTATAGAAAAGTGTCGCAATACCGACACTTAGAAAAGTGTCGCAATTGCGACGTTTGGAGGAAGACGTTGCAATTGCGACACTATGGCCCAAAGCGTCGCTATTGCGACGACTGCCAAACGTCGCAAGTGCAACACTTTTCAAAGTGTCGGTATTGCGACGTTTGGAGGCACCCGTCGCAATAACAACGCTTTTTCCGCCGTCGGTATAACGAAACTTATATGCGCGTTACATAAAAATACAAAACTTATATGTGCGCTACATAAAAATTATTTTATTGTTTCGTATCTGTCGCAATAGCTACATTAACATCTGATATCACACGCACATTCGCCCTCCGCTCTTGCAGAACAGCATTCGCCCTCAGCATTCACCCTCAGCTCTTGCAGAACAACATTTTCCCTCAGCATTCGCCCTCAGTGTTCGCCCTCAGCTCTTGCAAAATGGTAAGTTCTTACTGCAGGCCATTCCTCCTATAGTAGTGTTGACTCTATTTGGGTTTTTTTGGTCAATTCCATTGGATTGGGTTAGGCTGTAGGGTTCTCTCTAGATGTCAAGAATCAAGATTCAATACCCTCTATTATCTTCATCACCCAATACAAGATTTAAATTTTTCCCAAAGAAACGCTTATTAATTTGGCAGCCATTATTTCTCCCTACTTTAAATACCCTACATTTAAATGAAAACAAGCATTGCATTTCAACTACAAAAATCTATTAGTGCTCAAATGTACATGTGTGCTACATTAACGTCTGATATCACGCACACATTCACCCTCCGCTCTTGCAGAATAGCATTCGCCCTCAGCATTTGCCCTCAGCTCTTGCAGAACAACATTCGCCCTCAGCATTCGCCTTGAGCTCTTGCAAAACAGCATTCACCCTCAACATTCGCCCTGAGCTCTTGTAGAACAGCATTCGCCATCAACTCTTGCAGAACATCATTCACCCTGCATTCTCCCTCAGCTCTTGTAGAATAGCATTCACCCTCAGCTCTTGTAGAATAGCATTCGCCCTCAGCTCTTGCAAAATGGTAAGTTCTTACTGCAGGCCCTTCCTCCTATAGTAGGGTTGACTCTATTTGGGTTTTTTTTGTCAATTCCATTGGATTGTGTTAGGTTGTAGGGTTCTCTCTAGATGTCAAGAATCAAGATTCAATACCCTCTATTATCTTCATCACCCAATACAAGATTTAAATTTTTCCCAAAGAAACGCTTATTAATTTGGCAGCCATTATTTCTCCCTGCCTTAAAAACCCTACATTTAAATGAAAACAAGCATTGCATTTCAACTACAAAAATCTATTAGTGTTCAAATGTACATGTGTGCATCACTTGTGTAGGGTATTATTTTTCCACTTTCACATTATCCAAGAATGTGTGCAGTATAGTTCATATTTTTTGTGATTTAGATTATCTTGAAAAAGGAAAGGTAAATTATTTCCCATGGAAAAAGCCTTTTTACTACTGGAAATGGTACAACAAAGTTCCATTTCTACCTAAAACTCCTATGAAATAGGAACCAAATAAAGGCCATGTCCTCAATGGACATCATTTGGCTTTGAAAATGGCCATTGCACCGTGTTGTTTCTTATATTACATCACGATAGTTTCTTAGGTCATTTCTTGTTTCTTGAGATGAAAAACAACCAAAGAAATTGTGAAGATCCTTTCGAGAAATAAATGACCATTTCTCAATCATATCTCAACTATTTTTTATTTTATTCAGTGGTTTCTTACTTTGAGAGAAATTTGACACTTTTATAAGGAATATAACATAAAAACACAAAATGGGAAGGAATTGATGATGTAGATGACCTTTAATTGTTGTCAATTAAGAATTGATAATACACGATGCATGTTCTGTACTACAAACTAGATTCCTTCCTGGAGTTAGGACACAGAGTATTGAATCAAAGTTGTAGTTTCTAACTTCTTGTATTGGTTCATCAATCTTGAAATTCAGACATTACATGTCTTCATTTCTTCATGTTTGAATAATTTGCATCATATCGTACAATAGGAAATTAGGAATTATGATTATTATTACTTTATGGATCTGTTAAGTTACTTTTAAGTTTGCATGGTTTAGTGTGAAATTATTCTAGTGTGCCCCTAGGCCGAGGTGAAGGAATGCCAAGGACTGAGAACCCTAGTTTTTAAATGGTATTGTTTCTTATACCCAAAAACCCCTCAACATCACTTCTTATTAGTTCATAACAATAGTGTTGTAAACAATTTGAGAATTGATATAGCAAAATCTCGCACTTCTCAAGATAAATTCCTAAAGCTAAAGTGTGATACCATGTGTAATTCAATAGCCCCATTGTCACCTCACCAACCTCTTTTCACTTCGGGCTAGCTCTCCTCCAACTCAAGAGGGGTTCTCCCTAGTAGATGTTAGGGATCTAATGGCCCAACCAAACCAAGTCAAGAGCCCCCTAACTCTCTATGTTTACTACTATCAATAAAAATATTGAACAATAGGGTCAGACATGCATCTTGAAGATAAAATTGCCAGGGTATTTTTGGGTAATTTCAAAGGGAAAGTCCCCAAACACATATAATCAAGGAATTATAACATGATTTCAAACATTAAATATCAAAAAAATCGTTTAAAGGATATTGAAAGGAAAAAGGTGATGGAAGATAGAAAGTGCCTTACTTAAATGCTCTAAGGATTTTTCAATAGTTGCTCCAAAAGCTTCACTTCAAGGCCCTTCAAGATCGTCTCCAAAAATGCTATACCATCAGCTTCAACAATGTTGCTCCAAAAATATCCTCAATGTATTCACAACAAGTTTACTAGAAGTTGCTCCAAAAATATATTCAATAAGGTCTTCATTGTCAACTCGTCTCTTGTTTGGGTGCCTTAATGTGCAATGACATGTTTCCAGGACTGAATTCAATGCAAGGCATATTTGAAACTCTAACTTTGTCTTCCAGTGTCTTATTAGAAATTATTTCAGTTTTCATTTTTTGTTTTCAAGTTAGATATTGTTTTCAAGTTTTTACATTTATAATTTTATTGCAATGTGGCAGACTGATCAAAGCAGTGCAGGAACAACCCCGAGACGGGATGATCATGGAAAGAGGCCAGCGGAAGAACATGTAAAGTGCCAGCATTGCTCAATATTTAGGTATTTTACTTATTTACATAATTGAAATAATATTAATTTTGTTCAAATATGCAAACACCTAGCCATGGTACGCCTGATGATTCCCTCTTTGAGGAAGATCTTTCTTCATCCCTATCTCTAGTGTTCTTGTTGCGAAAAAATGCACGAGATGCAAGGTCGAAATTTAATACTTTGATAGATGCACCTCAAACACCTGAAACAGAAGAGAGGATAAAACATCTTATGAGCCAACTAGAAAGATATCAGGTAATAATAAAAAGTCAAAAGGAAATATTTTTTGTTCTGCATGAGATGAATTGTGATAGTTTGATTTTTAATTTTTACATTGACTAAACTAACAAAAAGTTCTTTTGTATGTAGCGTTTTCTGGCACTTGCTGAACCCGGTGTTGGTGGTAGTGGGACACGGGGCAAGAGGTGCCCAACAACTCCTCTTGTACACCTTAAACGCTCCTTTGGGTGCAAGCTAAGAAACACACCCCATGACGGACACCCGATAGCCGTGAACGTGTTGGCAATGATGAGGCTGATATGGCCAACTACATTATTGCATTTTCTGGAGCTACACGTGTCAGCTCCACAGGGACCATTAATGGCACGTTGTTGGTGAACGATGAAGGTGTCCCTATAAATCATGTACAACTCCCAGGTAAATTTTAATATTTTAACTATTTCATGTACTCTATCTAAAACATATTTATCATGATTTTTATTTTAAATTAATGATAATATATTTTTTTTCTGTGTAGGAAAAAATGAGTTCTACAGGTATCTGGAGAGCCATACGATCGTGATACCGGCCAACCATATGCACGGGGGTGGAATTCCCAGAATTCCAACCTGAAAAAAGAACTTCTAGATTATCTAGAAGCCCTTTTTGGGGTCGTCACATTTGACAGAACAGCAGTGGCTCAGGTAGCCGGCAAATATTTGAAATATACCGGGGACACCTATAGGACACAATTGCAATTTAACCCTAGATATGAGCGTCCTCTCGCAGTTTTAGAGAGTGAGTGGAGAGAACTCATCCATGATGGAAAAGAGAAAAGGGCAAAGCAAGAAGGAAAAATGCCAACTAGACCCGCAAGGTAAATTACAACTTTAATTCAATAGCTTTAATTTTCTCTATGTCTAAAATAAAAGTGTGCTACGTCATATCTGACTTCAATCTTTTGATGCTAGGTTTCCTGACACCTCAAATGTAACCAAGGCTAAGATTGAAAAAAAAACTCATTTATCATACTATTTTTATGTCAAGCATTAATTTCAATGTTTCCTTGCGTACTTTTTATTGAATTGTTTTTTATTAGTTATTGAATATTTTTTTTATGCTCATGAAAGTAAAAAATGAAATATAGATTGGGTATTGGGGAATTGAGAGTGATGTGAGGGGGTGGGAGGGGCCATAAGAGCTTCCACCTTCACGTGGTTGGCCCTGTTTAGTAGACAATAATTTATTGGAGCGATTTAATCTTGGAGAAAACCTCCCTCGATCTAGCGTAGCAACAAAAAAGTCACTGTTGACTTAGTTGCTACTCTTTCAGATCGTGGGAGGCTTGTTCCAAGTTCATGTGACTCCAATAATTTTTTCCTTGAATTTCCTTGAAACGAAGAGGAGCTTATTTAGGTATGTTTTGACATTTTCAACATATGTTCTAACATTATCATAAGAATGCATCTTAGAGTAAAAAATACTACTTCAATTACTTGTATTTATTGTATAGATAATGATGGATTTTGATTGACTTGGCAGTGCAGGTACAAATCCTCTTGCATCATGAGCAATACAACTTGTCAACCAGGGTCATGTCCAGGATATTTTTGCTTGTGTGCTTGACCAAGTTCGTAATGTCACATTTTGTAAGTTCCTTTACAGTTCATAATTCAATATTAAGCTTGTTCATGATTATTATCTAGGTTTTTTGTATGTGTCTTTTCATCTATTTGATTGTAAGCAACTCTGCATGTTTCCTGTTGTTCACTATGATTTCTCCCATTACCACTCCCAGGATGAATCCGACATTATTGTTACATAGGTTACTTTATTGTTACTATGATTTCTCCATTTACGATTTCATAGGTTACATCATGTAAAGTTGTCAATCTCAGGTTGGTGATGAGCTTTAGTTCTCCAGATTTGGGGATTTTCTGATATTTTCTCCCTCATGTCATTCCCGCATCACCTCGTTGTTTGATAATGCCAATTTTCTACCACTTGTACCAATTGGAACATGTCAATCTCTGAGTGGTGCCACATTTCACCTATTTTAAGTGAGAGTTTAGGGTTTCTCTAACATAGCTTCAGAAATCCGATTCGGTGCCTGCTTGAATATCGTCACATAATACTCATGGTTTGGATTGATGAGCATGTTCTGAATGGTTGGTTGATTCATAAGAACCACCCATATAGTCATCTTGATATATTTCAGAAGTTTTCTCGGGTTTCCTTTTTCACTGTTTCTAGTGGGTGAGATGGTGTGGGGTGATCCATCAATCCTGGTGCTCTTATAGTAGGGAATTTGTTTTTGGGGATATAAAGGAGCATTTGATGTAGATATCCCATTGGATGCATTCATAGATAGGCACGAGAGGTCAAGAATTTAAATTAAAAATATGCAACCTCTAGCATGGCAACCTGAAGGCCGCGAGAGACACTGGTTAAAGATTGTTTTGTGTTGGCCTTAATATAGTCGTGATTTATTTCTATTATCTTAATGCAAATATATAGTCCAGTCTCATTAAAATGAGGATTATGGTTGTATTTCTCTTTGGTTGTTTCTCTCTTAATGCTCCAGAAGTTGCCAAAAGTTGCGATAGTTGTTTAGTTTGCCTGTTACAACTTAAAAGTGGTTTTAGCAATGGGAGTCATGTTTTTTAAGGTTCATACTAATATGAAGATCTTGTAATTCTATATTCAGCATAAGAGAAGATGGCCTCTGCTTTGGGCAGTATGACAACAATTGCCACATCTACCTCATTGGGTAATAATGGAAAGGGGAAGAAGTTGGGTGCAATGTTTGATAATTATGGCAGACAATTGTCTTCTCTTTCAGTTTTTTCACCCATTTCCTTTAATCACTCAAGCAGAAGAGGGACTCTGAGATTACGCGATAGAGAGAAGGTAGTTAATATAAGAGCTATGGAAAAGGAGTTGTACTTCAACAAGGATGGCTCAGTGACAAAAAAATTGCAGGTCAGAGAAAAAATTATGTTTAAAGGAAGGTCACCTGCACGTGAAACTTCACCGCGGTGGATCTTTCCTTGTCCACTTATATTCGATTTTAATGTGTTATTTTAATTTTTCATGGAGGGTTGTTTTGGCATATGGTCTGGCATTCAATTGCACACTTACTGAAAGCATTGTCAATTTGTCTTGCAGGCGGTGTGAACAAACTTGCCGATCTTGTTGGAGTCACCCTTGGGGCGAAGGGAAAAATGTTGTCTTGGAGAGCAA
Organism: Pinus albicaulis; assembly: GCA_034641835.2. NCBI lineage: Eukaryota > Viridiplantae > Streptophyta > Pinopsida > Pinales > Pinaceae > Pinus > Pinus albicaulis. Next base: position 39,182,541 of record CM076581.1, on the reverse strand, counting down.
GCATGGTTCTCCGAAAATAGTTAATGATGGTGTGACAGTAGCTAAGGAGGTAATTTGTAGATGTGTGCTCTGGTTTTCTTTTTAACGTTTTATTAGTGCCCCCTCTTAAATTTCTGCCTTTGCACTTTGTGATGAAAGTAAATATTAACACATTTAGAGTCATTGTCCATCACATGCAATTCTGCAACATCATCTACCTACCCTATCTACTTTACTCTACCATTTTTTCTTCTTTATTAGGGTGCACTTAGACTGGAAAACCCTTTTCACACTTTCTTTTCTTTTACATGTAGAAATATATCTAAGTCTAACCTCCATTTCTGGTTCTTGTGGATTCAAAAATGAATTTCAGTTTTTTGTGAAGAACAAACACAATTACAAGTTTTGGGAATGCAATTTACAATTCTGGGGATTGAACAAGACCAAATTGAACTCTGTTTCTGTCTTTCGTGCGGAATTTAAAACAAAATATAGGATTTCACAGAGTTTTAACGGGAATTGGGGTAAATACCTATTTTTTGGGAGATGAACAATGATTAAACAGGTACAGGATATGGCGTACGAACTCTGGATTACTGGTCTGCAATTGTCTTCAACAAAATACAGTTGATGGCACTTGACAATTTGTTTTTGAAATTCCCTACATGAGACTTTGGTCGTTCACAGAATAATGAAAATGACGCGAGCAAAATTGTTTTATTCACAAAGTCCAAAGGGTGACGGGGTTTTATTTATTTATTTAATGGATGACGCCAGCAGGTATGGAGGATGAGTCACGGGAGGCAAGCGGTAAGCGGTTTCCATCGCACCACTTTTGGGGAAAAGTGGTTTTGGGCGGAGGGCGAGCGATTCCATAGAATGATTGATGTGTGGCATGGCACTGTTTGAAAACCGCCGGGCCATCACGCGTTATTGTTCGGACGCGGATGGCTACCGATATCATTAATAACCGTTGATCTCAGATGAGTTGATCGAATGACGATGGGGACGTGGAAGTGACGGGGATTTAATATGGAGGGCCCGACGCAATTAAACGTTAATTAATCTCATCGGGGGGAATCTGATTGGCGGAGTTAATTAATCGTGAGGATTAATCAATTTGTTTATAAAAATGCAGGAAAGTGATCGGGAAATGATTTAACCAAGGTTAGCGGTTAAGGGAGGTATTGGGGATTTTACAAAGGGTTTATAGTTTTAACCTTGGGAAAGGGAGTCGAGGAATTAAAATACACAGGGGAAGAATTATTTTTGTATTAAAACACGTAATAAAACATGTTTTAATTATTTTTTCAATATACTTTTATTATATGATAATTAAATCAGATTAATCTAATTACCATAGGGGGCGGAATTTAATATTACGATATATTTAGCCACAGGGGGCATAAAGTGGGTTTTTTATTTAAACATGTGGGAATAAATAACTTTGGCTAAAATTTATTAATGGGTTTTTGGGGATATTATATAAAAAGGAGTTATATATAATAGGAGAAGGTTATTTTTTTAAGGATTTAATATATAAAATCAATGTTAATATGACAAGGGGACAATGTAAACTCAAAATACATTAATATAACTAAGAAAGTGAATATTTAAAAGCAAATTGCATTATAATCACTTCATCACTTAGACTTGGAATAAAATGTGATTTTGAGGGTTTTTTATGAAATAATGCATAATTTTCCTAAGTAAAATGGGATTTTACTTAAGAAAAGATGTTTAGAAATGAGTGAATGTTATGAAGAATGACTTCAAGTACTTAGGCTTTTCCAATTATTGGGCCGAGGGTCCGGTCCCTCCAAAAGTCAAGGAAATGCCTTGAGCCCCTCTAATTTTCAAATACCTTAGTACTTGGGGGAAATTAGTGAAATATTTAGGGGAAGATGAGAAGGGAAGTTAATAACTTTGACTTTGCTTTGCTTTGAATTTCTTCCAATATAGTGTCTACCTTTGCACTTTGTGATGAAAGTAAATATTAACACATTTAGATTCATTGTCCATCACATGAAATTCTGCAACATCATCTACCTACCCTACCTACTTTACTCTACCATTTTTTCTTCTTTATTAGGGTGCACTTAGACTGGCAAACCCTTATCACACTTTCTTTTCTTTTACATGTATAAATCTATCTAAGTCTAACCTTATTACATCCAAGGGCTCAGATTAAGCTATCAAGCTCCTTTTATTTACTCTACCTATTTACTTATCTGCCAAGATTAAACAGTTTGGTTAGATTTTATTCTCTATCTCTAAAACATCAAATTGAAAGATGAAATAGCCAAGCTTAAACTGTTTGACTATTCATAAATTGTGGAATTTGCACTTGCACACTTTCCTTGGCCTTTCTTTTGGTGGGGTTCATTTTCTTTTACTTTTTTGGCCATTTTTATTCTTTTTACCCTTTGATTTTTCTTTTAGGGTATACCCTCTTTACATTTTTTAAATTTTTTTTATTTTTTGATAATATGGAAAACCTTTGCAACAAGAAAATGTATGAACATATTACATAGCCCATCAAGTCAATCATGAAATATGACACCTATTGGTATAGGAGTCTAACATTGGCTCCACTTGGGGATGGCTTTTCCTGGTGAAAAGTCAAGAACAACAGGTCAGTTGTCCTCATCCATTGACCTTGGTGAACCTGTAAATGTCTTTTGTCTTTTGCAAACTGAAATCTGATCTGAAACTAAAACAACACACAAAAGTTTTCAAACCAACTTAATGAAAAACTAGCTGAAAATTGAAAACTAAAAAAAATGCTCAAAATTCTGAGCTTATTGGCACTCATCTACCTACTCAATCTACTAAAAATCTTATTGAATCAGGTAATACAAAAATGCCAATGAAGCCAATCAAGTAGCTGTAACAATAAATGGATAACTTGATTGCTTGTGATCAAAATTGGAAGTATATTATGATCATATGCCTTTATAATAAATGATATGATGTGTAAAGGCCACTTTTGATGTATTTGATCCTTATAGAGAAAACATGTTTGCAGATTTGGGCTAAAAATATTCTCCATATAATCTGATATAGGATCAATAAAAGTATGATGTATGTTATTTTATTCTAGGCCTTCAATGACTAGTTGCTCAGTTGTATTCTGAATATCAAGCCTTGAAACTATTTCTTCTGTCTTGTGTTTGAAAGAATAATCATCCTCAATATGCAAGTCAAAAGATAGTAAAATTTCCTCTTGCTTAGGAGAAGGAAGATTTTCAAAGAATTCTTTAGGATTTCGAAAATTGTATGACTGAATTTGAGAATGCAAAAGTTTAATTTCATTTTCATAATTTTCAGAAATTATCTCAAGAACACATATTTTCAATTTGGGAGAATATTTTCTTGATTTCAAAAGAAGAAATAAATCTCTTAAAAAATCCTCATCAAGCTGAAGTTCTAATATCTCATCCCTCAAAATAGCTAGTGATTGTTTTGTGAAATTATCATAATTATCATCATACTGATCATGTAATTCTAAAAAATCTTCTAAGAACCTTGATTTTATTAGGAATAGGTCATTTTGTAATAGCTTCCATCTTTTGAGGCTCCAACTTCACTCCTTCCTTTAAAACAATATGAACCAAATACTCGAATTCTTATTTCCCAAAAGCACATTTGGATATTTTTACATAAAAATGATTGTTCTCAATAATTTATATAACTTTTCCACAGGTTTACTAGTGTGGTATTTGCATGATTTATTATAACTATGTGTATTATCAAAGAAAACCAACACAAATTTTATAAGATGGGATCAAAAAAAATTGCTCTTAAGTCGAGCCCGCCGGACTTCAAACGGCGATAAACCATAATTCAAACCAAATTTGCGTTCCAAAATAGCCTGCTGACGTCGGCCAAATATGTGACGCGAAAACCAAATGAATTCCACCCTAATATTTTTCGGGTCCGAAGTTGGGCTAGCGTACGGAGGGAGAGTTTTGACGCGAATTTCTTATCAAATTTGCCCTAATCTTTTTCGGGTCCGGATTTCCACTGTGTGAGCGGCCCAAACAAAGATCCGCTCCAATCGGTTTCTGCCACGTATCCTCAATCAGAAATTTCCCTGCTTCCAGATGCAGGTGCATTCGATGGCGTTTAAGGAAATGGGACATGGATGTGGCGATTTCATATCAATCGCATTAAGTTTTAACGTTGTTCAATTAAGTTCCAAGGTTTTCACATCTAATCGCATTAAGTTTTAACACTGTTCAAGATCGGACCTCCACTCCTGTTAGTGATTCCGCATGCTCCAATATGATCCAGCCTTCGGCTCTCATTAATGATCAGAGATTAATTATGACGGGCGTCCTTCGATTGCATTGCAGTCGGGTCGATAAAATGGCATTTCGCTATGGTTTTTCAGACGAGCCGGTTGCTGGGTTACACTGCCTGCTCACTATGACGAGAAGGAGAAGTGGCCAGCTGAACTGCTACGTAGACCTTGCTGCATATCTTCATTTCTCTTGGTCTGGTCCTTGTCTGTCTTCCTCTGTTTCTTGGAATTCTGCTTCTCCGTCTCCTCTTGTGCCCACTGCTAGTGAGACTGCACCCATGCCTCGCGTGCGTCAAAGGATGCGTTGCCGCAGGGGGAGCACTAGAGGTCAACTCCTGTGCACTCCCTCCAGCCCCTCAACTGAGTTTTCTTCCGGCCAGTCTAGTGATTATGCAGGTCGCTATCCAAATAATAGGAGTGGGCGGGGTCGGGTTGTAGGATCTGGCCACCGTATGGATTCCCCTGCTCCTCGTTTCCCCACCGCTAGTTCACCTTCTCCCACGACGCGCACTGCGCAATTTTCCTTTAATTGCTCTCTCAACCGCCCACGAATCACAGCTTCAGTCACTGTGGTTTTCCGCGAGGAGGCCCAAACGGAGGAAGAATGCACCCGTCCGGCGGGTCTGAGCTCGGAAAAAGCCAGCCAGCATTCGGGCCTTCAGGAGGGGAGTCGTGGCATGAATGTGGAGGTAGCACCTAGCGATCCTGGACCTTCCGAAGGATGGTGCCGAATCATGGAGGAACCACCAGAGGAGTAGTTTGGTTAATTTTTTTTTCTTGCTTAGCAGGCCCACTTAATTGGGCTGCTTTTAGATTATTTTACTGTGCTGGACCTTTGTAATATTTTTGAATTCTGTAAATTAAACGTTCAAGACTGGTTTCCCCGTATGAGGGAAGTCTTCTTAATTTTTTGATTTTTTGATGACAAATTTTCCATGAGTCTGGGCAATGATTTTGACTTTGGTGTAATTTTATTCCCACTATTAATAGATTAACTTTACTTAGAAAAAAAAATGTTGCCCTGTTTCTATTTTAAACCTATTTTTTGAAATATAGAGCCATGTTTATATGGTCTACGTATTATACTCTTTCTCTGTATATCTACAGGAACCTTTTTGCTATGAACAGGGTGGATGCTGTAGCAGGCTACTAATGGAAACAAGTGAGCCTGAACCTTACATCTCGGATGCAACAGATGGTTACCAATTTTGGAATCAAGCGAGCTTGATCTTACAAGCGAGCCTGGGTTTCTGCAGATGGTTATCACACTCCTCAAATGATTAGCATTTTTCTTTGTTCAAGGATTTTGGGTACTTTAATTTGTATTTGGAACAATGGGCATCAGTACTCTATCTGTTGCTTTACTATTCTACATACTGCAATTTCACTTTCTTATAGATGCCTCGGGCATATTTGGATGCTTTCTCAGATTTGTCGATAATCTCCATGTGGACCGTTACTGGGTTTTATATCATGTCCCTGTATGTGACATGGGGTATTTTTCTATCATTGTCTGGGGTGGGACTTACACTTTTCTTGATGGATATTTGGGTTCCAATATTCAGATGTGAAAATGTAATGACTTTATGGACTATTTTACTTCATATAATATATTCAAAACAACGTTTTTTCTCTTGTGAAAAAAAAATGATTAATGTTTATCACTTTGCCTTCAAAACTAGCGATGCTGGTCTATGTTGCTGGTTTATTGATATGGTCTGATGGTCTTTTTATATTTTGGACATATCACACTCCTCACATGATTATCTTTTTTCTCTGTTCAAGGATTTTGGGTACTTTAATTTGTATTTGGAACAATGGACGTCGGTACTCTATCTGTTGCTTTACTATTCTACATACTGCTATTTCACTTTCTTATAGATGCCTCGGGCATATTTGGATGCTTTCTCATATTGTCGATAATCTCCATGTGGACCGTTACTGGGTTGTATATCAAGTCCCTGTATGTGACATGGGGTATTTTTCTATCACTGTCTGGGGTGGGACTTCCACTTTTCTAGATGGATATTTAGGTTCCAATCTTCAGATGTGAAAATGTAATGACTTCATGGACTGTTTTACTTCATATAATATATTCAAAACAACGTTTTTTCTCTTGTGAAAAAAAAATGATTAATTTTTATCACTCTTCCTTCAAAACTAGCGATGCTGGTCTATGTTGCTAGTTTATTGATATGGTTTGATGGTCTTTTTATATTTTGGACATATCACACTCCTCACATGATTAGCGTTTTTCTCTGTTCAAGGATTTTGGGTACTTTAATTTGTATTTGGAACAATGGACGTCGGTACTCTATCTGTTGTTTTACTATTCTACATACCGCTATTTCACTTTCTTATAGATGCCTCGGGCATATTTGGATGCTTTCTCAGATTTGTCGATAATCTCCATGTGGACCGTTACTGGGTTTTATATCAAGTCCCTGTATGTGACATGGGGTATTTTTCTATCACTGTCTGGGGTGGGACTTCCACTTTTCCGGATGGATATTTGGGTTCCAATCTTCAGATGTGAAAATGTAATGACTTCATGGACTGTTTTACTTCATATAATATATTCAAAACAACGTTTTTTCTCTTGTGAAAAAAAAAATGATTAATGTTTATCACCTGTCTTCAAAACTAGAGATGCTGGTTTATTGATATGGTCTGATGGTCTTTTTATATTTTGGACATATCACACTCCTCACATGATTAGCATTTTTCTCTGTTCAAGGATTTTGGGTACTTTAATTTGTATTTGGAACAATGGACGTCGGTACTCTATCTGTTGCTTTACTATTTTACATACTACTATTTCACTTTCTTATAGATGCCTCGGGCATATTTGGATGCTTTCTCAGATTGTCAATAATCTCCATGTGGACCGTTACTGGGTTTTATATCATGTCCATGTATGTGACATGGAGTGTTTTTCTATCATTGTCTGGGGTGGGACTTCCACTTTTCTGGATGGAAATTTGGGTTCCAATCTTCAGATGTGAAAATTTAATAACTTCATGGACTGTTTTACTTCATATAATATATTCAAAATAGTGTTTTTCCTCTTTTAAATTTTCATTTTTTTTAAAATTGAACCCGTCGTTGCTATACCGATGCCTTGTAAGCGTCGGAATTGCAAAATATTAAAAACATTGGAAGAGCGAAAGTATAGAAATGTCGTATGAGCGACATTAAAAACGTCGGACCACATTTCGTCGGAATTGTGACAATTTACAACCATCGGAAGAGCGACGTCCAAAACGTCGGACCACATTGTGTCGGAATTGTGACAGTTTACAAACGTTGGAAGAGCATGTTCAAAACGTCGAACCACATTTCATCGTAATTGTGACAGTTTACAAACGTTGGAAGAGCGATGTTCAAAACATCGCACCACATTTTGTCGGAAGTGCGACAGTTTACAAAGGTCGGAAGTGTGACGGATTGGGAAACGTCGGAAGAGTGACGCTTGTTTGGAAGCAACGGAAAAAGTGTCGATAGTGCGACACTTTTTAATTACATCGAAACTGGGATGGTATGGAAAACCACGTTTTGCCCACCCTCGAACTGTCGCTCTTGCGACGACTATGTATCGGAATAGCGACGAATTGGCCGTCGGAATTTCCGCCAAATTTTATAGTGCCATTTGAACCTAATCATCAGTTCACAACTGAGATTAGACACAGACCAGCTATACCAGACAATCTTAAGAATTGGCAAGTGTTTGAAAATGACAATCAAATTAACAATTTTCTGACTTTAGAAAATGAATTTTCTAACAGTAACATAGATGAAGATATAGTCATTGAATCTGATCAAATAAATGAACAAGAAATAGACATTTCAGAAGAAAATGCAATTCAAATGCTTCATCCAACTAACTTCACCAAAAAAGAAATGAAGGACCTTAAACAAATGGAGGTTAATAAGATTATAGAAGATGAATCTGAGATCATTAATTTGAAAGATAATCATTTGCCTAAAGGATTAACTCCTTTGGAAGATCTTTTTTATTCTAATGATATTCCAAAGAAACCCAAAAGGGAACCATTGAAAGCTGATATTGAGGAATATAATCTGGGAACTGAAGAAAATCCTAAAATCATAAAATTATCTAAATCTTTGCCTCCAGATCAAAAACTAAAATATGTTGAACTAATAAGAGAATTCCAGGATGTCTTTGCCTGGAGTTATGAAGACTTGAAAGCATATGATACCTCTATAATTCAGCATACAATACCTCTCAGAGAAAATCAGAAACCATTCAAACAGAAACTCAGAAGAATCAACCCTGTATTGTTGCCTTTAATTGAAAAAGAAATCAAAAGAATGTATGAAGCAGGGATAATTTCTCCTATTATATTTTTAGAGTGGGTGTCTAACTTAGTCCCTACTAGGAAAAAATCTGGAGAAATCAGATTATGTGTTGATTTAAGAAATATAAATAAGGTTTCTTTGAAGGATAATTATCCTTTTCCTAAAATGGATCACATTTTACAAAGGGTAGTAGGTGCTTCAAGGATTTCTCTTTTAGATGGGTTCTTAGGATATAATCAGATTTTAGTTCATCCTAATGACCAGGAAAAAACAGCTTTTACAACACCATGGGGTACATTCAAGTATGTTAAAATGCCATTTGGACTTAAAAATGCTGGAGCAACCTTCCAAAGAGCAATGGACATTGCATTTGCAAAAGAAATTCATGACTTTCTTGTTATATATCTGGATGATTTAACTGTTTTTTCTAAATCAGATCAGCGGGATTTGGACCATCTCAGATAAGTATTCATAAAATGCAGAAAGTGTGGTATCTCTTTGAATCCAAAGAAGTCATTGTTTGGTCTTGAAGAAGGTAAACTCCTGGGCCATATCATTTCGAAAGATGGTATTAGAATTGATCCTGAAAGAATACAAGCCATATTGCAAATACCTCATCCTAGAAATGTCAAAGAACGTCAAGCTTTCATAGGAAAAATCAATTTTTTGAGATGATTCATATCTAGCTTAGTTGAACTAATTAGATTGTTTACTAACATGTTAAGAAAGGATTCAAGTATTAAATGGACAGTAGAAGCCAAATAAGCATTTGAAGAAATTAAAATGGCTTTGACTAGAACACTAGTTCTTACCAGTCCACAATTTGATAGAGACTTCATAATATTTTCATTTTCTTCAGAACATACTGTAGCAGCTGTTTTATTACAAAAGGATGATCAAGGATGTGAAAAACCTATAGCCTTTTTTAGTAAAGCACTGAGAGATGCATCATTAAAATACAACATCATGGAAAAAAAATCTTTTGCACTTGTAAAAGCCATTAAAATTTTTAGAATCTATATATTGTATTCCCATGTGATAGTCTATGTACCAAATGTTGTTGTCAAAGACATCTTAACTCAAGATGGAATTGAAGGAAAAATAGGTAAATGGATTGCTACCATATTAGAATATGATATTGAAATAAAACCTACAAAACTTATAAAGGGACAGGGATTGGCTCAACTCATGACAGAAACAAATTGTCAAGCCCTGGATATTAATGAACTGGATGACGAACAGGAGATGGCGACTCCACAAATCAGTCAGGCCTTCTTAGATTCACCTTGGTATGCTGATATAATTTATGTATTGTTAAACCTGCAAGCTCCTCCAGGGTTATCCAGAACAAAGAAAAGGTTTTTAAAGATGACGTCTTTAAAGTATTGTATTTTAGATAATGTTCTCTTTTGGAAAAATCATGATGGTATTCTATTGAATTGTTTGTTAAAAGATGAAGCTGGCAAGGCTCTCAATGAATTCCATGCAGGATACTGTGGTGGACACCTTTATTGGAAATCAACTACAGACAAGATCCTAAGAGCTGGATTTTATTGGCCCACCTTGTTCTCTGATGTAAAGAAATTTGTCACTGCTTGCCATAAATGTCAAATTTTTGAAGGCGAGAGAAAACTATTACCCTTACCCCTGAAACCAATTTCCACTGAAATACCTTTCCAACAATGGGGCCTGTATTTCATTGGATAAATCCATCCCCCTTCTTCTGGCCAACACAAATGGATCCTCACTGCCACAGATTATTTTACTAAATGCATAGAAGCAATTCCCTCCAGACAAGCCAATGATACTGTGATCATAGGATTCCTAGAAACCAATATACTATCAAGATTTGGCTGTCCTAAGAAAATTATAGTTGATAATGTTGTTGCCTTCAAATCTAAAAAGACGATAAGTTTCTGTAATAAATATCATATCACCTTAAGCCATTCAACAGCCTATTACCCTCAGGGTAATGGACTGGCTGAATCTTCCAACAAAATTATTATCAATATTATTAAGAAATTATTGGAAGAAAACAAGAAAATTTGGCATAAGAAACTTACAAATGCACTATGGGCAGACAGACTCACCACCAAGAAATCTATTGGGACTAGTCCTTATGAGTTAGTTTATGGTATTGAAGTTGTATTTCATTCATCTTTAGGAGTTCCTGTAATGAAATTGCTTCAAGAATCTCAGGTTGAAACTAATGATATTCAAAGCAGAATAAATCAAACTATCAATTTGCAGCAAACCAGAGAGGAAGTTTATCAAAGATCCCTAGTATTGCAGGAGAAACTAAAGAAGATATTTGATAAAAGGACCAAGGCAGAAAATTTCCAACTGGGAAACAAAGTTTTAAGATGGGATTCCAAAAGAGAGGATAAGGGAAAACATGAGAAGTTTGATTTCTTATGGAAAGGACCTTATATTATTCATGCTTTACAAGGAAACAACACATATTTTCTGAAAAAATTGGATGGTACAGAAACTAAAGATGGACCAGTTAATGGTCGAATGTTGAAACATTACTTTGATCCTATTTATTGGGATATCCTAATTTTTTTTTACATGTACATACTATATCCTTTGTAATGTATCAAGTTTTGAGTGGATAGTAACTTACTGGAGTTGAAGCCCGAGGAGAAGGTCCTAAGCTTCAGAAGTATTACTGTCATACATACAATAAAGCAACAAGCAGAAGAAGATTCCATGGTTCAGTCAAAATCATTCTGAGGGAAATTGACCTGCTGTTCTTGACTTTTCACCAGGAAAAGCCATCCCCATGTGGAGCCATTGTTAGACTCCTATACCAATAGGTGTCATATATCATGATTGACTTGATGGACTATGCAATATGTTCATATATTTTCTTGTTGCAAAGGTTTTCCATATTTTCAAAAAAATCAAAAACTTAAAAAAGTAAAGAGGGTATATCCTAAAAGAAAAATCAAAGGATGGAAAAAATAAAATGGCCAAAAAAGTGGAAGAAAATGAACCCCACTAAAAGAAATGCCAAGGAAAGTGTGCAAGTCTAAATGCCACTACTTTTTACTTTTATTTAAATAAACAAAATTGTGTGCAACTTGTATTTTATGCCACATTTTATGAATAGTCAAACAGTTTAAGCTTGGCTAGTTCATCTTTCAATTTTATGTTTTAGAGATAGAGAATAAAATCTGACCAAACTGTTTAATATTGGCAGATAAGTAGATATGTAGAGTGAATAAAAGGAGCTCAACAGATTAATCTAAGCCCTTGGATGTAATAAGGATAGAATTAGATAGATTTCCATATGTAAAAGAAAAAGTGTGATAAGGGTTTTCCAGTCTAAGTGCACCCTAATAAAGAAGAAAATATGGTAGGGTAAAGTAGGTAGGGTAGGTAGATGATGTTGCAGAATTACATGTGATGGATAATGACTCTAGATGTGTTAAATCTTTACTTTCATCACAAGTGCAAAGGCAGACACTATACTAGAAGAATTTCAAGCAAAACAAAGTCAGATTATTAACTTCCCTTCTCATTTTTCCCTAAAAATTTCACTAATTTCCCCTAAGTATTAAGGCAATTGAAGATTAGAGGGGCTCAAGGAATTTCCTTGATTTTTGGAGGGACCGGACCCTTGGCCCAATAATTGGAAAAACCTAAGTACTTAAAATCATTCATCATAACATTCATACACTTCTGAAAAATCTTTTCCTAAGTAAAATCCCATTTTACTTAGGAAAATCATATAATATTTCATAAAAAACCCTTTTTACAAGCATAAGTTAAATACATTAACTTAATGTTTTATACTTAGCACTTTCGTTCCATTTTCCATATTAATTTATAACTTATTATTTAAATCCCTACAAATTTCCCATCCCCGCATTATTTTAATATAATTTCCAAATTAATATAATATCCCGCCCCATTAGTTGAAAAATAACCATATAACTTTAATTAATTGGTTGAATTTCCAATTAAATAAACGAAAGCGATACTCCGCCATATAAAGGGGTTAATTAACCCTCATGGTTAATTAATAACCTAATCCTCCAATCAAATCACTCCCGATGCGATTATTTCATAACAAATTGCGTTGGGCCCGCCTCATTAATTCTCTGCCATCTCCCTTTCTCGATGACCATCCGATCAACCCATCCGAGATCTACAGCTATCATTCATATCGCTGCCCATCCTCGTCCGAACGATAACGCACGATGGCCAAGCGATTTTCTGAACAGTGTCGCGCCATGCGTCGTTCATCGTATGGAATCGCTCGCCCTCCGCTCAAAACCGCCCGTCCCCAAAAGCGGTGCGATGGAAAGCGCTTACCGCCTGCCTCCTGTGATGAAGCCCCTATACTTGCTGACGTCATCCATTAAAAATAAAAAAAATCCTGCCACCTTTGACTTTGCAAATAAAACAAAAAACCCGTGTCATTTTCACTATCCCACGCAGTAACTAGTCTCCCATGCAACGAATTTCGAAATTAACTGTCGAAGTTTTCCAACCATTACCTTGCTGAAGAAATCTACAGTCGAGTAATCCAAAGTTCATCTGCCATAGCCAACACCTATTTAATCACTGTTCATTTCTCAGAAAATAGGTATTTACCTAAATTCCCACTGAACTCTGTAAAAATCCTGGTTTTTGTTTTAAATTCCACACGAAAAACTCAAACAGGGTTCAAAATTGCTTAGTTCATTCCTCAATTCCCAAAGTTACAATTGCATTTCCAAACTTGTGATTGTGCCTATTTTTTTCATCAAAACCCACAATTCATTTCTGAATCCACAAGAACCAAAAATGGAAGTTCCCATGGCTTTGAATGTCGCACCCCTGAATGCCCCTCACAGAGATTTAGATTATCTGCCTCTTGTAGATAGGGATTTCTAAATTAAAGACCTTGTTCTTAGTCAAAATGCTCTTCGAATTTTTTTCCGCTGCAGAGATGACGACCTAAATGGTTCTGACATTATTGGACTATGGGAATCTTATCTTCCCATGTACCTTCTCCCCTCAGTCCATATTTTTCCTGAGATAATCTATTACTGCCATGCAAATTACGATCCCAATCAACGAGCAGTGTTGTCCCCGAGTCAGACTGTCCTTTTTCCCATAACTTCTCAATCAATTAACGAGATGTTACAGTTCCAGCCTGGTCAAGCCCTGACTCCCCTTTCCATGGGAGAATTACTTGAGAAATCTGCCAATTTATCCCAAGAAGAAATCAATGCCTTCGCAAAAAGGTTTAATATTTTGTTGAATAAAGGATTGCCCAGTCCTTTAGTTTCAGAGGATAAATTAATGGAGCTTGAAAGTTATGTTGAGAAATTGGACAAACATGCTGATAATCATGCCAGTTCCTCAACTAGTTCATCATCAACACCAGCATTGCCTACAGGAAAAAATCTTCATGATAGATTGGAAAATTTGTTTTATCTAGAGCATGAGGTAAAGCATTTATTCCCAGTCCAGCCTACTTTCTTTAGATATACAGAGACAGATGAAACTCTGAGAAAGCTACAAAGGACCAGAATACCGGAGGCTAAATGGTGGGAAGAAATGTTGGATTTTTTTTTTAAATTATCCTTACATGAATTTTTGATTATGTACTATAGTAAGTCATGATAAGAATGATAAAAGGATAAACAGAGGTTAAAGAGTATCAGTACAAATAAAGAGTATCAGTAAAGCAGAGCAGCCAGCACAGAGTTACTAAAGAGGACAGCAATGAGCCAAATCATAGGGCCTGCCTCCAGCACGATCTTAAAAGAAGGAAACAGCACAACATCAGTTATCATCTCTGTTATCTACGAGACCATCTGTCTCTATTTTTTTGTAAAATACTTATGAATCATCCTAGATTATATCTTGTTTTGTTAAGAGATATTTTTTATAATTTTTTGTATAAATACTCCCTCAATCGGAGTATTGGATGGATTCTTAGACTTTGCTGTAACATTGACTATTTTGGAATAAAGTGTTTTTGGAGAAATTTTGTGTGGCTAGCTGGACGAGGAATTGATGCAAAATACTTTTTACAGCATTCTTGTGTCAAACAACGGATCAATAAGTCATCTATCTCTTATGTTTTGAAGTTTTATACTTGTTTATTATGTCATCTGTGTTTAGTTTATGAATGATTAATGAAAAGGAATAACTCAGAAAGTGCTTAAGTGCAATCTGCTTTCAATCATTATTATTCTAAATGTTTTCTTCTGAAATAGCTTAAACAGTGAATTCTTAATTGCTCCTGTTTTCTAGTTTATACATTTTGATTATTTAGTAAAGAATACTTAATTTCTCTTTATTAATAATCACTCAATTTCCCTCTTTTGAATGTTTTGAAGGATTCTTAATTTCCCTTCATCCATTTTGATTCCATTCCATTCACTTCAGATTTATAATTGTTCTCTGTTTGATTACCTTGCCCTGTGGAACCATCTTTTGTTAAGAAACTTAATTCAGTTAAGCTATCCTTTTTTACTCCAGGAGCCGAATGGCCTAAATTACTCAGTCTTACCCTCAGTTACAGAATTCCATCACCCACATTCAAACAAAACCCCTGGACTTTATAACTAGCCTAATATCTTCCAAAACAAAGCTAAATTTTACAGAGAGAGCCCTCTCTGGGTACAGATTGGCTAGATTTTGTACCTAAAAGTTGGTTTGTGGTTACCTCGGACCCCTTTCCTCTCCCCAAAAACTTCAAGGAAAATCTGAGTGATAACACAACAGACAGTGGATAAGCACAAAACCAACTGGCACCTTATGCTCTTCCCTGCATTGTGGTCCTATAGAACTTCTGTTAAAACTGCCACCAGGTTCACTCCTTTCCACCTTGTTTTTGGAGAGGAAGCAGTCTTACCGATCGAGTGTGAAATCCCTTCTCTTCATCTAGCCGTCAAACTTCTCCCTAACACCCAACCTTTAGAATAGAGACTTATTATGCTTGAACGCGCTTCCAAATATCGCTGTGTTGCATTAAAAACCATCGAGGCGGCTAAGAAATGCACCAAGGCTCAATATGATAGAAAATTCCAACCTCGTACTTTTCACGAAGGTGATCCTTTTCTAGTGTATGACCAGGGGCATGATGTCCTTGGTCATGGGAATTTTGATTCATTATGGTTAGGACCTTACATTATCAGTAAGGATTTGGGAAAGGGCACATATATATTAGAGGACTTCGAATACCATCCCCTTTCCAATCCTCGCAATGCACTCTATCTAAAGAAGTATTACCCTTAACATTTCCTTCTGGAAATGCATGTTTTATTGTCTTTAGGTAGCTAGAACATGTTAGTGATGTGATACTTCACCAGGACACATTTTTTCCAAGAAGTGCCACTTCACCCTTCCTCAAAATCGAATTTCTTTACTTGCAACACTCGTACAGGGGGCACCATGTTGCCTCCATACTTTTCCACGCTCATGTCAAATTTTTTCATGAGTTACCATCTTGTACTCATGCTTTTATGGTCCCCATTGGACCCTTCACATATGTTGCAGCACCATTGAGTCACCCATTTTTAGAGCATCCGAGTTGAGTCATCATTGCAATCATTGAGTCTATTCTGATTCCCTTTGCATCCCGCTATAATCCTCCATCATTCACTACTTGGTCCCTCTCTCGTGTCGCATCTTATGGCCTTCAGTCCCACTATCCCCTACCCCTCATGATGTTGTGTCAGTCGTTGCTAGGTCACCCATGTGCTTTATTCTCTAACAAGGGAAGTTGTCTGTTCGCTACTCAGTTCCCCCATTTCATCATCATCATTGGTGTTAGTCTGTCAGTCACTCTACTATTTTCTCTTGTGCCTAGTTGAGGATCCCTTATTGCCTCACCTATGGCAGACCTCCTTCTGTTGACATCAGCTCATTCATTCCAAAAAAGAGGTCTAGAGGGTGGTGTACCTTGGTTCCAGCTTACACTTTGGTTCGGTGCCTCGAATCAGGCAAAGGGACTCCTTATTGCCCTTTAAATTGATTGTTTCTCAACTGCATCTCCTTTCAGCATGATCAAGATCCATATACTTGATGGTTTAGTGATGCAGCAGATGACATTGATGATTCTCGAGTGTGTGTGAGATGTCTCAACCCTCATGAGGGGGTGGCCCTATAGGTAAACCCCCACACACTTGGATGACCTCTTCATTACAACCTTCGATGCAGCTCTGTACATTTGATGATGTATGTGGGATTCATTATCATGTTATTCATCTAGCTCATGTTTATGCCAGCATATACCTTATCATTGTGTTTCATGGTTTTCCGGGTGCCTTATTTTTTGTACTATTGCCTCGGCGGGCATAGATATGCCTCCCCCGCCGCCTATAGCAGGTACTCACTCAAAAAGACTTGTCACACTTGCAAGTCACCTCCTCAGGGTCTAGTTCTTTTAGCACTTCAGTTTACCTTATACTTCTCTCTCTTTGACTTCCCCTTCAATGTCTAGTGATTGAGTTCTTACAACGTACTTTGGTCATACGATTGGCTCCTAACACTCGCACGTTGGGGGACAATCTGTTACACCGTTTTTTGGTCATCTAACCTATTATCGTTAGATGGACCCAAGTACACCATGTAAGACCAATTTTACTCCAAGTAAAATTGCTTTCACTATGAAAATAACTTAATAAATCACCTTTATTAAGTTTTTTATGGTCTAAACAGGAAACCCCATAAGGAAATATTAAACAAATATACATTTGTTTAATTTTCCTCAAGAAATAATTAGTTAAACAATAGTTTAATTAATATTTCTGGTTATATTTAACCCAAAACAAGGAAATTAATTAGATAAATCATTATTTATCTTATTATTTTCTAAGAATAATCATTTAAATCTTATTTAAATAATATTCTTTGTTAAATATGACTAATTCACCCTTAAATAATTAAATAAATCATTATTTATTTGATTATTACTCAACCATATCCTTAAAATGATAAATAAATCATTTATTTATTTATTATTACTTAATCACATCCTTAAAATAATAAATAACTCATGTATTTATTTATTATTTACAAATAAGGAGATTTGACTCAAGTCAAATACCTTTTCCCTCCAACAAATATAATAAAATATTCCATAAAAGTTGGATCTAGATTTAATTAATAATATTTTAATTATGCACCATGATCTAGGCTAACTCAATATTTTGTTATAAATAGAAGGGTTTTCTCATTCATTTGTCACCTTTTGTTTCCTAAATATCACTTTGGATCTCAACACTTGGTCTGGCTATTGATCCATAATCATAGCCATACTTTTCCATTTTTGTCTGGGTTTTCTACACCATCAAGAGAGAGAAGTTCTAAATCTGAAGTGCTAAGGACTCACAAGAACCCATCCCATTGAGGAGAACAGGGAACACCCTCTTGTGTTTTCCTCCCAGGTGCCATTAATAAAAATATTCATTGGATATATTCTTATCTTATCTATTGGATCTATGGAGTAAATCTTATTTTTCTACTGTTTAATGTCTTCTAATGCATAGATCTAGATTTTTTCAGTATTTTTCTTGATCATCTAATTGCAGATCTGAAGATATTAGTAGTCATTTCTGCTGTTAGGGCTATAAGTTATGCATAGCTAAAGTGGTCTTTTTTCGTACTCTTCGAATCAAGATTCATACTAACACCAGAGATGTATCTTCATATAAGAATGAGGATGAAGAGGATTGTGCTTTGGCTACCAAGGCAAGGAAGGCTAAGGGGAAGAAATTCCATTCTAAATCTAAGCCCAAGAATGGCAAGAAGCAGGACATGTCCAAGGTGAAGTGTTTTCATTGTCATGAGCATGGTCATTTTGCTACTAATTGTCCACAAAAGAAGAAGGACAAGAAGGATGGAGGATATACATTTGGTGAGGCCCTTGCCTCAAAATTTGAGCTTGAATTCTCATTGATCACATGCATGGTTTCCAGTGCATTAGGATGTGTGTGGTATTTAGATAGTGGCGCTTCCTTTCACATGACGGGAGATAAGGAACTTTTCAGTGACTTGGAGGATAAATATCTCCCGATGCATATTGAAATGGGCAATGATGGATGATATGGTGCTACTGTGATTGGTACCATTACCTTTCAGAGGCAGTCAAGTAAACCATTTCAATTAAAATATGTAATGCATGTACCAGGTCTGAAGAAAAATTTGGTCTCAGTCGCAATGTTGGAGGATAGAGGCTATGATGTTGTTTTTACTGATGGAAAATCTTTCCTATGAGAAGCCAAGATGATATGGATTCGAGTTAAGAATCTCTATAAGATGGAGGTAGATGGCTGCGCAACAATGATGGACAAGGTAGATCAAGTGGTGAGCCGGGATGAGGGCGAATTATGGCACTAGTCTTTAGAAGGGTACACTTGCGCATTCAGACACATGCAAGGGATGTACTATGGGAAAATATGTAAAGGCCACCTTTCATGATATGGAAAATCGAGCCTCGAGGATCCTTGAGAGAGTTCACACATACGTGTGTGGTCCTTTCTCAGTTGCTTCAACAGAAAAACATAAGTACTATGTAATCTTTGTTGATGATTTTTCTCATAAGTGTTGGATCTTCTTCATGTAGAAGAAAGATAAAAAATTCTCTAAGTTTTGTGAGTTTAAGGCACTGGTGGAGAAAGAGTCGAGGGAGTAAGTGAAGGCTCTTAGGATAAATAATGGTGGAGAATACATCTATAATGAATTCAAGAACTTCTGCAACAAAGAAGGAATTCAAAGAGAACTCATAGCGCCTCATAACCCACAACAGAATGGGGTCGCGGAGAGGAAGAACAAAACTATTGTGGGTGCAACACGACTGATGTTTCATGATAAAGGCCTACCGATGCATTTGTGTGCAGAAGCATGCAATACAATGGTACATGTGCAAAATTGTTGTCCTCATAGAGTACTTGGCATGATTACACCTGAAGAGGCTTTCACTTTTAAGAAACCTTATGTTTCGCACTTTAAGATTTTTGGCTCGTCTATTTATGTGCATGT
This sequence comes from Pinus albicaulis, assembly GCA_034641835.2. NCBI lineage: Eukaryota > Viridiplantae > Streptophyta > Pinopsida > Pinales > Pinaceae > Pinus > Pinus albicaulis. The sequence goes on along the minus strand of CM076581.1, from coordinate 39,162,944 downwards.
GACCAAGGACGCCAGGAAGAAGCTGGAACCAACAGCTGAGGTTGGGATTTTTGAGGGGTACACTGAAACACCCCATAATTATCATGTGTATTTTACAAAAAACAGAATGATTGTTGTGCAACAGGATATCAAATTTGATGAGGAGAAAGCCATGTGGTTGTCCCTTGAGAGGGAGTTGGACTTGCATGCAGAGGATGAACTGCTAGTTCCCAAGGATGAGTCTCAATGATCAGATTTGAATCAAGGACCTAAGTGATAGCTCTAAATTAAAAGTGTTCGAAAGAGTGAAAAACCTAAGTGACCTTATAGATCTCGTCTTCCTGATTCTAGTGCCACAAATGGTTCGAAAAACTGACACCATATGAAGAAGTTATCATAGTTTGAAAACTCCAGCAAACTGCAATTTTTGGACTTTGACCAAGTTTGTATGGAATTTTGGAAATTTAAAAGGAGAATATTCCAAGAAATATTCCTAGAATATTCCTCAAAATATTCCATTTGGGCCAGTTAGGTCATGCCAAGTGGCACGATGTGTTTTTTTGTTTGTTGTACAATGTCATTTTTAAGCCAATTAGAAGCTGCCACGTGGCAGGCCCAGAGGCTGCCACATGGCCCATGAACGGTACGGTAAAATTTTTGTGGACTCCTCAGGAGTCAACTGCTGGAACTCCTTGCATGCATGAAAATGTCCTTACCACTCGAGTTGTGTGTTATTTCTTAACCCTTAATGTCGCCAGAACTATATAAGGTTTAATGAAAATGCATATGGGGGTTTGGGGGGCCAGCCCCCCCATGTGGCCGTAGCCCCAAAACCACGGGCCAAATGTTAAGCCAACATACTCCATTATGGTTTAAACCTTTGAACATGTTCACATGCCAGTTTTCTAGCCCGCCGATTATGTTTAACAAACCCTCATGATTAATAAAACCATCTCTGCCAATCGTTTACTTACCGTTCACATGGAATAGCTTAATGCCACGTTTGGCAACTAACCCGACAGTTCCTCCACCGATTCCGCAAAAAAATTAAAGCTTGTTCATATGTCGATAGTTAAATTTGTTGTGCGGTCTTCTTGGCAGAGTTTTTGGAGCGCATTTAAAATTTCATGGAGATTCCACTTTTAACTAGAGTTAAGTCCAGTTCCTCCAAATTTGGTGGAGGACTTTTAGGGGTCATTGGGCAAAATGAGTTTAGGCTCTATCTTGAGCTAGATTCGACCAATTTTGGAGTGCCAATAGTCAATTGAGACTATCTTGGACATTCTAGAGCTGTTGGAGAGGTTTGAAGAGCCATCAGAGGACTTTTGAGCAGGTTTTTTCTTTAGAGAAGTTCTAGGGGCCACGAGGGTCACCATGGGCCAGCAGCAGTTTGAGGCCTAGCCAGGGCAGCTAGAGGCCTTATTCAGGAATCCAATAGTAAATTTTGGATGTTTTAGACATTATGGAACTAATGGTGTGGTTTTCAGAGATTTTAGAGGACATTTTAAGGTCGATATGCTTCAGTGAAGTTCTAGGGGGCACCAGGGCCAGCAAGTGCTAGCAGCAGTTTGAGGCCTAGCCAGGGAAGCTAGAGGCCTTATTCAACAAACCAATAGCCATTTCCAACTGTTTTGATACTTATGAATCCATTGGAGGAGTTTTCAGAAGCTTTTGAGGACTTATAGAGCTCGAGAAGCCACAGAGAATGTTTTTTTGACCCTAGAGCTAGGGGGTGCCACCAGGTGTTGGAGGCGAAACCGGAGCAACCGGAGGCCAATTTCAGCAAAAAAATAGTCTATTCTAACTATTTTTGGCATTCTAAATCCATTAAAGGAATTTTCAAAGCAATTTGAAGACTTCTAAATGTATAAGAGCTACAGGAAAGTTTTGGGCAACCCAGGTCCATCAGTGGAAGGAAGCCTAGATTGGGGAGCCAATGCTCTTTTGGACCAAATGATCAGTCCATTTTGGAGGTATGAGATTTTCTGGAGATAGTAGGTGAGGTTTCAGGGATAGAAGAAGAATTTTGAAGGAGTTAGTTCCATAGAGAAGCTAAGTGTAGCTCAAGAGCACCGACAGAAGGAATCAAGTCTAAGGGAGCCTAGATTTGTTTGCAGAGTGATGAAAACCATAACAGGGATACAGATGGTATTATAAAACCATTGGTTCAGTTTAGTAAGCCATTGGAGTTTATTTTTGTAACTTGTAAAATAAATTTTCCATAATCCCAAAGAGCCAAGTCGAGATGACAAGAGCTCAAGGAGATGTAGCCCATGATATTCGGGGGAACTCCTAGATTAAATTTGTTGTTATGTGTGGATGTTTATTTGTTGCATTATATGGCTATTTAACATGTTTAATTTCAGAAAAAACAAATGGACTTAAAGCACTTAAAAAGTTAAAAAACATACACTTGTTTCAAGTAAAAATTTCTGCAAAAGTCAAGTACAAGCTAGATATTTTATTTGTTTAACTGAGTGGGAGGTTCTTGAAAAAAATAACAATTTATCCAACCCATTTTCAGATCATGTTGGTATCAGAGCACTTGGTTGCTTTATTGATAGAGCAATAGCTTGATTTTTTTACTTGAAAGGTGTTTAAACAGTTAAAGAATTTGACTGTTTGCAAACTAATTGTTGCTTGAGTTTGCTAGAGGTGAAGGGAAAGTTGTTGATAGCTAATTCTAGAAGAGGACAAGAGGGAAGAAGGGTTGAAGGAATCTTCCTTACCCAAAGGACCTCAAGGAAACCCTTGAAGCATAAGAAGGGTTTTTTTGCAAAAGGCTGCTTGAAGAAGAGCTTGACTCTACAACCATTTTGTTCAGAAGCTTTGTCAATTATTTTTGAACGCTTTGTAATTGTTGAATGAAGTTCTTTAGTTCATTTTCATGATGAAAACTTCTTCAAGTGAGGTTTCCAAATCCTCAAAATCCTCCTCCTTCACAAGATTCTTCGATGAAGACAAGAAGTGAGACTTCTACATCTTGAAGGACATGGTGCAACTTATGTTTGAAGGTAGAAGAGAAAGCACTAGACTTCATGAGAAATTGATTGCTATGAAGCAAGAGAAGGAATAAATTCTCCAAAGAATGCATGAGATGGAGATGTAGCTCCATCAGGCCCAAGAGGCCTTAACCAAGAACATGCGTGAAGCAGAGGTAATTCACTCAAATTTGTCTTTAGTTTCCTCTTCAGATAGATGTGTTGGTTCATTTGAAAAGCACACTAGAGGTATAGGGTCCAAGTTAATTTTTAAAATGAGCTATGAAGGCAAGGGTTTAGGCAAGAATGCACAAGGCATGATTGATCCTATTTTGGTTGAGGAGATACCTAAAAAATTTGGTCTTCGTTATATTCAATATAATGGCGAAAACTCTACATCCATGAAGGCATGTGAGACAAATTCAAAAGGAACTTTTGTTCCAAGTTCTAAACCACAAAGATGTCAAGTTTTTTTTCAAGTTGATTTCCAATGTTTGAAGCCTATGTTGCAGTAAGAATATTGTAGATGTGCAGCTTATGGTGAGCATGAGAGTTCAGACAGTTTTGAAGACATGAACACTAATGTTAGTCTGCAAAATAAATCTGGAACCTCTACAAGTTCATCTCCTCGAGAAGGTAAATAGGATGGACATGTAAAGCAACATTTGAGGTATAATTATTCCCATATTCAAGTTGATTATGTTTTTGCAAGGCATGACAATTCTTCATGCTTGAATGGAAGAAAGAGTTGATGTGCATATTATGGTTTATGTAACCATGTTGTTTCAAGATGATGGAAGAGGATGAAGGCATAAAGGAAACAGTTGAGGCAAAGGGAACTTGAAAATAAGATGCATAAGACTTGCACACATTTCTAGAAGAGGGGACATGTTGTTTCCCAATGTTGGAAATTGCATCCAACTAATCATCCCAAGAATTTGCAGCAAGAGGACAGAAAGATTGGCGAAAGTTGAACCAAGGATTCCATTATTAATGTGAGAACAGAGGTTTCACATGAAGAAGATTTTCAGTAGCAAAAGTCACCATGGAAGTGGCTTGGTAAGAAGTGGTTTGACTTCTTGACACAGTAAGACATACATCCATTTGTACATATGCAAATTTCAGTTATGTATGCATGTTTTCTATTGTAATATCTCATTTTTTTTAGCCACCTTGGATCGATGATCAAGGAAGCGATGTTAAACTACCTTCTGTAAATTTCTCGCAAGAAATTTCTGAGTGAGTGCAAGGAAGACAATTGTTAACAGGAGGACAAGCGCATCCAAGAAGGGAAGTGTCAACTACCTTCGAGTTGTGGTTCAAAGGCACTAAGCCATGCAAGGCAAGTGTATGGAGGCTTAAAAAGAGAGGGTGTTGTACTCTCATCTATTTTACATATCAGTATATCAGTATTTTTGGGTCCAAAATATTCCTAGTGGGGAGGTGTGATCAGATTTGGATCAAGGACCTAAGTGATAGCTAAAAATTTAAAGTGTTTAGAACTGTGCCAAACTTGAGTGACTCGATAGATATTGTCTTCCTGATTCCGGCGCTGTGAACAGTTCGAAAAACTGGCACAGTATGAAGAATTTACCGCAGTTTGAAAAGTCCAGTAAACAATAATTTTTGGACTTTGACCAAGTTTGATTAGCATTTGGGAAATTTAAAAGGAGAATATTCTAGGGAATATACCTGGAATATTCTTGGAAAATTCCTCAAAATATTCCTTAGAATATTTCGTCTAGGCCAATCAGCTCATGTAAAGTGGCACGATGTGATTTGTTGTTTGCTATATGTTGGGAAAAATACTGAGAGGGGGGATGAATCAGTATTTAGGGCTGAACAATTTTTCTTTTCTTTCTCTTAAAACCATATGTTACAGTACTGCATCCAACATGTATGTCCAGATATCTTATTATGTCTTTACTTAGAGCATTGCATCATATAAGCATTAAGCATGAACAGAAATAACAGAACAAACCATCAAACATAAACAACACATATGAACACCAGGATTTAAGGTGGAAACCCAATTCGGGAGAAAACCACCGCTGCTGTAATCTCAGTCTTCAATATTTATTATAGAGAAAACTTCTTACAATATATGCTAGTGCAGACTTATACCAGCACGTAGGCACCCACCTGCAGAAGGCTACAACCTTCTCTCGTTTACCAGCCTCTCCTGGAAGGGAGCTACTACCCCCTGCTCTCGTTTACGAGCCTCTCCTGGAAGGGAGCTACAACCCCCTGCTCTCGTTTACCAGCTATCACTGGAAGGGAGCTACAACCCCCTCTCTGAAGGCTTTGACCCTCAGCACCACTACAGACCACGTTCATCAATTTTCATACTGGATCCACCAGTTTCCACTCGAATTACCTTGTTGGCCACCAGATTTATTCATTCAGTACACTAGAGTTCGCCCATACAGATATTCCTTCGAGAACTTTATTCATTCACCACCCTTACGTATGCACATGTTCTTCATGATTTCGTTAGTCGATTAAACCAGGAATTAATCATCATCTAATCATCATATTCACAGGTGCACCATAAATTCAGATATATCAGGGTTTATTCATACATATATCTCTAAAAGAGATTCGTTTATTATCAGCCCTTTTGCATGCACACCGTTCTTCATGATTCTCATCACCTTATATAGTTTTCACTTTTAATAAAACCTTGGGTCAAAAACCATTCAATTGCTAATGGTATTCCAGGACGGTATTTTCATTTACCACCCTTATGTACCTCTTTGATTTCTTTTTAATTTATTTATCAATATGAAGAAATTGATAAATAAATAAATTTATAACTTTGAACAGAACTTTAGGATTAAAGTTAACCCTTCGCATTTTAACGCTTTCAAACAATATGGTAAATCTTTGACCCCGGGCCCACAAATATAGTTAATAGCCAATCAAATATGCGCATGGTACCATAGGTAAACTTCACGCAAGTCCAGCGTCCGATCACCGTTAGATTAGCAAGCTTCCAGATCAACAACATATATGCATATCGCTCGACCTCCGATGCCGAGCGTTAACGTGCGATGGCCCGCCGTACTTAGGTTATTCTTCGTGCACCTTCCTCATACGACCACTGTCCGATGGCTTCCCTCCAGATCAACGGCGCACAACAATATCGTTGGGCGTCCTGGGTCGAACTATAACGCACGATGGCCCGTCGTACATTGGTTAACCTTCGCGTATCTTTATCAAACAACCACCGTTCGATGGCTCCTTCCCAGATCAACGGCTTGTATCGATATCGCTGGGCATCCTGGGTCGAACGATAACACGCAATGGCGCACAGTGAAAAGTGGTTTTGTAAAATCATACAGGGACGTGTGTCGCCCGTTCTATGGAATCTCTCCCCACCTCTTGAATACCGCTTGCCCGTTGAAAGCGGTGCGATGAAAACCATAAACCGCCTTCACTGTTTCTCCTTCGTGGTTCCGCCCTTCGCTCAAGGTTCCGTTCATGATTCCAAAGGGTTAGTCTGGGTTTGCGCTATAACTCTAGTCTATCTTTGGCAGGATTTCCAATAATCAATGAACAAGTGTAGTTATCTTCCGACGGGAATTCCTCACAAACATTAACTCGAGACAATTCAATGTCATTATTCAATACTGCTATGATATATATAACATATCAACCTTCCATTTCGGAGTTCTATCCTGTCACAGTTCCACTTCTACCTGTACATTCAAAAACATCATATCTCTGCCATCATTAAGTTCTTCAATGGATACACTGAATGCCTCGAGAGCCCCTCATATATTCAACCAAGTAGTTCCATGACTTCAAATGTCAAACTAAGCTAGTTCTTCATTACAAGAAGGTCTCATCCTGGAATTCCAATCCTACCACCATGATTCCTCAACAGGGTTTATGATGTTTTTCGGACAATGATTCATAGTTGTCCACAGGGACTCTAATATCCTTCCTTCTGAATTCTATCAAGAATATATATATAATTCACAGAAAATGCAGATCCTTTTTCTGTTTGATGGCCTTTTTCTTCCTATACTGTCTCTGGAAAACTTTCAATTCACTGCTTGTCCCTGCTCCTTGACTGGTACTGCTCTCTGTAGCTCAAACTATAGATGCATTCTTTCTCTGTTCTTATCTGCTACATTTAGATGCCAATTCCTTTGCCATCAATGACAATATTTCCAACAATCTCCCCCTTTAGCATTGATGGCAATACTCTTCCTCTGATTGTCTTATAGAATCCCTTTGTTTCTTTTCCTCCCCCTTTGACATCAATGGAAAAGAGTTGACAATACCATGCTCCCCCTGAGATCATGCTACATCTTCATAATATAACAAGATGACTTATAAATGCCAACAATACATCCTTTTCATATGACCAAATCTCCCCCTTAGCATGTGCATTCAGAGATGCCCAACAACACCTCACAACCAATTTAATCTTCTGTATTTAAGTAGACCTGATCCTCTGCATGGCAGAGACTACTCCCAGTTTCTGTCTGAGATATTTGAATGCTTCCCTGGGTAGAGGTTTGGTAAATATATCAGCAACTTGTTCTTTGGAGGAAACATACTCCAATTTCACCTTTTGTTCAAGCACTTGTTCACGTAAGAAGTGATATTTTATGGGAATGTGCTTGGTCTTGGAATGCATAACAGGATTCTTTGAGATACTGATGGCACTTGTATTATCACACATAATGGAGATAGGAGGTGAAAATTTGATTTGAAAGTCTTGTAGGGTTTGCATCATCTAGAGAATTTGAGTGCAACATGATGCTGCAGCCACATATTCTGATTTTGCTATAGATAAGGAAATGGATCTTTGCTTCTTGCTGAACCAAGATACTAATCGGGGCCCCATATAGAATGCACCACCACTAGTGATTTTCCGATCATCAACACTTCCAGCCCAATCTGCATCAGTGTATGCATGAAGAGTAAGATCAGCATTCTTTGGATACCATAGTCCAAAATCTTGAGTTCCTTGTAGATATTTGAATATTCTTTTCACAGCCTGAAGGTGAGACTCTTTTGGATTGGCTTGAAATTGTCCAACAATCCCAACTGCATGCATAATGTCTAGTCTTGTCCCAGTGAGATAAAGTAGACTTCCTATCATAGATCTGTATTCTAGTTGATTCACCGTGGGAGAATCATCACTAGAACTGAGATTACATCTGGTTATCATTGGTGTACTTACAGGTTTGCAATCTTCCATGCCATACTTCTTTAGGATTTGCTTAAGGTATTTTTCTTGTGATAAGAAAATGCCATCTGTTGCTTGTTGCACTTGCAAACCAAGAAAGAATGTTAGTTCCCCAAGTAAAGACATTTCAAATTCTTGCTGCATATCAGAAGCAAATTTCTGACTCATAGACTCTTTATTACTTCCAAAAATGATATCATCGACATATACAACCACAATCAATAGTTTGTCATTTTCAGTTTTTGTGTACAAGTTGCTATCAGAAGACCCCTTTGAAAATCCTTGTTGATGAAGATATTTGTCAAGACGATAGTACCATGCCCTTGGAGCTTGTTTGAGACCATATAGAGCCTTTTAAGTCTACAAACAAGTTTTTCATCATTTCCCAAAATGAATCCTTCTGGTTGTTCTATATAAACTTCTTCTTCTAGATCACCATTGAGAAAAGCAGATTTAACATCCATTTGATAAACTTTGATTTGTTGGAAGCTTTAAAAAGCAAGAAACATTCTTATGGCTTCAAGTCTGGCTACAGGAGCAAAGGTTTCTTCAAAGTCTATACCTTCTTGTTGAGCATACCCTTTGCAAACAAGTCTAGATTTATTTCTTATAACATCCCCATTCTCATTTAACTTGTTTTTGAATATCCATTTAGTTCAAACGAAATTTTTGTCATGAGGTCTTGGTACTAATTCCCAAGTGTGATTCTTTTCAATTTGATCAAGCTCTTCATTCATGGCTTGAATCCAACATTCATCTTTGCTAGCTTGACTAACACTGTGAGGTTCAATAGTGGACAGAAATGCCAGATTACTAGAATATCCCACAAGAGTCCTTCTTGTTTGTACACCTGATCCCTTTTCTCCCAAAATTTGAGATTCTGGATGATTCTTTTGAACATATCTGGATGGAGCCTTTTCAGACAAATCATCTTCGGGTTCTTCACTGGGTTCACTGTTTGTATCATTACTATTTGATGTAGAAGGATATGTGTCATCATCATCTTCATCTGTTGTTTTCTTTTCTTCTTTTGGAGCTGCAGGAGACTCATCAATAACAACATCAATACATTCAAAAATCTTCCGAATTATTTTATTGTAACATTTATATGCCCTACTCCTAGAGGAGTAACCAAGAAATATTCCTTCATCTGCTCTGGGTTCAAACTTGCCAAGTTTTTCATCATTATTCTTGATATAGCATTTGCTTCCAAAAATTCTAAAATGCTTTATAGTGGGAGTATTACCATACTAGAGTTCATATGGAGTTTTATCACTATTTACATGAAAATGTGCCTTGTTGAGAATGTTTACTATTGTATGTGTTGCTTCTCCCCAAAATGTGTCAGGTGTTCCGGAATCATCAAGCATAGCTCTAGTCATTTGTTGAACTGTTTTGTTCATTCTTTCTGCAACGCCATTCTGTTGTGGAGTGCCAGCTACAGAAAACTATTCATTCTTTCTGCAACGCCATTCTGTTGTGGAGTGCCAGCTACATAAAACTATCTTTTTATGCCATGTTGTTCACAAAATTCAAGGAATTCATTGGATTTATATTCTCATTTTTAGATCTAATTCATTCTCAACTAGTGCTTTGAAGATCTGAAATTTCTCAAATGCTTCATCTTTGTGTTTAAGCAGCCCAATCCAACACATTCTAGAGAAATCATCAATGAATAAGATATAGTATTCTTCACCATGTGGTGACTTTTTCCTCATAGGTCCACATATGTCAGTATGAATGAGTTCAAGAGGCTTACTTGATCATCCTTCCTTGGCATTAAATTGTACTCTGGTTTGCTTACCGAATTGGCAAGATTTGCATATGATATTTTCAGGTAGAGTAATATTGGGAAGATCACGAACAACTTTAAGTCTACTTGATTTGTTGATTTGAGAGAAGCTCAGATGCCCCAACCTTCTATGCCATAGCCAGTTTTCTGAAGATTTACTCAAGTAACATTGTTCTTTGCAGTTCTTTAATATATACGGGTTGCTTGGAGTTCTTTTTCCTTTTATAATTGTTTTACCCGTATCAAGATCACGTACCACACATTCTTTTGAACTAAAGACAACTTCAGCCTCTTCGATCACACATTTGACTTACACTTAACAAGTTATGTTTTAATCCATCCACATACATGACTTCATTAGCTTTCACCTTTTATTTTAGAAAAACAGACCCTTTTCCCTTAATGACCGCAGGAGTATCATTTCCAAATGTAACATTTTTTTCTTTTTCTAGAGCACTATATGCAAGCAGTTTGTCTTTATCACCTGTCATGTGTCTTGAGCATCCACTATCAATGTACCATTGGTTTTCTTCATCTTCTGCAAATAACGCTATGCCACAATTTTCAACCTGTAATTCCTTCTTTTTCCATACTTTGGAGCTTGAGGGAACATGTTCTTTTGGATGAACTTTTCTCCTGCATTCAGATTCTTCATGGCCAAAGTTATTGCAATAAGCACATTCAACTTCATTTTGAAGAGGAGAAAAGTTTTTATAGGTATTCTTCTTTGTTTCAATATCAATCCTTTTCTTTCTTGCTTCTCTTGTAATGATGGTTTTATATGCTACACATTGAACAACTTTATGACCAAAATTGTGACATGAGAAACATTGTCCATTGAAGAAGAAATTTCTGCGATCATAAAATCTTCTCCATGAATTTACCTATTGATTGGTGTTTCTTTGAAAGAAATTCCTGTTAGTGTTCTTTGAATTGAGATGATCATGCTTTACCTGTAAAGATTCTTTATTCCTTTGCTGAGTGGCAGCATGTTGTAAACCAGCTGTGACTGCTTTTAGATAATTTGGTGCTGAAGCCTGAGAAGATTCTCCAATATATCCAAGACCTGTCTTTATAAGAGGAGAACATTGTACCTTGATAATCTCATCTAAGGTTTCAGATCCTTTAGCAAATATAAGATTCAGAGTCTTTACTTTCTCAAGTTCTTTTCTTAAACTTACTACTTCACACTCTAATTTCTCATTGTGTTTCTCCTTTTCTTCAAGCTGATTTTTCAGAGTTTCTATGCTTATTTTACTTTCTTCTAAGCAGATTTTGAGTTTATTGTTTTCATCAATAAAATCACTGTCTTCTAGAGCATCCACAAAAGTATCCTTTTCTTCTCTAGATTCTTTTTCAAATTCCATGAGAAGTCTAAGATATTTTTCACATTCTTCCTCGCTATCAGATAACCCATCACTGTCTTCATGAGTATAGTAATTGTTTCTAGTGCTAAAACGATTCTTATTCCTTCTTGCTACTTCCTTCCCCTTTTTATGTGTTTCTTTATAAGGACACTTAGCAACATAATGACTAACTCTTCCACAGTCAAAACATTTGAAAGGAAGCTTACCTCTGAACCGTCCTGTGCCAAGTTGAAGTTTCTTTACAAAGTTTATCTCATTTTCTTCTGAGATATATCCTGATCCTTCTGTTTTTTGTACTTCCTTCTCTTTTGTAGAAGTTCTAAAGACTGTTTCTTTGACTTCATATGGTCCTCCTCTTCTCATTTCATATGTAGTTAGTATGCCATGAAGTTGCACCACAGTAAGATTTTGAAGATCCTGCTTTTCTTCAAGAGCAGAAACCTTTGACTTAAATTTTGTCGTTAGTGATCTTAAGACTTTCTCAACCAAAGTAGATTTGGTTATTGTTTCTCCCAGATTTCTCATATGATTTACAATATCATCAAGACGTAAAAAGAAATTTGCAATGCTCTCCTCATTATCCATTTTTAGATTCTCATATTGAATTCTGAGAGTTTGGAGTTTAGCACTTTTTACCTTTGCATCACCTTCATAACTTAGAATGATTTTGTCCCATATTGCCTTGGCTGTATTCAGCTACGTGACTTTGACAAATTTTGATTCAGTTAGACTTCCCAATAGAGCATTGACTGCCTTTGTGTTTGTTTCATAATTCTTTCTTTCCGTCAGATCTGTTGGTACTGCAGCTGGATATTGATATCCTCCTTCAACAATTTCCCATACCTCTGCTCCCAGAGACTGAAGATAGGATCACATCCTTGTTTTCCATAAGATTAAATTATTTTCGTTAAAGAGCGGAGGCCTGATAGATGTTGTTCCATCTTGATTGCTCATCTTGCTTGATCTTCCTTCTAGCGGCTAATCTTTTTCAGAAGGACCTACTCTAAAACCAATTGTTGGGAAAAATACTGAGAGGGGGGGTGAATCAGTATTTAGGGCTGAACAATTTTTCTTTTCTTTCTCTTAAAACCATATGTTACAGTACTGCATCCAACATGTATGTCCAGATATCTTATTATGTCTTTACTTAGAGCATTGCATCAGATAATCATTAAGCATAAATAGAAATAACATAACAAACATAAACAACACATATGAACGCCAGGATTTAAGGTGGAAACCCAATTCGGGAGAAAACCACCGCTGTTGTAATCTCAGTCTTCAATATTTATTCTAGAGAAAACTTCTTACAATATATGTTGGTGCAGACTTATACCAGCATGCAGGCACCCACCTGCAGAAGGCTACAACCTTCTCTCGTTTACCAGCCTCTCCTAGAAGGGAGCTACTACCCCCTGCTCTTGTTTACCAGTCACTCCTGGAAGGGAGCTACTACCCCCTGCTCTCGTTTACCAACTACCACTGGAAGGGAGCTACAGCCCCCTCTCTGAAGGCTTCGACCCTCAGCACCACTGCGGACCACGTTTCATCAATTTTCATACTAGATCCACCATTTTCCACATGACATACCTTGCCGGTCACCAGATTTATTTGTTTTCTTCAGAGGTGCATCCTTAATTCAGATTTCTCAGCAATCTGTTACCCATTCCATACAGATATACTTCCGAGTGAAGTATTCATTCACAACCCTTACTCATGCATACGTTCTTCATGATTTCGTTAGTCGATTAAACCAGGAATTAATCATTATCTGATCTAGAAATCTTGATCAATCATATTCACCGGTGCACCATAGATTTAGATATATCAGAGTTTATTCATACATATATCTCTAAAAGAGATTTGTTTACTATCAACCCTTTCACATGCACACCGTTCTTCATGATTCTCATCACCTTATATAGTTTTCACCTTTTTAAAACCTTGGGTCAAAACCATTCAATTTCTAATGGTATTCCTTTGACATTATTTTCATTTACCACCCTTACGTACCTCTTTGATTTATTTTTAATTTATTTATCAATTTGAAGAAATTGATAAATAAATATATTTACAACTTTGAACAGAACTTTAGGATTAAAGTTAACCCTTCGCATTTTAATGCTTTCAAACAATATGGTAAACCTTTGACCCCGAACCCACAAATATAGTCAATAGCCAATCAAATATGTGCATGGTACCATAGGTAAACTTCGCGCAAGTCCAGCGTTCGATCACCGTTAGATTAGCAAGCTTCCAGATCAACGACATATATGCATATCGCTCGACCTCTGATGCCGAACGTTAACGTGCGATGGCCCGCCATACTTAGGTTATTATTCGTGCACCTTCCTCATATTACCACCGTCCGATGGCTTCCCTCCAGATCAACGGCGCACAACAATATCGCTAGGGGTCCTAGGTCGAACTATAACGCGCAATGGCCTGTCGTACATTGGTTAACCTTTGCGTATCTTTATCAAATGACCACCGTTCGATGGCTCCTTCCCAGATCAACGGCTTGTATCGATATCGCTGGGCATCCTGGGTTGAATGATAACGCGCGATGGCGCACAGTGAAAAGAGGTTTTGTAAAATCGTACAGGGACGCGTGTCGCTCGTTCTATGAAATCGCTCCCCACCTCTTGAATACCGCTTGCCCGTCGAAAGTGGTGCGATGAAAACCATAAACCACCTTCATTGTTCCTCCTTCGTGGTTCTGCCCTTCGCTCAAGGTTCCATTTATGATTCCAAAGGGTTAGTCTGGGTTTGCACTATAACTCTGGTCTATCTTTGGCAGGATTTCCAATAATCAACGAACAAGTGTAGTTCTCTTCCGACGGGAATTCCTTACAAACATTAACTCAAGACAATTCAATGTCATTCTTCAATACTGCTATGATATATATAACATATCAACCTTCCATTTCGGAGTTCTATCCTGTCACAGTTCCACTTCTACCTGTACATTCAAAAACATCATATCTCTGCCATCATTAAGTTCTTCAATGGATACACTGAATGCCTCGAGAGCCCCTCATATATTCAACCAAGTAGTTCCACGACTGCAAATATCAAACTAAGCTAGTTCTTCATTACAAGAAGGTCTCATCCTGGAATTCGAATCCTACCACCATGATTCCTCAACAGGGTTTATGATGTTTTTCGAACAATGATTCATAGTTGTCCACAGGGACTCTACTATCCTTCCTTCTGAATTATATCAAGAATATATATAATTCACAGAAAATGCAGATCCTTTTTCTGTTTGATGGCCTTTTTCTTCCTATACTATCTCTGGACAACTTTCAATTCACTGCTTGTCCCTGCTCCTTGACTGATACTGCTCTCTGTAGCTCAAACTATAGATGCATTCTTTCTCTGTTCTTATCTACTACATTTAGATGCCAATTCCTTTGCCATCAATGAAAATATTTCCAACACTATACAATGTGGTTTTTAAGCCAATTATAAGTTGCCACGTGGTAGGCCCGAAGGCCGCCACGTGGGCCAGGAATGGTACAGTAAATTTTTTGTGGACTCCCTGGGAGTTGACTGCTTGACCTCCTTGCCTACATGCAAAGGTCCTTACCACTTGGGGTGTGTGTTATTTCTTAACCCTTAGGGTTGCCAGAACTATAAAAGGTTTAATTAAAATGCATATGGGAGTTTGGGGGGCCAGCCCCCCCATGTGGCCATAGCCCCGGAACCACAAGCCAAACGTTAAGAAAACAGACTCCGCGATGGTTTAAACCTTTGAACGTGTTCACATGCCAGTTTTCTATCCTGACGTTTATGCTTAAAAAAACCCGCATGGTTAATAAAACTATCTCCGCCAACCTTTTACATACCGTTCACATGGCGTAGTTAATGCCACGGTTGGCAACTAACCCGACGGTTCCTCTGTCGATTCTGCAAAAAAATTAAAGCCTGTTCACATGCCGATGGTTAAATTTATTGCATGGTCTTCTTGGCGGTGTTTTTGGAGTGCATTTAAAATTTGGCAGAGATTCCACTTTTAACTGGAGTTAAGTCGAGTTCCTCCAAATTTGGTGGAGGATTTTTAGGGGTCATTGGGAAAAATGAGTTCAGGCTCTATCTTGAGCTAGATTCGACCAATTTTGGAGTGCCAATAGTCAATTTCGACTATATTGGACATTACAGAGCTGTTGGAGAGGTTTTAAGAGCCATCAGAGAACTTTTGGGTAGGCGTTTGCTTCATAGAAGTTCTAGAGCCCACTAGGGTCACCATGGGCTAGCAGCAGTTTGAGGCCTAGCAAGGGAAACTACAGGCCTTATTCAGGAATCCAATAGTCAATTTTGGATGTTTCAGAAATTCTGTAACTAATGGTGTGGTTTGCAGATCCTGTATAGGACTTTTGAATTCCGATATGCTTTAGTGAAGTTACAAGGGCCACTAGGGCCAACAAGTGCCATCAGCAGTTTGAGGCCTAGCCAGTGTAGTTAGAGCCCTTAATTAGCAAACCAATAGTCATTTATGATTATTTTGATACTTTTGAATCCATTGGAGGATTTTGAAAATTTGATTGAGGACTTCTAGAGCTCGAGAAGCCACAGAGAAGTTTTCTTTGACCCTAGAGCCAGGGGGTGCCACCAGTTGTTGGAGGCGAAACCGGAGCAGTTAGAGGCCAATTTCAGCAAACCAATAGTCTATTTTGACTAATTTTTCATTCTAAATCCATTGAAGGGATTTTTAGATCCATTTGAATACTTCTGAAGGTTGAAGATCCACAGGGAAGTTTTGGGCAGCGTAGGGCCATCAGTGGAAGGAGGCCTAGATTGGGGAGCCAGTGCTCAATCCATTTTGGAGGTCTGAGATGTGTTGGAGATAGTAGGTGGGGTTTCAGGGACAGACGAAGAATTCTGAAGGAGTTAGTGCCATAGAGATGCTCAATGTAGCTCAAGAGAACCGACAGAAGGAATCAATTCTAAGGGAGCCTAGATCTATTTGTAGAGTGATGACATACATAACAGGGATATAGATGGTATTCTAAACCCATTGATTCAATTCAGTAAACCATTGGAGTTGATTTTTGTAACTTGAAAAGAAATTTTCCATAATCCCAAAGAGCCAAGTCAAGATGACAAGAGCTCAAGGAGACGTAGCCCACGATATTCGAGTGAACTCCTAGATTAAATTTGTTGTTATGTGTGGATTTTTATTTTCTGCATTATATAGCTATTGCAAATGTTTAATTTCAGAAAAAAAAAAATGGACTTAAAGCACTTAAATAGTTAAAAAATATACACGTGTTTCAAGTAAAAATTTCCACAAAAGTCAAGTACAAGCTAGATCTTTTATTTATTTAACTGAGTGGGAGGTTCTTGAAAAGCATAACAGGTTATCCAAACCATTTTCAAATCACTCAAGATGTGGATCAGCCACATGACGAGGTTCATGGAGTGGAGGAAAACAGTCATGCATATCCATCCATCATAAATGGTAGAAGGCGCACCACGAAAGTTAATAGATTGAGACTTGATGTTGCAGAGAATTTAGGAGCTCCTAATTCACAGTGAAAATAGAGACAGTCTCTTGGCCAATTTACTGGATACATGGCTCTTATGAGCAAATGTATTGTGACTGAACCATCTTCCTTTCAGGAAGCAGTGCAACAGCCAACTTGGGTTGATGCAATGGTGGAGGAGTATGACTCCATTGTCAAGAACAATGTATGGGATATAGTCCCAAGACCGGTTGACAAATAAGTGGTTGGATCGAGATGGATCTACAAGGTAAATCAAGCTGCTGATGGGAGTGTGGAGAAATACAAGGCCGAATTTGTGGCCCGGGGATTCTCACAGATAGAGGGGATAGATTATGATGAGACTTTTGCACCTGTTGCAAGGTATTCTTCCATAAGATCCATCATTGCACTCTCAGTGCAGATGGGCTGGCGCATTCATCAGATGGATGTGAAAATTGTGTTTCTCAATGGGATCATTGAGGAATAGGTGTACATAGATAAGCCTGAAGGTTTCGAAATCTTCAATAGTGGGTCGCATGTGTTCCGACTCAAAAGATCATTGTATGGGCTGAAGCAAGCACCATGTGCTTGGTACACTCAGATAGATAGCTATTTCACCAGACTGGGCTTCACCAAAAGTGAAGTAGATGAAAACTTGTACCAGATTATGGTTGAGGGTAATCTATTGATCATTGTTCTTTATGTATATATACTAATTTTTACTGGTGATGAGTAGCTGATACACTCATGCAAGGAGGATATTGCAAGGGATTTCAAAATGAAGAAAATGGGACTCCTTCATTATTTCCTTGGATTGGACATATGGCAGCGGGATGGTGAAATTTTTGTGTCTCAAGGCAAGTATGCATAGGAGATACTAGGTAAGTTTAACATGGAGAGATGCAAACCCATGGATACTCCTCTTCGAGGAAATTGGAGGAAAGAGGATGCTACTTCTGGAGAGGTAGTGAATGTTATTGTCTACCGAAATTTAGTGGGTTCGCTAATGTATCTATTGAACACGAGAATGGAAATTTTCTACGCAGTTAACCAGCTAGGTCAAGCTATGGTTAAGCCTACCAAGCTCTTTTGGAAGGCGGGGAAGCATGTCCTGAGATACCTGAGGGGCACATCAGAGTATGGTCTATGGTACAAATGGACAGAGGGAGTGAAGCTGCATGGATTCATGGATGCAGATTGGGCAGGCAGTCCATCGAATAGAAAGAGCACATCAGGAGGGATCTTTAACATTAGATTGACAGCAGTTTCCTAGTACAACAGGAAACAATGATCTATGGCACTCAGTTCAGTAAAAGCGGAATACATGGCAGCAAGTCAAGCTACATGTGAGGCTCTCTAGATGAGAAAGTTCTTGGTTGTTTTGTTTGGTTCTCTGATGGATCCGACAGTGAGTCATTGTGATAATCAGAGTTGCATTGAACTCTCGATTAATCCTGTGTTTCATGAGAGTTCCAAGCATATCGGTTTCTGGAACCATCATCTCAGAGATTGTGTGCAAAGAAGGATAATGTTGCTTTAGTACATTCCCACATAAGGTCAAGATGCAAATATTCTGACAAAGGTGCTCATCAGGAGAAAATTTGAATACCATAGATTCAATATCGGGGTGAAGGATAATCCCTTTCTTGTTGAGAGGGAGTGTTGAGATCCAACAAGAAAATTTCAGCACCCACGCCCAGTTGCATTAAGCACCCAAACTAGGGGGGGAACAGTGTTATTTTTGGGTGCATGTCTATTTTGGTTATCCCTTAATTAAGATGGACAATAAACTGTAATATATTCTCAATGATGACTTGATATAGTTAACTAAGAGTGATAAACTTGTTGGAAATGTTGTCATTGATGGCAAAGGAGATGGAAAAGGAGGAACACCTGAAACAACAACAAGGCAAAGAGAGCAGCATAGAAGTAGAGAAATAGAAAAAGAGGCGTCAAGATGTAGAGAGGGTCGAGTAGCAGAGACAGGGCCATTTAAAGAAGTAGCAGAGGCATAAAAGAAGTAGAAAAGAAGTAGAGGCAGCGAAGAGAGCATAAGACAAGTAGCTGAGGCAGCAAAGAGGAGGCAGAGGCAGCATAGAAGGAAAACAAAGGTAGCAGGAGTCAGATGAGGTGCTGCAGAGTAGTGAGGACAGTAGAAGAGGGCCATTTAATAGCAAAACTGGAGAGACAGAGCAGTGAAGTTGAAAGGGCCTGAAGGAGTTTGATTGAACATGTTATGAAGAGTGGAATGCTAGGAGGTATTAAAACATTTGATTGTGGAAAGGCCATCCCATTGAAGATCAGGCCAGAGATAGAGATTCTGTAAGTAAATTCATATTTATGAAAGAATTTGCTTTGAAATTGGATGCGATATGTGTCCTGTTTGCTTTAGTCCTGTAAAAATATACTTGGTTCGACAAGTACATACTACGCTCTGGACTAAGCTCTGAGGAGAGGAATCGATATTAATAAATGTCGATATTGTATCTGTTGATTAATCGGTTAGAAGAAATAAGTGAGAGGTTATTCGCATTGGAGGGATTGACAATCCTGCAGAAGGACTGGTATTAGTTCAATCCAATTCGAATACACGACCTCGGTTAAAGATTGGAACGAGGATACATTTGGACGCAGAGTCTATGCAATGATGAAGTAGAAAGTGAGGCTGAAAGGAGCATGAACCCGTGGACAGTCAGAATGGTTACAAGTCGCAGAGCTATTAGACATCAAAGCAATGGAGAAAGTGGAGAGGATCTTATTGAGCATATCGGTTCTATGAATGGGTAGCAGAGGCAGCATTGAATAAAATCGAAAGCGGAACTATGAGCTAAGATATGGACAGAGCCTGAAAGGTTATATAAATGTATATATACATTAATGCTGGGTTTAAGTCTGAGCGAAAGACTTAATATAATATTGACGAAGAAAATTATATGTAGTGTGGGACCCCCCTACATAAAATTTCGAGAATCGCTACCCAAGCTGTAGGATACATAAACATAAATTCCGAGAATCTTTACCCCAGCTGGAGGATACACTAAAGACTGGAGCGGCAAAGTATACACAAACACACACAAACAGATATATATATATATATATATATATATATATATATATATATATATATATGCATTTTATAAGTGTAGCGCCTTTTAAACAAATATCCAAAGTTAATTCGCATGTGGGACCCTCACCCAATCGCATCAGAGAAGAGTTGGCAGCAGAACTTGTTATCAAAAGATTGCAATTGAGATTGAGTTCCGAACCCGATGGGTATATGAACTATGATTCAAACATGTTTAAGTTTCGGCATTAAAATATGCCATCGCATCGGAAAGAAGCAGAATGTCGGAGCATTATGTTAAAAGATTGCGATTGCGATTGAACTTCCGAACCCGATGGGCGTATAAACTGTGATTTTTATAGGTTTGAGTTTCGGCCTAATCGCATCGGCACATTTAAATGAACAGTGGTCAATCGCATCGGACAGAAGCAGAACATCGGAGCAATATATTAAAATATTGCGATTGCGATGAAAGACCGGACCCGATGGGTTTATAAACCATGACAGATATATGTTTGAGTTCTGGTAAACAGTGTTTCATCGCATCGGAGAAGCAGCAGGGCATTGTAACATGCAAATGCAATTTGCGATTTTGATTAATCGCAATCGGAAGTATTCGTAAAGCGATTCATCGCATCACATCGCATCGGAGGCAACTCATCGCATCGGCGGATAGAAAAAGATCGGCAAGTGGGCCCGAAAGATTGTTTCCTATGTTAAATGGGTCTATTATTATATCGCCGAGAGTTATTTGAAGGTTTTATAGAAAAGCAAGATTTTTATTGTTGGTTTGTTATTGCGCCGAGAGGCGCATTCTATAGCCCAGTATGACCCCGATGTGTAAGTATGTCGGAAGCCAAAAACAAATGTCGGCTTGAACAATAACTTACATAAACATATAAATGAACAATTAAAAATTTATTAAAAATAAATTTAAACGATATAAACTTAAAATATGAAGAGTTTACTAACACTCAAAAAAGAGATATGGTAAATAAATAAAACCTCTTTTATATTACTAAGGAGGTATGGTAAATAAATAAAAATATAAAAAAAATAGAGGTATGGTAAATAAATAAAAATATAAACAAACTAGAGGTATGGTAAATAAATAAAACCGATTTTTATATTTACTCAATAAACCACTTTATATTTAAAAAAACTCAAAAACAGGTTTTATTTAGATGAAGCCTATGAGAAAAATTATTATTAATACCATGCGCCAAATACCATGGGACAAATTATTAATAATACCATGGGACAAATAATATATTTATAAAATAGGTATGGTAAATAAGTAAATATAAAAGAGGTATAAAGAGGTAAGGTAAATAAATAAAAATATATCAAATACGATTAGAAATCAAGATCTACTTATATATGAAGTATAAGGGTCAAATACCATGGACCAAATTGTTATTAATACCATGCAAAAAAAACATTATTAACCCTAACATTAATATTTAAATATTAATATTATTAAGTTTAATATGTTTATATTAATAGAATATTAAATTTATTATATTGTAATATATATTAATATATCATGATATATGATAGAGGTGGAGAAATAGGGGGAGTGACAAGGGAGATATGGAGATAAACTGAAGGAGAAGGGAGAAGAGGAATGAAGAGAGAGAGAGTGAGAAGAGTGAGAGAGTTAGAGAAGGGTAAGAGAGGGAGAGGGAGACATAAAAATGGAGGTGGGAGAGAGATAAGGAGAGAGGATTGGAGGGTAGAGAGTGAGAGAGAGAGAAAGAAGGGGGAAGGGAGAGGGAAGTAGGAGAGAAAGGGAGAGAGAGAAAGGATGAGAGGTGGAGGAGAGAAGGAGGGATAGAGAGATGGAGCTGGAGGCGGAGTGAGGAAAGGAAGAAGAAATACATAAAGAGGGAGTGACAAGGGAGAGATGGAGAGAGAGTGTGTATGCTTATGGGTGGGATAAAGATACATAGGAATGATGGAGACAAGGGGGAGAGAAGGAGAAAGGAGGAGTGATGGAGATAAGGCGGGAGAGAAGGATAAAGGGATAGAAATAGTAAGATAGTTGGAGAGTGAGATAGAGTGATGGGGGAAGAGAGAGTATTGGAGGACAGAGAGAGAGAGAAAGAAAGAGAGCTGGGGGGTCAAATAGAAGGAGGTGAGAGAGGAATGATGAGAGAGAGGAAGAGAGTGATGGGGGAAGAGAGGATTGTAGGAGAGAGAGAGAGAGAGAGAGAGAGAGAGAGAGAGATGGGGGAAGATAAAGGGAGTTAGGAGATAAAGGGAGAGAGAGGAAGGAAAAGGAAGGGAACTTGAAAGAGAGGAGGAGAGAGGGTGGGATAGAAATATGGATTTGGAGGGGGAGAGAGGGAGGGATTGAGAGATGGGGGAAGAGAAAGGGAGGTAGGAGAGAAATGGAGAGAGAGGAAGGAAAGGAGAGGGGACTTGAAAGAGAGGAGGAGAGAGGGAGGGATAGAAATATGGATTTGGAGGGGGAGAGGGGGAGGGATTGAGAGATGGAGCTAGATGAGGAGAGAGGGAGGCAACAATAAATACATAGAGAGTGAGTAGTGGAGAGAGAGGGGGAGTGACAAGGGAGAGATGAAGAGGGAGTGTGTATGTTTTGGGGTGAGATAAAGAGACAAATGAGGATATATGGAGAGAAGGGGGGAGAGAAGGAGAGAGAGAGGCATATGGTAACAAAGTTGGAAGGTGAAGATAGAGAGAGAGATGGGGGGAGAGAAAGGAAGAGAGAGAGTGAAGAGAGGTAGGGAAAGAGATATGAAGATGGAGAGGGAGAGAGGGGGAGGTAAGAATAAAGACATAGAGGGTGAAAGGTGGGGAGAGAGAGAGAGGGAATGATAAAGAAGATGGGGAGAGAGGGAGAAAGGGTAGCAGGAAGGAAGAGAGATAGAAGCGAGAGAGAGAGAGAGAGAGAGAGAGAGAGAGAGAGAGAGAGAGAGGAGGAGGAGGGAGTGATAGATAGATAGATAGATTGGAGAAAGAGAGTTTATGTTTTGGAGTTGATATAGAGAGATAGAGTGAGATATAGATATAGATGTAAGGTGAAGAGAAAAAAAGATAGATGGAGAGAAGGAGGGAGGGACAAGGAAATTGATAGATAGGGAGTGAGAGAGAGTGTGTGTATGGTGGGGTGAGATAAAGAGAAAAAGAAGGAGAGATGGATGGATATATAGATATATATGGGGGAGAGAGGGAAGAAGGTTTCCTACAGTAGATGCATTGATTTCAGTGTAGATGGTGATTTCTAATCCTATTTTATTTCTTGCACTAGACGAATTAATTTTGGTGTAGATGTTGATTTCTAATGATATTTGATTACTTACACTAGATGGATTGATTTTAATGTAGATGATTTCTAATCCTATTTGATTGCTCGCACTAAATGCATTAATTTTAGTATAGATGATGATTTCTAATCCTATTTGATTGATTTCACTCGATGCATTAATTTTAATGTAGATTTTGATTTTTGGTTATATTTGATTTCTTTCACTAGATGAATTGATTTCAATGTGGATTATCTTTAATCCTATTTGATTGCTTGCACTGAATGGATTGATTTCAATGTAGATGGTGATTTCTAATCCTATTTGATTTCTTTCACTAAATGCCTTGATTTCAGTGTAGATGGTGATTTCTAATCTTATTTGATTACTTGCACTAGATGCATTAATTTCAATGTAGATGTTGATTTATAATTATATTTGATTGCTTGCACTAAATGCATTGATTTAAATGTAGATGATTTAACTAAATGCATTGATTTAAATGTAGATGATTTATAATCCTATTTGATTCCTTGCACTAAATGCATTTATTTCATTGTATATGGTGATTTCTAATCCTTTCTGATTGCATGCACTAGATGCATTGATTTCAGTGTAAATGTTGGCTTTAAATCCTATTTTCCTACTTGCACTAGACTCATTTATTTGAGTGTAGATTTTGATTTCTAATCATATTTCATTACTTTCATTAGATGCATTGATTTTAGTGTAGATGTTGTTTTATATTATTATTTGATTTCTTGCATTAGTTGCATTGATTTTAGTGTATATGTTGATTTATAATTTGATGTAATTGGATGTATGATGGTAAATTAATTTTAAAGTCATTGGATTAATAGTGTGTGTGCAATGATTTCAGTGTAAGCACAAAAAATTATTGACAATGTACATTGATTTTTGTGTTATAGTAACTCAACCTATTAATATTGGAGAGCAAGAGAGACAAGGTATGATGTTTACTACAACAGCTCGAGCTAAATATTTAAATGGTTTACGATTCCAACTTTCCTTTTCAAATAATCAATATGAAAATATGACAAAACTAAGATGGGTGAAAATAAGAATAGTAGAAGAAAATAGTTGAAATCGATCACAATGAAGACTATTCGTAATTGACTACATTATTATTATTCATAGTTTCTATCATTCAATATTATTACATTATCACTTTGCATTCAAAATTTTATTTCTTCATTAAATTAATTTTACAATATTTATCATCTCAAAAAACTGAGGTAATTAATCAAATTTAAAATTAAAATGACTCAATAAATCTCAGACATATTTAACATATTTAAAATGGTTATGTTAATATTAGATGTATTTACATATTATTGATAAAATTAAGCATATGTTCCTCATATTATCGATAGATTTTCCTTGGTCGCACACAACTGAAACCAGCCTAGATCCATCTTAACTCTGGATCTATCAAGCGCCGAGAGGGATCAAATCTCTCGAGGTGAAAACCTTTCCTCAAGTTTTGCACTCAAAAAAGAGGTTTTCACCTCAAGAGATTTGATCCCTCTCAGCACTTGATAGATCCGGAGTTAAGATGGATCTAGGCTGGTATGTTATATAGACCAACATATATTATGTAGAGTTATGATATGGTATGCTATTATATGGTATCCTCAACCTTTATTTGAAGGGAAAAGAAGCTTCTGTGGTAAGTTATTGTGTTGAATTTTAAACCAAGGGTGGAATATTAACATGGGTAAGATATGTAATGGATGGTGGCCAACAATATAATGCGTTGCACTCATTTGATGAATGATAAGAAGGAAAGTTGAAACCGTAAAGGTTTATGCCGTGGAGTCTATACCTATATGAGTATCCATTCCATAAAGTGGGCCCTATGTAATGCAGTTTATTATGAATTAGTTGATTTGGAAGGTCGAATGTTGATTAGAGTTTGGTTTAAATTATATATGCAGATCTGCCATACATATATTGGGTTTATAACCATGGTGATATTAAATCCTCTGCATTCAGTTATTTAAACTGCCAGTAAAGGAAACCAAAGCGTTGGAATTTGCCCAAATTTAAAGTCAACAGTTATATATATTGTAACGCAACTATATGTATACAGCAGACACACAATCACGGTGAACAGGAATATGCACAGGAATGAACTTGAAAGGTGTACATGCACAGGTGCACAGAGTAGTAGTAAATAGAGTATGCAAAACAGTTTCTTAATAGCAGCAAAAAAAGACAAAACCAGCAAAGCCAAAGGCCAGAAAATGGGCTGAGTGAAATTGTTTTTATGTAACCGAAAAAGTGAAATGTAAATGTTTTAATTGATTTATATTGTTGTGATGCATTGGCAAGTCTCCGGAAGAGAACAAATATCCCATTGTAATGTTAAATTGGTACCTACAGTTATATTTTCTGAATGAGTGCATAAAAGAGATAAGAAGGCAGAAGGAAAAGATACATGGCTGTCCATTTCGAATTCCCAGTAGAATACAAACAACCATGAAGCTATTTTGTATAAAACAGGGTAATATCCAAGGGGAGAAGGTAACGAAAACAGAGTGAGAGAAGAAGAGAGTGTGCAGCAGAATTGAAGAGATTCAAATAAAATAAGAAAGCTGCAAGAGGTTAGAGAGAGTGAGAAGAGAGAATGTAGAGTTTGGAAAATTGAGGCAGAGAAGATAAAGAAGGAGGAGCAGAACAAGATGCAGTGAAAAGTTAGAGAATGCAGAAATGAATAAGTGAGGCAGAGAAGAAGGATGAGTTGATAGTGAATCTGAGAAGATGCAGAAATGATATAAGGCAGATATGAAGACTGATACACAGCAGTGAAGATGGTATAGAATAGAGCTGATATCTGAGGTAAATCAACAAACATTTCTTTTGATAAATTGAGGAAGTTGGAGCTTCCCTATCAAGTTGAAGCTTGATAGCTATCAGTTGTAGCTGACTGAGGTTAAAGCCTTTTATAGGTTGGTGCCTGCAGAAAATTGAAGGGAGTTGGAGCTTCCTTGCAAGTTGTAGCTTGCAGAATTGAGGTTGGAGCCTCTTGTAGGTTTCCGCCTACATAAAATCAGTGGTGAGAGGGAGTTGGAGCTTGCCTTTGCATCACAACAATAAGAAGATGTGGTTTTCTCCCTTTATGGGTTTCCACTTATATCTGGTGTCTCTATGCATGACGTTTATGTGTTGATCTGGTTTATATCATCTGCTTAATACTTGTTGCTCTCATATTAAGTCTACTGTTACATTATATTAATGCTTGCTGCTCACATTCTAAGATTACTCACATGTTAAGTTGAACATGAAATGAAGGTGTAAACAAGTGTTAATGAAAAAGTTTTAAAAGTCCATGAATGTGTTAAACTGATTCACCCCCCCCTCTCAGTTTAACTAAGGGTTCAACAATTGGTATCAGAGCAGGTTCCTTTGGTGTAAGCTTAATAGCTTGAAGGAGATCTGGTTGAGTCATGGACTATCAAAATGTACCTGTGCTAAATACAACAAACTTTCCTGAATGGAGAGATAAGGTTAAAATAGGTTTAATGGCTAATGAACCTGAGGTATGGAAGCTTGTTTGTGATGGTTACTGCACAGACTCCCCCACGGTGAAAGAACAACAGAGGAATGCCAAGGAAAAATGTGTGATATATAACAGTCTTCATAACAAGGACTTTGAGTTGATAATATATCTAGACTCTGCAAAATAAATTTGGGACAGATTGCATTTCATTCATGGAGTAGACACTGAGGATTTCATTGTCAAGAAGGAGAAGAAAATTAAGAAGAATAAAAATTCATGTCAACAGGAAAATATTCAATCAAATGAGGTACCTGCCAGTGTGAATGGTAGTAAGAAACATGAAGAAATTGCAGCTAAGGAAAAAGCCAAACTTGACATAGCCTTGACTGAAATAGAAAGTCTGAAGAATGAAAACAAAGACCTAAAGACATTGGTGCAAATATGTGATGAGAGAGAATATGAATATAAGAAAGAAATTATTGGCCTGAAGACACAGCTTGAAGAAGCAAAGAAAGTATAAGACACTCTACTGCAACAAATGAGAGAGAAAAGTCAGGAATGTGAAAGATTGGAAGAAAAAGTAGTGAGCCTGAGAAATAATTTAGAAAAATCCCAAAGAGAACTATTAATGAATACACCTCTAATGAAAAGCACTGAACAATTGGACAAAATGCTAAATGCTCAAAGGTCACCTCTCATAAAGGTTGGGATAGGATATGAAGGAGAAACCAGTAAGCCCAAGGTATAAGATAACAAGAAAATCATCTTTGTAAAAGTTGTAAAGGAAAATGAAGCAGCTCAAAATATTCCCACAGAAGAAGAAGCCAGCAAGAACAAGATTTGTAAAGAAAAAAATAGAATCAAGCAGCAACATGAAAGAACAGAGAATGAGAGGATGAAACAATCAACTGCTAAAGGCTCATATGCTCTTAAGGATGAATTGAACAAATTCGGAAGATGTCAAAGGAGGTTCCTCCCTCCTATGAAAAATAGCACATGTTTCTCTTGTCATAAACCAAGACATAATGCAGTATATTGTAAGACAAAGCCAATCAAGTCCAACCAGAAAAGGATGCAGCAAAAGAGAAGAACCCCTCAAGAAAGCAAATGGAAAAGACAATCTTTCACCAGGTACACAAATCATTTCCATGGCTACTGTTATGCATGTAATAATTTTGGACATAAATATGTTGATTGTAAATTATGTTCAAAAAGGGGAATGAAATATTATACATCAGCTCAAATATACTTTGATAAAATAAGATGTTATATATGCCTCAAGCTTGGCCACAAAGCAAAAGACTGTAATCTGCCATATACATTCAAGAACTCTAGACAGAGGATGGAATCAAAACAGACCAATCAAAACTATGAATAAAAAGGAAGAGTAGTCATTATGAAGAACCCCAATAAAGTATGGAAGGAAAAGAGAAAGGGGGAGCCTGTTAAATCAATAAAATAATAAATCTATCATAGTCTCAGGGGGAGTTGCTCTAGAAAACAAAGAAAATATCCAACCAGTGATAGATATGAAGCAGCATCTTAGGGGGAGAGCAATTCATATGTAGTCCCCACAAAACGTAGTCTAAGAAGAGCTCCATGAAATGAGAACAACTATGAGATCAGGAAGTGAAAGGATTTTCCTCTAACAGAGAACTATAGAGGAAGAAGATTATTTAGCTGACAGATTGATGAAAGAAGAGAAGGCAACAAGCAACCATGGTAATAGAAAGAAGACATTAGCACCTTAAATTATGATCACATTGTGCATCATATTGCTAGAATTGACAATGAATCACGAGATGCAGTGAAAAGTTAGAGAATGCAGAAATGAAGAAGTGAGACAAAGAAGAAGGAGGAGCAGATAGTGAATCTGAGAAGATGCAGAAATGATATAAGGCAGATATGAAGACTGATACACAGCAGTGAAGATGGTACATAACAGAGCTGATATCTGAGGTAAATCAGCAAACATTTCTTTTGATAAATTGAGGAAGTTGGAGCTTCCCTATCAAGTTGAAGCTTGATAGCTGTCAGTTGTAGCTGACTGAGGTTGGAGCCTCCTGTAGGTTGGTGCCTGCAGAAAATTGAAGGGAGTTGGAGCTTCCTTGCAAGTTGTAGCTTGCAGAATTGAGGTTGGAGCCTCCTGTGGGTTGGTGCCTACAGAAAATCAGTGGTGAGAGGGAGTTGGAGCTTGCCTTTGCATCACAACAATAATAAGATGTGGTTTTCTCCCTTTATGGGTTTCCACTTATATCTGGTATCTCTGTGCATGATGTTTATGTGTTGAGTACGGTTTTTATATCATGCGGCAACTTTTTTTTTTCTCTCTTTTTAAGTCTCTTGTTACCTTTGTATTAATAGCACTTATACATTCTAAGATTACTCACATGTTAAGTTGAACATGAAATGAAGGTGTAAACAAGTGTTAATGAAAATTTTTTAAAAGTCCATGAATGTGTTAAACTGATTCACCCCCCCCCCCCCTCTCAGTTTAACTAAGGGTTCAACAAAACTCAGTTAGCTAGTGGATTTCTAGTTAGAGGTAGTTGGTGAGGCATGCAGAGTAATTCTAGTTGTAATAGAATTCGAAGTGCAATGGTGCATTAGTTAATGCAGGTTGTAAATATTTTAACTCAGTTAAGTGAGTTAAAATCAGTTGTTGTAGTTGTAACTGAAGATACACTAGTGATAGATCTAGTGAATTAAATATTAATTAATTCACAATTAGTGATCTCACATGTAACTGAGGATTTACTATTATTAGCTGCATGCATGTCAGATCCAGTGGAGATCCAGTTGGGTTCTAGGTGAAAGGAAAGTTGACTATCAGCTGTAGGATTATTGGGTTGCACACATGAAACCAAACACCCATTGGAGTGCCCATGATACTTGCGCAATCAAGGCAGGCAAGAATTACTATATTTTAGGGATCTTTACCATCAGGGATTGCGCAAGCAAGGCAAGCTATCTGGAGGCTGAGAATTGGCTATGTGTTGGTCAGTTTTTCATATGACAGTGTGATACAATTAGCTAAGTACTGGAGGGCTCTTGTGAGAAGATTTTTGTATGTAATTGTTTCATGATCCATGCTGAATAGACAATAGAAGATAGTGGGGTTTTTAGCTGTAACATTTCCTTGGGAAATTATCTGTGTTGTGTGTGATTGATATTTATTCATGTTCATGTTCATGTGATTATGTTTTTAATTCCGAAAAATATTTGTAGAAGAGATTCAGAATTTAACTTTAGTACATTGTTATATCATTTGAATCCAATATATACATGCATGTTGTGTAATTTCTACAAGTGGAGGACTCCTAAGATCTCTTCTCTGGCTAGCCACATTACAGGAACCTAAATTTTATTCACATCTTAGAAGAATTATTTCGCAATGATAATGTCTCCCCACTGGGGGTGCGATCCGAGAACTGTATGAGGGAGGCATAAGATGTTATTCCCATACAACATGGTAACAAGTGGGAATTTGAAAAATTCCCAAGGAACGTTATCGAAGTGGCAGTGGGTATATTAGTGCAATCGATGCTTGAGGTGATAGTTGAGAGTTGTAAGGTAATGAAAATAGGAATTGCAAAGGAAATTGATTAAGTTTCCGAGGGTCTCCATAATGCCACAAGTAGGCTTGCTCGCGGGGGGGGGGGGGCATCTTGCAAGAAGAAGGACATCCAAGAGTCATGGGTCACATTTGGCTAGAACAAAAAAATTCATGTGGGATCCAGGAGTGGTATGCAAGGGATTATTATAATCATCGAGATCTCTAGGGTTTAAAGACCCCCTCTACCTTAGACTGGGCTTTGGTGGAATCTAGTTCAATTGTCATTATGGAAGTCATCTATAACCCTTGTGGGAAAACCATAGGTACTCTACTTTATTTTTCTCTTTATTAATTGGTCAATTGACCTGGATGTGAATTTCAGAGAGAAATCTCTCCTATGCTTGGAGAGTGTCCCGTGTCTAGCTTGTAATTTTTACTGCAAAGGGGTGGGGGTCAGATTTGTGCTCATACTGTGTATTAATTTGGAGGTACTTTGGAGGACTAGGAAGGGGCATATTCAGTAATTCATAATATTTCAAATATATTAACAATAATATATGATTTCATTGCATTAAGGAGGTTGACCTTTTTATCAAATCTATGGGATATTCAGGGGATAGAAATTTCCAATGGCGTCACATGTATTTCTAGTGGAGTTGTCAACAAAGGACTTGGTTTTAGAGCATCTTCTAGATATTTTACTTTTTATTTCTGATCCATATTAGATAATTATATTTTTTTTCATCCATATTGATGCATTCAGAGTGGAAAAAGTGGAGGAATCAACTCATGGGACCATTTTTATCGACAAGACCCAGTTTGTTAAATCGAGGTCTGAAACCTTTCAAGTGTTTTGAGGCATCAAACGATGTTTTTTGGGGTAAAAATTTTTCGCTTTAATGCGACACCTTTTTATGGTGTTATATACACAAATATATTTCCAACGATGCAATAAGCACGTCAATCAGGGTATGTATGCAAAAGTTATGCCACTCAAAAGTTGACCTTCCTGTTTTCACACCTATAGTTGGAGAGGATTCCACGTTATTCCCCATTATTCATGGAAAAGGGGCTAGCCATGTGTTTTTTATGTAAAAATATCTTGAATATTCTATATTGTAACTCTAGTTAAGATTTGATGCAGTCAAATTTAACCACTAGTAGGCTATCGAGTTGTGTTATAACCGGGCCACTAGGAGGAAGCGGCATTCCATTATTTTGAGAGAATTTTGTTACATAGTTGAGAAAATATAGCCAAGAGAGATAGGAGGTAGATCACAAAGAGAGTATTTATGCACTGTAGCATCCCATGAGCCACAAGAATTACTTCTTTGTACTTGCAACCTTATTTTCCATATAGAGAAAGAGAGAAAAGAAACTTCACCTTCTAGCTAAATTTTATCCCAAAAGATTTTCCCAAAGAGAATATATAGTGTCTTATGTGTGTGTGAGATTATTTTTTCGTTCTCTACTTTTCTACATAATTTCCATTCGCATGCATGCACTAATTACAGTTTAATCTAAAATCTAGAATTTTAATAAAATCGTAATAGTGTAAAATTTTAGTATTTTAATATATTATTATCAAATATATTGTGAAGAACTATCCAGTGGAATATACAAGGAAATTTACAGATCATTTGGTATCATAGTAGGTTTCTTTGGGTATTTTGTGGAAATTGTAGGGATCTAAATCGGTACGCTGAAAATCATAAAACCCTAATCATGGTCGATGAATATGTAAATGAACCTTGTGATCCTACAGAGGTGAGGTTTACACAACTTGAAAAACAAGTCGCAAATATCAACCGCAATGTAAGCCTCCTCATGGCAGCATTAAATAAAAAGCTGGGGATATTTGGAGAAGACAGGGGTTCGAATGCAGAGGAAAAATATGAATGAGGATCAGAAGATTAGGGAGAAATGGAGAACCAACTGAAGAAATAACCCAGAAAATATCAACCTGGTTCAAATGTCGTGAATCAATCCCTACTTAAAATGGAAGAAAAATTCAATCAAGCCATACCATGTCGAGATAGACGCTCTTAAGTTGAACCACTAGTTGCAGTAACCGAAAGTCTATTTTATCATCCATCAAATTAAGGGAAAAATATCTCATTCACGTGGCTGAAATTAGAGAGCCATGCACAGACTAGGTGGGAGAGCCACAAAGAGACCTTGAGTTTGGAGGGATAACCTCGAGTGAGTTAATGGGATGATTTCAAAACCCTCATTAAGTCAAAATTTTATCCTATTTGGTACATGGAGGACCAATGGATCTAGTGGCATTACTTTAGGAAAAATTCGGGCCAAAGCATGCATAAGTACACCACGAAATTCAAAAAAATGGCTATAATGTTAAGTATCTCTCCAAAGAACCTAGATGTACTCCTCAAGTATTTGGGGGGTCTGCACAACCACCTATGTGAGCAAGTGATGTTGTTAAAGCCCAAATTGGTGGACAAGGTTGGCGTATAGGCATAGTACCTCGAGAAAATAGGCCTCAAAAGAGCACAATCAAGTGGATCAAAGCATAATCAATACCAAGAAGCTTCTAAGGAGGAAAAGAAGAAGAAAAAAGGTGGAAAATATAAAAATATGACAACCATAGCACATCAATGCAAAGGTCAAAGCAACCATTGCACCCACTGCAACATTGATGGCCATACAAAGGAGAAGTGTTGGAAGTTGCATCTAGATCTAAACCTGAAGAACAAGAAGAAATATAATAAGAAGAAGAATCTCATGGTTGTGGATTCAAACAACCAAGTTTAAAGAAACCTAGACGTGGATGAGAAGATTGTATGTATGTCAGTGCAAAAGGAGGTGAATCTGAGAAGCCTTCAGCAACATGAAGAGAAAGAAATGACCAAACTCTTCCATATAAAGATATAGGTCAAGAAGACAAATATTAATGCTATGTTTGACTTAGAATCACAACAGAATCTCATTGTGGTAGATCTGGTCAAGAAGTTGGGGCTACAAGTTCATGTCATCCAAACCCATATCCACTAGGATGGGTAAATAAGGATGCAAAATTTATGCCACTCAAAATTTTACCTTCCTTTTTTCACACCTATAGTTCAAGAGGATGTCACGTCATCCCCCATTATTCATGTAAAATGGGCTAGCCATGTATTTTTGATGTAAGAGACTCTAGAAGAGTCTATATTGTAACTCTAGTTAAGAGTTGATGTAGTCAAAATTAACCACTAGTAAGCTATAAGGGTGTGTTATAACTGAGCCACTAGGACGAAGAGGAATTCCATTCTTTAGAGAGAATTTTGTTCCATAGTTGAGAAAATATATCTAGGAGAGATAGGAGTTAGATCACAAAAGAGGATCTGTGCACTATAGCATCCCACAGGACATATGCATTACTTATTTGTACCTACGACCTTACATTCCAGATAGAGAAAGAGAGCGAAGCGACCTCACCTTCCAGTTGGGTTTTATCCAGAAAGGGTTTCCAAGAGAGCATATATTGTGTCTTATATGTGTGTGAGCTTATTTTTTCGTTATCTACTTTTCTGCATAATTTCCATTCAC
This sequence comes from Pinus albicaulis, assembly GCA_034641835.2. Lineage (NCBI taxonomy): Eukaryota > Viridiplantae > Streptophyta > Pinopsida > Pinales > Pinaceae > Pinus > Pinus albicaulis. Next base: position 39,129,169 of record CM076581.1, on the reverse strand, counting down.
ATGCATGCACTAATTACAGTTATATCTACAAATCTAGAATTTTAATAAAATTGTAATAGTGTAAAAATTCAGTATTTTAATATATTATTATTAGATATGTTGTGATGAATTGTCAAATGGAATATCCACAGTAGTTTACGAATGAATTTTAGTTTCAAATTTTTTACTTTTTATTCGCTAATAGAATCTGTAAGCATGACACTAGTAGCTTGATGCAATTTCATGAGCCCTGTCATTCCAACCTTAGACACATCAACATCCAATTCTTTTCAATTGATAAATGTTTTATTGTGAATCAATAATATTTCAATCCTCAATATTTTACTGCCCTTGTCATAATTTTCACTTTGCAATGTGACAGGGTGATCATCGAAAGTAGTGACCTCTTCAGCAATTTGATTCATCATTTTATGATTTTCTTGCAAACAATTACTAACCCAATCATGTTGTATAAATCCATCAACTTCCATGTCCACAACCTCTTTAATATTCCCTATTTCACGTAAAACCTTAGATTTAGTTGATTTAACCATGTGCGCTCTTTCTGGAATGACTCTACAAATAGGCTCTTCATCATCCCCACCATCTGATAGCCCATTATTGATCAGGTGATCATGTCCAAAGTTGAAAAAAATATCAAAAATCGAACTGCTCAGAATTGGTTGAAACCTGAATGACTAGATAGGCCTCGTCGTTGTGATTCTGGCACCGTGAACGAGACTCAAATCCGACATCGTATGTGAAAGTTATGTAGGTTTGAAGTTTTCAGTATCCTTCAAAAAAATCCAGTTGACCAAAGTTGACTTTGAATTTGGAAATATTAAAAAAAGAATATTCCAAAGAATATTTCGAGAATATTTCTTGGAATATTCCACAAAATATTCCATGGAATATTCCATCTAGGGCGAATGAAGGATGGACAAGTGGCATCTTCATATTTGGCAGTGGTTTGACTTTGGTAATTTTCAACCAATGGAGGGCTGCCACGTGGCAGGCCCGGAGGTCACCACATGGCCCAAGCCGAATGAGATTTTGGTTCATTAAAAATATTGGGACTTTTCCGAATTCGAACCGTGGTCGACGGTCTAACAACGGACAGGCCTGACCATTCGAGCACGAGGAGTTACTTAACCTCTATGGAATGCCACATGTATTTAAACTTTGTTAAAGTTTGGTTTGGCAGTGAATGGGGGCCAGCCCCCATACATGATATGACCCCGGGCCAAGAACCCTAGCCTAAAGGCCTTTTACCGGCGGGGATAGATGGTTTACTTAACTGCCCGAAACTTTGGCCATGTGCCCAAAGCACGTCACGAAATTTATTGCCTAAACTCCTATCCATGGTGGGAATGGTTAGCTGACCATTAAAATGTGACTACTCCAAAATTCATGCCATGTTTAATAAACGTGGTTTGTTAAACGTATTCACCGACGTTTAAGTCGAAGGTTTATGCGCCGAGGGGTCATGTGACCACTTCAATGCGCGCTAACCTAGCATTTAATAAAAATTCTAGTGGTTCAACCTATTCGAAGTGCGTTCCACCAAATTTCAGGTTTATGCCAAATTTATTGACCCTAACTGCAGTTAGCCTACATTTAGTGGGGTTTTCAATTGACATTGGGAAGAAAGTTTGTTTTCATCATAACTTCTCCAATATTGAACCAATTGGGATGAAAGTTTGGTCAATTTTGGGTATTCTGAGCATTCTGGAGAGTTTGGGATAGGTTACAGAGCCAATAGAGGTGTTCTTCACCCACTTTTGATTCAGGGAAGTTTGGAGGACCATGAGGGCCATGAGGGAAATGGAGCTGTATTAAGCTATAATTCACTGTTTGAGGTGAAACAAAAGCCATTTTTAGCTTATTTATGTCTTATGAATTCAATTTCACAGCTGGTTTTTCCTGTTTAGGCATATTTCTCACTGTATAACCAATTTGAGAAACTTAATAAAGCAAGGACATGCCCACTGGGAGCCTTGGACCCGGTAGATGTAGCCCAAGAGGGTTGAACTGCCCCATCATGTTATTGTGTTATCTTATGGTGAAGTTTTTCTGCTGTGTATTTCTGATTTAAGATGTTAAAAAATAATTTTAATGAACATTCCCTCATACATAAACTCAGAAACAGTTACGAAAAACACTTTGTTTAAATTGCAAGACATGATGAACATTTTGCGCACTTAATTAAATGAAAATGGATACTTTGCACAGCATTACAAATAGTTCCATTTTCAGATCAGATGGTATCAGAGCTTAGGATTTGAGCCTTAGGAGCTAGAGTTTTACTCAGCATTTGTTTTGTGAAAAGATATAGTTGATTGTTTGCAAGTTTTGATGCTTACTAGGCTTAAACTCAAGAGAGGTGAAGGACATTTGGTTAGTGCGCAAAGTAATCCACAACCAAGAAGAGTCAGAGATCCACCTCCAAGAGCCATTGAAGAAGACTCAAGCATGTCTTCAAGAGAAGGAGAAGCTTCTGAAGATATTGATCCCAAAGAAGAAGAACGAGTATTCCGCAAAGCTTTCCTAGACATGACAGAGATGGTAAGGATACTCTACCAAGAGAGGAATGATAGGCTTGCAGAAGAAGGGTCTAGACACAAAAAATAAGGAGAGGGTTCTTCAGGAGGAAATAAAAGTGATGACAATTCAAAGAAAGGACATGGAGGAAATGGTGATCCACCATCCCCATCTTCATCCTCTTCCTCTACATCGTCATCCTCAACTTTGGTGAATAAATTTCACAAGTCTAAAATCTCTGGTAAAAGCCCATTTTTAAAGCTTGATGTTAAATTTGAGTTGCCTATGTTTAACAATGAAGTAAATGTTAAAAATTATATATTACAGAGCAATGCAACACATAAAATGTTGAATTTTGTAACAATAAATAGTGAAGGAGGCATCTTGAAACATCATCCTTGATCCTAGTTGGAAAATAATCACCTAAACTAGGTGGGGCCCACACAGGTTATTTTTAGGTGTATGTCTATTTTTAGACATGGTGAGCATATTCTATATGTAGCAAGAGTCTATTTGTAGATGGTTGGTCAAATGTGAAAAATAGATGAAATTCTGTTTTTAGAATATTGGGCGAAGCCTATTTATAGATCGTTGATCTAAAAATAGATGCAGGTCGATATTATTAGCTCTTAATAATAATCAGACACTAAACAACAACTTATTCTCTTGGAGCACTTTATTTCAGTGAACAGATTTGTAAAATCAGTGGGCTGAAGGAATTACGCAATTCCTAAGGGTTTACTAGAGTTCATGCATGGAGGACTCAGTTAGAACTAAAGTGGCAAAGTTATGACAGAGTTGGAAGAGTAGTTCATGGAGTTGTATTCAGTTTAACTCAGTTAGACTCAGTTGAGCTAGTTGTATCTAATCTAACTGAATTATACACTAGTGAGAATGGAGTGAATTAATTAGCTAATTAATTCACAAATAATAACTCATTAATCAACTAAACAATACAACAGTTAACTACAGTGCATGTCAAATCCAGTGGAGACACAGTGGAGAGATAGGTGAAAGGGCAAGGTGGACTATTTGTTGTGACCATAGTGATGCATGAATTGCATCTATATATATATTGGAGTTACCAATGAAAATCACGCAGTCAAGGAGATTTGTATTGCATCGAATTGGCCTTTGTAATCAGCTTGAATTGCGCAGTGGAGGCAGACTAGCAGGAGGGCAGAAATTAGTGCATGGATTTGCAGATTTCTTCTATGTTAGTGTGTGACAATTGATTGTACTGAGAGCTTGATGTACTAAGATTTGTATGAGGATTGTTACATGATCTCCATGATACATAATATATGATAGTTGGGGTTTTTAGCTTCAAGCTTTCCCATTAAACAACTGTGTTATGTGTGTTTTTATTGCTTCATGTGTTTTGCAATTGTTGATTAAATTTCTGCAAGAATTATAGTGGAAGGATTCTGTATTTAGCAAGAAGATAAATATTGTTAGATTAGGAGAGTCCAGATATATACATGAATATTATATATAATTTCTACATGGTATCAGAGTTGTGTTAATTACTGGAGATTGCAATTATGAAGCAGTGCTGAGTTTTGTGCTGGTGGAGAAATTTGAATTTGCTGCAGGAGTTTCTTGGTGCGACAGTTGAGTATACATTACAATGTCTTTAAATGGGTTGCAGTTGGAGTATGCACTCGAGGGAAACTCTAACTACATAGCCTGGAAGGATAGGATGGAGGCGGTGGTTGAAGATAATGGCTTGAAGGAATTCATTAAGAGATGTTCCTAGGCCCACTTCGGCGGATGCAGCAGTACTTGACGCATGGAAAAAGAAAGTAGCAAGAACGAGGAGGATTCTGTTGGAAGGTGAGAGAGACCATATTGTCTCAAGCCTTCATGGGGAAGCCACTCCATATTCTATGTGGAAGGCTTTGACAGATCTTTTCCAAAGCAGTAGCAACCAGAGGAAGTTGGCACTGAAAGATAAGCTCAGAAAAATAAAAATGGAGAAGAACGACACTATTCCGGTATACTTGAAAAAGTTTGTCCAATGCAGGGATGAGCTTGGGAGTGTAGGAGTCAGTGTTGATTATGATGACTTGGTGAGTTTGGCTCTCCTTTGGCTTTCTAAGAGTTGGCATAGCTACGAAGACTCTGTCAATGGATGGGAGAAACTATCGGGTTGGGAGCGACTTTGGTCGGATCTTGTGCAGGAGGAGATAAGGCGAAGTACCAGGGATGGCTCTTCATAAAAGCATGATGATGAAGAGGACTATGCTTTGGTTTCCAAGGCAAAGAAGAATAAGGGGAAGAAATTCCATTCTATATCTGAGACTGGTGAAGATGGCAAAGAGCATGACATGTCCAAAGTGAAGTGTTTTTACTGTCACGAGTTTGGACATATTGCCACAAATTGTCCACATAAGAAGAAGAAAAAGATGGCTGCTGGAGCTGCAGCTGGTGAGGCTCTTGCCTCGCAATTTGAGCTTGACTTCTCATTGATCGCATGCATGGTGTCTAGTGCATTGGGATCGGGGTGGTACTTTGATAGTGGTGCTTCCTTTCACATGACGGGAGATGTGAACCTTTTCAGTGACTTGGTGGAGAGAGATCTCTAGCTGCATGTTGAGTTGGGTGACAATGGATGATACAGTGCGACTGGCATTGGTACCATTACCTTGAAGAGGGCGTCAGGTAAACTCATTCTTTTACAAGATGTTGTGCATGTTCCAGGTTTAAAGAAGAATTTAATCTCAGTCGCAATGTTAGAGGATAAAGGCTATGATGTTGTCTTTAGTGAAGGAAATTTTTTCCTTCAGCACAAAAAAACAGGGCAAGTCAAGAAGGTTGGGATTCAAGCTAAGAATCTCTACAGACTTGAAGTATATGGGATTTCTATGGAGCTTCCTACTGTTGGGAAGTGCAAGAAAGACATGCAATTGAAGCCTGAGAGGGAGCAGGATTTTCATGCATGTAAGAGTGAACATCGGGATGTGGAACAGCCACAAGATGAGGATCATGGAGTGGGAGCAACCACTCATGCAGAGAAATTTTATGCCAGATGGGCAGAGGGAGTGCATGCAGCTATACCACCAGGTGAGAGGTGGGGCAACATGCATGGGTAATCCCAAGAGGAGATTTCTGGGTAGGATTCATTAAGATGGTGTGGATATCATGAATTGAACCTGGCTACAAGGATCCCATAGAGCAGCAGTATCATGATCAGTTGGATTGATGCAGGCAGATCAAAGTGATAGTGTCGGATACTGGAGCGCGGTTCAGAGTTGACAGCAAGTGCAAAGTGCATGGGTGCAGAGTTCAACAACGCAGTGGTTCTTGAAGACATGTGCAGTAATTAAGCATAAGTCAAATAATTTGATGATAGATTCATTATACTGATTGAGTTTTTTGGAGCCTTTCAGTTTCGGAAGTGTTGCAGCAAGAGTTGCAGATCAGATGCATGGAGTTGCAGGGCGCTTGCAAAAGTTGCAAGGATAATGCATGAGTTACATGTCGCATGAAAAAGACAGTCCTTTCTTGTTGAGAGGGAGTGTTGAAGTTTGCAACAAGAAATAGTGAAGGAGGCATCCTGAAACATCATCCTTGATCCTAGTTGGAAAATAATTTCTTAAACTAGGTGGGGCCCACACAGGCTATTTTAAGGTGTATGTCTATTTTTAGACATGGTGAGCATATTCTATATGTAGGAGGAGGCTTTTTGTAGATGGTTCGTCAAATGTGAAAAATAGATGAAATTTTATTTTTAGAATATTGGGCGAAGTCTATTTATATACCGCTAATCTAAAAATAGATGCATGTTGATTATTATTAGCTCTTAATAATAATCAGACACTAAACAACAACTTGTTCTCTTGGAGCACTTTATTTCAGTGAAAAAATTTGTAAAATCAGTGGGCTGAAGGAATTACACAATTCCTAAGGGTTTACTGGAGTTCATGCATGGAGGACTCAGTTACAACTAAAGTGGCAAAGTTATGACAGAGTTGGAAGAGTAGTTCATGGAGTTGTATTCAGTTTAACTCAGTTAGACTCAGTTGAGCTAGTTGTATCTAATCTAACTGAATGATACACTAGTGAGAGTGGAGTGAATTAATTAGTTAATTATTTCACAAATAATAACTCATTAATCAACTGAACAATACATCAGTTAACTACAGTGCATGTCAGATCCAGTGGAGACCCAGTGGAGAGATAGGTGAAAGGGCAAGATGGACTATCTGTTGTGACCATAGTGATGCATGAATTGCATCTATATATACATTGGAGTTGCCAATGACAATCACGCAGTCAAGGAGAGTGGGATTGCATTGAATTGGTATTTGTAATCAGCTTGGATTGCATAGTGGAGGCAAGCTAGCAGGAGGGCAGAAATCAGTGCATGGATTTGCAGATTCTTCTATGTTAGTGTGTGACAATTGATTGTATTGAGAGCTTGATGTACTAAGCTTTGTATGAGGATTGTTACATGATCTCAATGATACATAATATATGATAGTTGGGGTTTTTAGCTTCAGGCTTTCCCGTTAAACAATTGTGTTATGTGTGTTTTTATTACTTCATGTGTTTTGCAATTGTTGATTAAATTTCCGCAAGAATTATAGTGGAAGGATTATGTATTTAGAAAGAAGATAAATTTTGTTAGATCAGGAGAGTCCGGATATATACATGCATATTGTATATAATTTCTACATAAAATATGTGGAAAAACACAAGAACACAAAACACATAAAACCAGAGAGACACAGATATATGTGGTTCACCCAGTTTGGGCTACGTCCACCCCGAACAACCAGTCCTTCCTTTCTATTATCCAGCAAAATGAAGAGACACAACCTATAGCATATCTGTTGTAATATCCTCTGTTCTCTCTCATAGTCTCCCTATCTGTTTCTCGCTCTGAGAATACACATATGATACGCAGCCGCAATTCAATGCCCTCATAAAAGCGAGGGGTTTCATTTTAGGGAAAAAAAACTTAAACTAAACATAACTTCTATCGTCAGATCATCTGCCTAATGAACAACCCAGATTGACTAGAAATTACTATACTTTTACAAGGAAATTTTACATACCCCCCGCCAGGGGGGGGGCTCCATAAAGTCGCAGCCGCCTCCCCTGGACCCCCCAGGCAGCGTTTAATTTCGGGCGGCGTTGCTGCCCCCATTAAGGTACAAGGGTCCAACGCTATGATACAAAATAAACAAGATAATCAGGCTCCACACCCAACAATCTCCCACTTGGAGACTGATTGTAGCAACTCCACTGCTGCTTCATTTGTTGGACAATGACTCCTCTTTGGACCTGGTTGTTCCTCATCTTCATCGTCATCCTTGAAGACCAATTGAAACTGAGCACATTCTCAGTTTCTCCCTGGTTACAACTTTTTTTAGCATATCTGCAGGATTCTAGCTAGTGTGTATCTTTTCCAGCTTCAACTCTCCATCTTCCAATACTGACCGTATGAAATGGTACTTGAGATGTATGTGTTTAGTCCTGGAATGAAATGCTGAGTTCTTTGCAAGATGAATAGCACTTTGGCTATCACTGTATAGTGTGCCCATATCATGCTTCTTACCAAATTCATCCATAAACCTTTGTAACCAAATCATTTCTTTACTAGCCTCTGTAGCAGCAACATACTCGGCTTCTGTTGTTGAAAGTGCAACAACACTTTGGATTTTTGAAACCCAACTGACAGCTGTTCCACCTACAGTAAATACATATCTTGTAGTGCTCCTCCTATTATCTCTGTCACCTGCCATATCTGCATCAACATATCCCTGCAGAGCAATGTTTGAACCACCAAAGCATAATGCTTGATTTGTGGTACCTCTCAAATATCTGAGAATCCATTTTACTGCCATCCAATGTTCTTTTCCTGGATTATTCATGTACCTGCTTACAACTCCCACTGCATGTGCAATATCAGGCCTTGTGCAGACCATTGCATATATTAAGCTTCCAACTGCTGATGCATATGGAACTTTAGACATATAATCCATGTCTTCTTGGGTCTTGGGGCACATCTCCTTACTAAGTTTGAAATGGCTAACAAAAGGTGTACTAACTGGTTTTGCATTCTGCATATTAAATCTTTTCAACACCTTTTCTATGTACTCATTCTGAGACAGTGTTAATTTGCGATTTTTCCTGTCTCTAGTTATCCTCATACCAAGGATTTGTTTTGCAGCTCCCAAATACTTCATTGCAAATGAATTTGCCAATTTTCTTTTGAGCACATTTATTTCCTGCATGTTAGACCCTGCAACAAGCATGTCATCTACATACAATAATAATATAATATAGCTGCCATCATTTTGCCTTTTTAGATAAACACAATGATCAGAGTGACATCTAGTATAACCTTGTTCAGACATAAACTTGTCAAATTTTAGATACCACTGCCTTGGAGCCTGTTTTAAGCCATACAAGCTCTTCTTTAGCCTGCACACTAATTTTTCTTTCCCTTTTACCTCATATCCTTCTGGTTGCTGCATGTATATCTCTTCCTCCAAATCTCCATGGAGAAATGTTGTCTTTACATCTTACTGTTCAAGATGTAAATCTTCCGCTGCTACAAGACTTAAAATAGTTCTGATTGAATTCATTTTAACAACAGGAGAAAATATTTCATCAAAATCAATACCTTTCTTCTGTGCAAACCCCTTCACCACAAGTCTAGCATTGTACCTCTGTTTTCCTCCATCTTCTTCCTTCAGCCTATAAACCCATTTATTCTACAATGTAGTTTTACCTGTAGGAAAATTGACTAAGTCTCAAGTCTGGTTATGCATTAAGGAGTCCATCTCTTCTTCCATGGCTAGCTCCCACTTTTGCCTGCTTTCAACCTGCATTTCTTCTTCATAACATTCAGGTTCACCAGAATCAGTCAACAATAAATAATATAATGAAGGAGAGTATCGTTCATGGGGTCTACTTATCCTGGTAGATCTTATAACACCACTCTCAGGTGTTTGAGGTGCCTGTTGCTATTGTGGTGGTTGTTGTTGTTGTGGCTCTTGATTATTATTATTTTCAGGCACCTTTACCTTTTCTATGATCTCATCAAGAACTGTGTATTCTTTGTTTTCTTTTTCCTTTTTCTTTTCCTGCAACTGATTCTTATACAATACCTTTTCATTAAATATTACATCTCTGCTCCTAATGATTTTGTGATTTTCATAATCATATAAGCGATAACCAAAATCATTAACACCATATCCAATAAAGGTACATTTCTTTGATTTTGCCTCAAGCTTTGTTCTGTTTTCTTTATTAATATGGATAAAGGCCTCACAACCAAAAGGTTTTAAAAAACATTAGTTTACCTTTTTACCTGTCCATGCTTCCTCTGGAATACCACCATACAAGGAAATTGAAGGCCCTTTGTTTATTAGATAAACAGCAGTATCTACAGCATCTGCCCAAAATTGTAAAGGAAATCCTGCATGCAATCTCATGTACCTTGCATGCTCCATGATTGTTCTGTTCATCCTTTCTGACACACCGTTTTCTTGTGGTGTTCTTGGAACTATCTTCTCTCTGCGTATTCCATTTTCCGAACAGTACCTATCAAACTCTTTGTTGCAATATTCACCTCCATTGTCCGATCTGAGACACTTCAACTTATTTCCTATCTCAACCTCAACCAAAGCTTTCCATTTCTTGAAAGTATCAAATACATTAGATTTAATCTTAATACAATAAATCCAAGTTTTTATAGTTGCATCATCAATAAAAGTAACATAATAACGAGAGCCGCCTAGAGATGATATCTGAGCAGGTCCCCATACATCTGTATGCACAAGCTCTAATTTTTTGCTCTTCTTTTCTTTCCCAACTCTGAGAAATCTGACTCTTTTCTGTTTTCCATAAATGCAATTCTCACAGAAATCCAAATCAACATTCTTCAAACGCGGCAACAAATTTCTTGAGTGAAGAATCTTCATCCCCTTCTCACTCATGTGTCTGAGCCTATGATGCCATAATGTTGCATCTGCTCCTTTGGAAGTTAAAGCATTAACAGAGTTAGAAATACAATAGCATAAATACAAAGTACCAACCTTTTTGTCTTTTTCTATTACCAGCACTCCT
>CM076581.1:38447127-38518464 GCA_034641835.2 Pinus albicaulis | reverse complement strand
TATCCTTCAACACTCCACTCCCTAACCTTTGTACTTCGTTCACAAGATCAGCCCATAGCCGTTTGATGCACAGTTGGTCATTAAACCCGCTCCTGAGCCGTTTGATGCACCGTTAGTCATTAAACCCCATCCTAAGCTGTTAAAATCTTACGGTCACCTTTCAGACCGTCAAACCTAGATCACAACATATAAAATCACCTGCAGAGTCCCTTTCATCACTTTACCTTCTCGTTTGATTGTATTTGTCTCTGCATTTTATTTCAAAACGACTTTCCATCTTTGCACTCTGCGATCACTGTCCCCACTTCTATTATCACTGTCACCCTTCCTACAACCACTCGATCCTCAGATTCCTTCTCCTATTCAATATTCCTGTTAACATGGCTCCCAAAGCCAAGACCAAAAAGGAGGTGAACCCTAAAGGTAAAGAAAAGAAACAGGTGACAGAAGAAATGCAAGTCATTGAACTAGTTGCAGAAGAAATTCCTCTTGCAACACCACAACTCAAATTTGATCTCATACCCCTCGCAGATGCTTTCTTCAAAGTCTCAGATGCTCAATGCAAATTAAACTTCCATGAGCTATATCTGTGGCTAAAAAAAAACACATAGATAACCAGGACCCTATCAGGTTATGGGAACCTATGCTGCCTCTATTTGCCTTTCCACAAACCCACTCTTTTCCTGATCTAATTGCCTGGTGCAAAAAACAATATGATTCCATAACAAGATTAGTGGTGGCTCAGAATGGAAACATTCTGATCACCATATCCCTAGAAACCATAAACCAAATTCTCCTCATTCATTTATCTGATTCTCTATACCATGTTTCACCTACTGCTCTCATGGACCTTTAACACAAGCTAACCTTCCCTCAAAGATCCCAGACATTTGAGATATTCCTACCTGAGAATGCAAAGTTTCCCAAGAAAACTTCACCATACTCATCCTCAATCTTTCCTGAAGCTTCTAAGCACTTCATCTCACTTCTTTCATACCTGTCAGGATACCCAAATGACTAAACAATTTATGAACCCATCATGGGGTTCTTATCCATCTTCAGTAAAGACAAATCACCATTGTTCATGTATAATTACAACCAATTCTTGGCTGAAAATATACATGAGTAATTCATTAATTTTAAAACACAGGGTGTGTTTAATTACACTTCTATAATTATTCACATGTTTCTTTTTCAATAGGAAGAAATGCTGCCTATCCACTTCAATAAGCAAGATGCATAAGGAGTGAATCAATCAGTGATTCACTGGAAAAAGTTAGTTAGGGATACAACAACAATAACTTCTTTTGTAGATATCATAGACTCCTTCATACACCTAGTGAGGCAACTTCTTACAAGTCAATAAGAACCCAGAATTGGGGAAGAAATCAAAAGGATCTTGCACCTCAGTGAGCAAGCTAAAACTGGTGATTGGTATCTATACCAAAACTACACAAAAATTAAGGTATATGGCTGTGAACTCCCACCATATAAGCTTCCAAGATATTTCCCTATAAGAGTCTTCTTCCTAGATTATATAAGACAAATGATAAACATGGATGATCTACATTTTGTCTCAGGAAAGAGGAAAGCTTAATGTAAGCTCAAGGCAAGCATTTGATCCTTCATCTGCAATACCAAAGTAGTTGGTGCTGAAGCAAATGCAATGTTAAAGAAAATGGGTTTCCAACCAAGTTTTACTTGGTCTTATGACCCCCATGGAATTATTTCTACTGTGAGAGTTGAACTCAAGAAAACTTCCTACACTTATACCTCTAGAGCAGAAATAGAGAAACATATGAACCAAGATGAATGGATTGAAGGCACTCACCTGGAGGCAGATGAACAAGTTATTTCAACTTCCAATGTGCAGACCCCAGTTCCTGACAGTAAGCAACATAAAAGAGTTATAGAAGAGCCTCCATATGCCAAAGAAATCATGAAGGAATTTACCTTGTAGCACAAAAAGCCAAAGCTTTCTTCCACCTTAATTTCAGAGGGAGAAAAACCAGAGATTATAGATTTGGGAGACACTGAAGTTTCTACATCGACAAGTGTTCCTAAGACTCCTCCAACATCATCACCTACTAGATAACCTCTGGAGATTATCCAACATTCAGATTCTAGTTCTTCTGAAGAACAAAATATTTTCTCCAGATTCCTAGAGATCAAGCATAAGAATGAGGCATTAAAATTTGATGTCTATAGTCAGTTCTGGAAGCAAACATCAACTTCCTAGCACAAGATTTTCACTGCCTTTGAAAGTGAGAAAGGAAGGATGCAAATGGCCTTTCTGCAGGAAATAGTTCATTTGCCAAAGACTCATGTTGAGTACAAAAAGACTATGTTCTCTTTTGATGCAAATCAGATCCATCCAATTGATCAAATGAACATGCACAAATAGTCTGGGGAGATGTTATTTTCAACAATGACAACAACAACCATGTCACTCTCCAAACTGAAGGCTACATTATCAAATGTTCAATCTTAGCTGAAGATTGAAAAGTTGTCTTCATTGGCCAAAGACAAAAGATTGAAGTCTTTGAAGGACCTTGTAGTGAAAGTTGGGTATGATCCAAAAGACTGCAAGGTAGTTGAGGAAATCATTAAAAATAAGAATGCAGACATTTGTGCTATGTGCAAAAAAATCAAATTACCCTCAACTGAAGATCCACAGACAAAGGAGATTGCAGAGAATGAATACAACAAAGAGGAGATGTTGAAATTGATCATCGATGAAAATATTCAAATCAGAAAGATGGAAGAGCATATTCAAGAATTTCTGAAAGAGAAATTAGCAAATTAGGTGGTTACTGATCCTAATAGAAAAGCTCAAACATATTCTGCAAGTACAAAGCTTTCAGCATCTTTGACAACAACTAATTCAACAAACTTGACACAAGATTTAACTATTCAGATGCAGGAATATGAGAAGTTACAACAAAATTTTCAAATTATAGAATCACAGAAGATTAAAAATGATACTTTACACATAGAGGAAATTCAAAAGTCTCACAAGTTAGAACTTAAGGTGAAAGAATTAGAGAGTGAATCTTTAATGGTAGGAACATTGGCTGAAGCCAAGCAGAAAATTTGGGAATACATCAACAAGTCTATGACAGAGGTATGGCCATCCATACAAATTATTTTCGAACAACAAGAGCTCATCACCAAGTGCAGAGCAGCCATAGAAGAGCAGAAAGAGCATCTCAAGAAAAATCCAAGTGAAGCCACTGACATGATCAAAGTTTTAAACTCAAATAACAAAGAAAAGTTGGAATAAATCAACATACTGGACAAAACTGCAACAATTTTAGACATCAAGAAAATTTTACAAAAGAAAAATTTAATCAAACAACTACGAACAAAATATGAAGCTTTAAATATTGTTGTTCAAAGGTTTCATACAAATCTTAATGTCTTGAATGATAAAGGACTTTGAGGATTGGTAGGATTATATGATAAGTTGATTAAATTAGCAGATTAATGTAAAAAAGTTATATAATATTGCAATAGATAAGTAAAAATTTGCAGGTATTAAAGGATATGTTACAGGGAAAACATTCCTAGAAGCTCTGCAGTTTGATTTGATCATTCACCATCAAATCAAACATTTTTTCATTCAGAGGCCTACTTTTGATAGATATACATAGGTAGAGGAAATCTTCAGAAAAATGATGAGTGTAGAAATCCCAAGTCAAGACCAATGGGATAAATTTTGTGATATCATCGAGTAAAAGTGTGATTTTTATAGCATTCCAACACAAGATATTTTCAAGGGTCCAGTCATCAACAACTTCCATCAAAACAAAGACACTTCATCTATCTGTTTCCTTCTTATATTATTCTCTATTATATTATTGTAATCAATTAAGATATTTAATAGTTTTAGAAATTAGTATAAATAACTCTCATTTCAAGTTATTAAGGGTTGCACCCTTGGATAAGCGAATTTTTGTAAGTATAATTGTACAAGCTTTTCGATCATCAATAATAAAAGAAGGATTCTGAATTTGTCTCATACAGATTTGTTCCCTCTGTGAATTTTTCCAGTTTTCATTACATTTTGTCTCTTCATATGTTTATTTTTTATCAAGATAACCAGGTGAGATTAACTGTGTTTCAATTATCTTATAATTCCTCATGAAGTTATTATCAATATAAAGAATGATATACTAAACAGTTTGCTGATGTAAGTCCCTTTCATTTATAAATTGCCAACATCTTGATAATGTTAAATGTATTTTGTTGAACTTTTAGACATTGTTTAAAGGTTTTGAAGCTTATGATTAATTAAAGAATTCAATATAAATGTTTGATAATCATATCTTCTTACATAAATATACTTAACCATTTACAAAATCTTAATCACTGTGTGAGATAAACAAGCAGCCCTTACTTGTATTGTATGATATTATCTAAAAAATTTAATCAATAACTGTTTTCAATAAGTTATTTTATATATTGGTCATCCAAAATTTCAAAACACAACAAAACATTATAGATGCTTTGGCATAATTATTGACCCCAATTATCTCAAAGGACAACATCAATTTGGCGCCGTTGCCGGGGAATGAATTTGATTTGTTTTCCCCAGGACAACGATAAAAACATATTACTTTAAAGGTGTGTAAATGTTTAGTTAGGTCAAAATTTCTCACCTGGCGACTCCACTGTGACCAAACTGGCTCCTTCAAAGCATACCAGATCTCGATCTGACTTTGAAATTGTCCTACCCTTATCAGACCTAGAGAGTCTGGTAAGACGAGCTTCTTCTAGAAGAAGGCATCAAAACCCTTCTTCTACCCTTCAACAAGAGATCAATATAATTCCTGATCATTTTAGATCTGGACCTATTCCCTTAGAATCATAAGACATACCTCAGAGAGTGCGTGAGTTAGTATCTAAAGGAGTGGATTTTAAATCAGCCTTGTTAGTCCATTCTTTAGATTCCTATAAATTACCAGAGGAACCTTATGAATCCCCTGTATCAAAACAATATTTGGATCTAAACTTACCTCGATTCAAACCTACTGATTTCATTTCCCCTATTACATATTCTGCACCTTCTACTTCACACCAACCAGAAGATCTCTTTTCTATTTATTCTAATCCTTTTTTTGAACACACACAAGGGGAACAATAGGTTCAAAAATTAGTCATTAGAACTCCTTTAAGGTCCTGAAGAAGGCCTTCTATCCCATTTCATTCCCCTCCTCGTTCTCCGCCTCATTCCTCACCTCCTTTTTCTCCATCTTCACCTAAAAAATCTACTTCTTCTCAACTACTAATACTCATTCCTCTACATCTACATCTTCAAGTATGGCTAGTTTTAGACCAATTGTACAAATAAGATATGTGCCCCTATTACTTCCTAATCTTCTTAATTATTTTCCTCCTAGATATCTAAAACACCTCCCTATATTTAATGGAGAAAATGGTTTATCAGTTGAAGACCATCCGGCAGCACTTCTGGATTTTGTTGATTACATGAACAAAGAACATGAAAATTTTTCTATGAGATTGTTTGTGCAATCCCTAGAAGGAAATTTCAGAATTTGGTTTAGGAAATTACCAGGTAATTCCATTAGATCCTGGCAAGAATTAACTAATATCTTTAAAGATCAATCGAGAGTGAAAAAGGACCCTGTGTATTTCTTAACTGAATTTTAAGAACTGGAAAGAAATTATGGAGAACCAGTTGCTGATTTCATCAAAATATTTAATAAGATTTATCACAAGATTCCCCCTGATTGTAAACCTCCTGTAGCAGCAACTAAGGTTAGATTTTAAAAATCCTTTGAAGATGAATTTTCTGTTATGTTAAGTGAAAGAACATCCCAAACCTTAGAGGACATGCAAACAAATGCTATAGAGGTTGAAGAAAATAGGTCTGCATCAGCTAAGCTAAAAACTAAAGTTGAAAAATCCTAGAAGAAATTAAAATCAAATCAGGAAGCTTCTTCTTCCTCTAAATCTAAAAATGAAGATGCAAAAATAGATGAAATCACATCACTTCTTAGAAACCTATCAAATAAGATTTCAAAGAGTGAAACTCAACCTAGAACAATGCAACAAACTATTTTTAGACCCTAAACACAGGTCCAAGGTCGGTATAAAAAGTGTCCATTGCAAATTATTCAGATACCACATAAAGACCAACAAGTACCCACACCATTGTTGATTAATGATCAACAACCTGATGATAATACTTTATCTATCACTGAAGATATTAATAACATAGATTATACATCTCTTCAGACTGCCATTGTTCCTGTTCCTCAAGGTCAAATCCCTCAAGAAGACCAAGATACTTCTCAAGTTCCTAAATATCAAGCCTTTTCTGAGTTTTTGATTGCAAAACTCAATAGAAGGTATGACTTAAGACCTAGAGCTGGTCCTGGTAGACCTCCAAAAAACCCTGTAATAATTGAACCTCAAGTAAAAAATGCTAAAACTCTAACTACTTCTATTCAACCTCTAAACTAGACAAGTGATTCTGCTCAAATTCATAAAACTATATTAACTGCTTTTAATGTGGAAAAAGAGTTAGAAAGAGTTAAAATTCCTATTCAACTTTCAAAACTTTCTAAAAACCCTAGATATAAGAGTCAAGTTGAAAAATAAACTCTAGTGTGGATGCTGAAGGGGATATTATTAGTTTGCAAAATGAAAGACCCACCATAGCCTTTGGTCCCAGTTCTGATATGATTGATGAATCCATACCACATTTTTATGTGACTTTGAAAGTGCATGAATCCTTGCTATACAATTGTACGTTGGATTCTAGAGCTTCACACAACTTAATGCCTAAAGTCATTATGGAACAACTTAATTTGGATATCACTCAAACCTATCATGACCTATATACCTTTGACTCTAAAAGGGTACAATGTTTAGGAATTATAAAGGACCTAGTGGTCACTTTACATCAAATACTAGTTGAAAGTGTTGTATTAGACATAGTTGTCATTGATATTCCCCCCAAATTTGGAATGATTTTATCAAGGTCATGATGTGCCAAATTAGGAGGGAGTCTTCAAATGGATATGTCTTTTTCCACTATTCCTTTATATGGTGGATAAAGCCTTAGGTTATATAGGGAAGTTAGATTCTTAAACACTGTTTGAAAAGCTGACCAGGCTAGAAATCACCCCATTTATGCAGTTGACTAGGATTTTAGTTGTTTTCAACTATCATCATATATTTCACATAATTTTCAACTCAAGATTGAGGATGTAGTTGAAACTCCTAAATCTATTCAAACTAATATTTGGAAACTTTTCTTTGGAGGATCTTGCACCAAAGATGGAGATGGAGTAGGAGCTGTTTTAATTTCACCTGATAAAGAAAATAACACTCAATCATGCAAGTTAAATTTTGAGGTTACCAATATCGTTGCTGAATATGAAGCTTTTATTCTAGGCTTACAGCTTGCCAAAAGTTTAAGGTCCAAAATTTGAGTGTAGTTACTGATTCAGAACTGGTAGTAAAACAGGTTAGGAATCTTTGTCAAACAAAGCATCCTAGGCTTAGGTCTTATAGAAATGAAATTTGGGACACCATTGAAAACTCTTTTAATGTTTTCAATATCACTTTTATTCCTATAGATGAAAACATTCATGCAGATTCATTAGCAGTTTCTGCTAGTACTTTTAATATTCCAGATCAATTTCAGATACAATACCAAATTCAAGTCAAATATAGGCCATCCATTCCAGATAATCTAAAGCATTGGAAAATATTTGAAGATGATGAACAACTGAAATCCTTTCTTCAAGTTATTGATGAATTTTTTGTATTACAAATTAAAGAAGATAACTCAAACATAAATGAAGCTACTAAAGGCAAGGAAAATTCAGATCTAAATTCTGTAGAAATTATATGCACTAAGCATGCATATGTCCTAGATCAACCTGATCTCACACTATTTAACTTTATGCAAGATACTGAATCTATTCCAATTGTTAATCTTTTGCGGAAAAATCAATTGCACACACATGTGAAGCATGAACAAAAATAATCAATCGCACATAACACAGTTTTTAACCAGGAAAGCCTGAAGCTGAAAACCCCAACTATATATTATGTAACATGGAGATCATATGACAATCTCATACAAAGCATACAAAGCTTATCACAAGCTCTCAGTACAGTACAATCGTCATACACTAATAAGGACCAATCTTGCAAATCCATGCACTAATCTTTGCCTCTTGCTAGCCTGCCTCCACTACGCAATCCTTGCTAAAGAATAGCTCTAAATGAATTCGAATTACCCTTGCCTTGACTGCGCAATCCTCATTGGCAACTCCAATGTGTGTGTGATGCAATCAATGCATCACTATAGTCACAACAAATAGTTTATCTTGCCCTTAACCTACCTCTCCACTGGGTCTCTACTGAAACTTCCATGCACTGTAGTTAATTGCTGTATTGTTCAGTTGATTAATGAGTTATTATTTGTGAATTAATTAACTAATTAATTCACTCCACTCTCACTAGTGTATCAATCAGTTAGACTAGATAAAACTAGCTCAACCGAGTCTAACTGAGTTAAACTGAATACAACTCCATAACTACTTCTTCCAACTGTGTCATAACTCTGCCACTTGAGTTCTAACTGAGTCCTCCATGCATTAGCTCCAGTAAACCCTTGGTAATTCCCTCAGTCCACTGATGTGCCACATTTATGCACTGAACTGAAGTGCTCCAAGAGAATAAGTTGCTGTTTAGAGTCTGATTATATTATTAAGAGCTAATAATAATCGACATGCATCTATTTTTAGATCAACGATCTATAAATAGACTTCGCCCAATATTCTAAAAATAGAATTTAATCTATTTTTCCAAATTTACCAACCATCCACAAATAGCATCCTGCAACTTCTGAAATATGATCATCATGTATAAAAATAGACATAGTCTAAAAATAAACTTGCGCCAAAAATAGCCTGTGGGCCCACTTAGTGAAGGCGACTCTTTTCACTAAGCTCATCATCTTGTTGAATCTCAACACTCCCTCTCAACAAGATAGGGATTATCCTTCACCCCGATCCTGCCTCTATGGTATTTGAATTTACTCCTGGTGAGCGCCTTCGTCAGAATATCTGCATCCTGATCCTCCGTAGGAATGTACTGAAGCAACATGATCTTCCACTACACACAATCTCTGATATGATGATACTGGATATCAATATGTTTAGATCTATCATGAAACACAGGATTAACTGAGATTTTAATGCAACTTTGATTATCACAATGTATCACTGTGGTATCTAAATGTGAAATGAACAAACCAACCAAGATCTTCCTCGTCCAGATAGCCTCACATGCAGCTTGACTTGCTGCCATGTATTCTGCTTCCGCTGAACTGAGTGCCATGGATCTTTGTTTCCTGCTGTACCAAGAAACTACCATAGATCCGATACTAAAAATCCCTCTTGATATCCTCTTTCTGTCTGTTGGGCTTCCTGCCCAATCTACAGCCGTGAAGCCATGAAACTTCACCTCATCCGTCTATTTGTACCATAAACCATACTCAGATGTTCCCATGAGATATCTCAGTACATGCTTGCCTGCCTTCCAAAAGAGCTTGGTAGGCTTAACCATCGCTTGTGAAAGCTGGTTCACCGCATAGCATATGTCCAGTCTTGTATTAACTAAATACATGAGCAAACCCACCAACTATCAATAAATAGTGGCATCCACTACCTCTACCGATGTAGCATCCTCTTTCTTCCAATTTCTTGGAAGAGGAGTGTCGATAGGCTTGCAGCCTTGCATGTGAAACTTCTCCAGTATCTCCCGGGCATACTTGCCTTGAGACACAAACAGTTCACCTTCCCGTTGCCATATTTCCAATCCAAGGAAATAATGAAGGAGGCCCAAATCCTTCATCTCAAACTTCTTTGTAGGATCTGCCTTGCATGAGTGTATCAACTACTCATCACTTGTTAGTATTAAATCATCAACATAAAGTACAATGATTAAAAGCTTACCCTCCACTACAATCTGGTATAGGTTTGCATCCGCCTCACTCTTGGTGAAGCCAAGTCCAGTGAAATAGCTGTCGATCCAAGTGTACCAAGCACGGGGTGCTTGTTTCTACCCATGCAACGCTCTTTTGTGCCTGCACACATGCAACTCGCTACTGAAGATCTCAAATCCTTCAAGATGCTCAATGTACACCTCTTCCTCAATGATCCCATTAAGGAACACAGTCTTCACATCCATCTGATGAATTTTCCAACCCATCTGCGCTGAGAAAGCAAGGATGGTTTGTATGGAAGAATACCGTGCGACAGGTGCAAAGGTTTCTTCATAGTCAATCCCCTCAATCTGTGAGAAGCCCTAGGCAACAAATATTTCCTTATACTTATCGACACTCCCATCAACAGCTTGCTTTACCTTGTAGATTCATCTTGATCCTACAACTGATTTTCCCACCAGCCTTGGAAAAATCTCCCAAGCATTGTTTCTGAAGATGGAGTTATACTCCTCCACCATGGCATCTACCCATGTGGGCTCCTGCACTGCTTCTTCGAAAGAAGATGGCTCTGTCATGATACACTTTCTCTTAAGAGCCATGTATCCAGTACATCAGTTAGGTGACTGTCTCTATCTGCGCTGTGATGTAGGGACTCCTACATTCGGTGCCGCATCAAGCTTCATTCTCTCAGCTTTTGTGGTACGTTTTTTGCCTTGTCTGATGTTTGGTTCTGCATGAGTGGACTCCTCCACTCCATGAATTTTCTCCTATGGCTGATCCACATCGAGAGGCTCATCTTTGGGAACAAGAAGTTCCTCTTCCGCATGCAAGTGTAGCTCCCTCTCAAGCGACAACTTCATGGCTTTCACCTCATTTAATTTTATATCCCGTCGCACAACAGTCATCCAACTGTCTAGAAAATACACACGATAGTTATGGGGTGTTTCTGTGTACCCCAAAAATATCCCAACTTCTGCAGTCGGCTCCAGCTTCTTCCTGGTGTCCTTCATCACATGAATGTAAATAGGTGAGCCAAAAATCTTCAACTGAGAAATATTAGGCTTCTTACCAGTAAAATCTTCTTTTGGTGTACTCATGCCAAGTAGTCTACGAGGACAACGGTTTTGCACATAAACCGCAGTGTTGCATGCTTCTGCCCACAAGTGCATCGGCAGGCCTTGATCATGCAGAATCACTCGTGCAACACTCACGATCGTTCTGTTCTTTCTCTCCGCGACCCCATTCTGCTGTGGGTTATGAGGCACTATGAGTTCTCTTAGAATTCCTTCTTTGCTACAGAAGTCTTTGAATTTTCCTGAGATGTATTCACCACCATTATTGCTCCGTAGAGCTTTCACTTTCTTCCCCGACTCCTTCTCCACCAATGCTTTGCACTCACAGAACTTTGAGAATGTTTCACTCTTCTTCTGCATGAAGAATACCAGCATCTACGAGAATAGTCATAAAAAAATATCACATAATACCTATGTTTTGCTGTTGAAGCAACCGAGAAAGGTCCACACACGTCTGTGTGAATTCTCTCCAGGATCACCGAAGCACGGTTCTCCTTCTCATGAAAGGTGGTCTTCACAAACTTACCCATAGTAAATCCCTTGCACTGATCTGACTGTGCAAGAGTACCCTTGGGAAGTCCAGTAGAAATTTGCTACAAAATCTTCAAAGCGCCATGGTGAAGATGGCCCAATCTCCTGTGCCATAATTCGCCCTCATCCCGGATCACCACTTCTTCTGCTTTGCCCACCATTGCAGTGCATCCATCTACATCCAGCTTGTAGAGATTCTTAATTCGAACCCATATCTTCTTGGTTTGACCTATTGTTTTATGTCGAAGGAAGGCTTTTCCCTCACTGAAAACAACATCATAACCGTTGTCTTCCAGCATTGCGACCGAGACCAAGTTCTTCTTCAGACCTGGAACATGCATGAAATTATTCAACAAGAATGGATTACCGGAATCCCTCTCAAAGGTAATGGTCCCAATGCTATTCGCACTGTATCAACCATCGTCACCCATCTCTATATGCATCTGGAGGTCCTTCTCCTCCAAGTCACTAAACAACTCTTTGTCTCCCGTTATATGGAAAGATGCACCACTATCAAGATACCACACTGATCCCATGCAGCTTGAAACAAAGCAAGCAATCAAGGAGAAATCAAGCTCAAATTGTGAGGCTAAGGCCTCTCCAGCTTCAGATCCAGTAGCCTTCTTGTTCTTCTTCTTCTGTGGATAGTTAGTGGTGAAATGTCCATGTTCGTGACAATGAAAACACTTCACTTTGGACAAATCCTGCTTCTTGCCTTTAGCACCGGATTTTGAAGAATATTTCTTTCCCTTCCCTTTCCTTGCTTTGGCAGCCAAAGTGAAATTCTTTTCATCTTCATTCTTTAATGAAGATCCATCCCTGGTACCCTGCCTTATCTCCTCCTGCACAAGATCTGACCAAAGTCGCTCCCATCCTGGAAGTTTCTCCCATCCATTGACAGAGTCTTCGTAGCTATGCCAACTCTTTAGAAGCCCAAGGAGAGCCAAGCTCACCAAGTATTCTTCATCAACAGTAATCCCCACACTTCCCAGTTCATCCTTGCAGTGGAAAAACTTCATGAGGTATTTTGGAATATTGTCGCCTTTCTCCATTTTTATTTTTTTGAGCTTGTCTTTAAACGCCAACTTCCTTTGGTCACTTCTGCTTTGGAACAAGTCTGTCAAAGCCTTCCACATTAAGAATGGAGTGGATTTCCCGTGAAGGCTAGAAAAAATATGGTCCTTCACACCTTCCAACATAATCCTTCTTGTCTTTGTTGTCTTCTTTTGCCATGCATCAAGCAATGCAGCATCGCTAGGTCCCGGCTTAGGAACGTCGCTATCGATGAACTCCTTCAGCCCATTATCCTCCAGCACCGCCTCCATCCTGTCCTTCCAGGCTATGTAATTTGAGCTCCCATCAAGGGCATACTCCAATCTCAACCCATTGAAAGACGTTTCAATATATACTTGATTTCTACACAAGGAATCTTCTGTAGAAAATTCGAATTGTCCACCAACACAAACTCACTTCACAATTTCAATATTCAATCAACAATGCTATGATACCATGTAGAAATTATGTGCACTAAGCATGCATATGTCCTATATCGACTTGATCTCACACTATTTAACTTTATGCAAGATACTGAATCTATTCCACTTGTTAATCTTTTGCGGAAAAATCAATTGCACACACATGTGAAGCATAAACAAAAATAATCAATCGCACATAACACAGTTTTTAACCGAGAAAGACTGAAGCTAAAAACCCCAACTATATATTATGTAACATGGAGATCATATGAAAATCTCATACAAAACATACAAAGCTTATCACAAGCTCTCAGTACAGTACAATCGTCATACACTAATCAGGACCAATCTTGAAAATCCATGCACCGATCTTTGCCTCCTGCTAGCCTGCCTCCACTGCACAATCTCTGTTGAAGAATAACTCAGAATGAATTCTAATTTCCCTTGCCTTGACTGCGCAATCCTCATTGGAAATTCCAATGTGTGTGTGATGCATTTAATGCATCACTATAGTCACAGTAGATAGTCTATCTTGCCCTTTCACCTACCTCTCCACTGGGTCTCCACTGAAACTGCCATGCACTGTAGTTAACTGCTATATTGTTCATTTGATTAATGAGTTATTATTTGTAAATTAATTAACTAATTAATTCACTCCACTCTCACTAGTTTATCAATGAGTTAGACTAGATACAACTAGCTCAACTGAGTCTAACTGAGTTAAACTGAATACAACTCCATAACTACTTCTTCCAACTGTGTCATCACTCTGCCAGTTGAGTTCTGACTGAGTCCTCTATGCATTAGCTCCAGTAAACCCTTGGGAATTGTGTAATTCCCTCATTCCACTGATGTGCCACGTATGTGTAGTAAACAGAAGTTCTCTAAGAGAATAAGTTGCTATTTAGAGTCTGATTATTATTAAGAGCTAATAATAATCGACATGCATCTATTTTTAGATCAGCGATCTATAAATAGACTTCGCCCAATATTCTAAAAATAGAATTTCATCTATTTTTCCAACTTGACCAACCATCCACAAATAGCATCATGCAACTTTTGAAATGTGATCATCATGTCTAAAAATAGACATAGTCTAAAAATAGACTTGCACCAAAAATAGCCCGCGGGCCCACTTTGTGAAGGCGACTCTTTTTACTAAGCTCATCATCTTGTTGAATCTCAACACTCCCTCTCAACAAGATAGAGATTATCCTTCACCCTGATCCTTCCTCCATGGTATTCAAATTTGCTCCTGGTGAGCGCCTTCGTCAGAATATCTGCATCCTGATCCTCCGTAGGAATGTATTGAAGCAACATGATCTTCTGCTGCACACAATCTCTGATATGATGATACCAGATACCAATATGTTTAGATATATCATGAAACATAGGATTAACCTAGAGTTTAATGCAACTCTGATTATCACAATGTATCACTTTGGGATCTAAATGTGAACCGAAAAAACCAACCAAGATCTTCCTCATCCAGATAGCCTCACATGTAGCTTGAATTGCTGCCATGTATTCTGCCTCTGCTGAACTGAGTGCCATGGATCTTTGTTTCCTGTTGTACCAAGAAACTCCCATAGATTTGATACTAAAAATCCCTCCTGATGTGCTCTTTCTGTCTGTTGGGCTTCCTGCCCAATCTGCATTAGTGAAGCCATGAAACTTCACCTCATTCGTTTGTCTGTGCCATAAACCATACTCATATGTGCCCCTAAGATATCTCAGGACATGCTTGCCTGCCTTCCAAAAGAGCTTGGTAGGTTTAATCATCGCTTGTGAAAGCTAGTTCACCACATAGCATATGTCCGGTCTTGTATTAACTAAATACTTGAGCGAACCCACCAACTGTCGATAAACAGTGGCATTCACTACCTCTGCCGATGTAGCATCCTCTTTCTTCCAATTTCCTGGAAGAGGAGTGTCGATAGGCTTGCAGCCTTGCATGTGAAACTTCTTCAGTATCTCCCGGGCATACTTTCCTTGAGACACAAAAAGTTCAACTTCCCGTTGCCATATTTCCAATCCAAGGAAATAATGAAGGAGGCCCAAATCCTTCATCTCAAACTCCTTTGCAAGATCTGCGTTGCATGAGTGTATCAAATATTGAAAGAATCATTGATCAGTTTCATGCAGGAATATGTGGAGGGAATTGTGCTTGGAAAAAAACAACATACAAAATATTAAGGGTAGGATTTTATTGGCAGAATTTGTTTTCACAAGTGGGAGCAAAGGTTAGAGCCCGTGTTCCATGTCAGGTGTTTGCTGGTAAGCAAAAACTAGCAACTCATCCACTAGTTCCAGTGGTTGTCTCAACACCATTTCTTCAATGGGGACTATATCTTATAGGATAAATTCACCTAGCTTCAAGTAATCAACATAGATGGGTCTTAACTGCCACTGACTATTTCACCAAGTGGGTGGAAGCCATTCCTATAAGAAATGCTATAGATTCAGTTGTAATAAAATTTATTGAAGAATTTTTTTTTATCTATATTTGTGTTACACTGAAATTTGTCACCATGACATTTCTAGTAATCCCTTGGAAGTCTGCAATATCATAATTCCCAAAGTCAAGCCTTGAAACTCAGAGAAAAGCTCATAAAAGCCTTAAAACTCTGGTACCGCACTTTCTCCTAGTTTTGCCTACGGTCCCGCATTTTTGGCTATAAATCCTGCGAAGACAAACACACTGTCTGTTTATTAAAAGTGCAGACCCCTGTAAAATGTTAAAAAGGCGTAAGTAAAATCTAGAAGCTCAGTTTAAGTCATTTTTGGAAGCTTCTAGAAACATTCCTGCGGTGGAAAGATCGCTCCTTTCATGTTCATGCATCCCATCCAATAAGGAGCTAACCCCTTGATGTAAGGAACTAATCCCTTTGAAGGAGGATTCTATCCCTTCTTGTTTGGAGTTGTAACCTCCTCTCTTCCACTATAAAAGGAGGCATAGGGCAGCCTCAAAGGGGTTAACAATTTAGAAGAGAATTGAGTTGAAGTTTTAGTATTGTTGGAGATGAAGTGCTGTTGAGACTTAGACCTATTTAGCTAAGATTTCATGTGGGAAAGATCACATACCTGTATGTATCTTGGTTGGAAGAGTGCAAGGCTGGTCAGAGTAGAGGAAATGCCTGCTTCCGGACCCCAGGAAAACCTGTACAACATCAAGGCGAACGCAGTTGTAAGGTTCTTCTTTATTTAAGTTAATGCAAATAAATCCGTTTTTCTCAATAAGCTGTCAATTGATTGTTTATTTTATGGATTCCTTGATCACATTAATTGATCACCATAATAGATATGATTTATGAATATATGCTATGCAGGTGCTATTTGATGTTTGCTTGTTTGTGATTGCAGAATCTTTGAGGGGAACTCTTTCGAGCGATTAAAGGACTACTACTACGAACAAGCGTTGGATCAAAGGTAGGATCACTAAACCTTTATAGCATTTAATTATAAATCACAATATAGCTAGAGAAAGATAGCTTTGTTTGTCCGTTTGTTTCTAGGTGTCCGTAGGAGACTTGGGAGGTCTGTCTTGTCCGCAAGAACGACTAATCCGTCCAACAAAATGGTGACGCCACTGGGGATATATTTGGAGCTTTGATTTCGTTTAATTTTGTCTTTGAATTTATGTTTCCTGGTTTTAATTAAATTATACTGGCTTGGGTCGTTTATCCCTTTAGAATCCCTGAGAAGTTTTTGAGAATTTTTAGTTTTTTCTCTTGTTTTCTTGTGTCCTCTCTTTTCCTTTATAGACAATGCGGGCAGTATCGCACTTTTCTTGTACCCACTGTGCGGGACTGCACTGGATTGCACTAAATACTGTGGACCCTATCAAAATTTTGGAAAATTCTTAGAATCCTCTGTTTTAGAATTATTTTTTTAGTTTCTCAGTGATTACCCAGACCTGTGCCTTCTGTCAGGAAGCCTTGATTAAGAGTTTATTTCAGCACTTTTGGTTTTGATTAATTTTATGAAAGATTTGCATATTTTTAATAATTTTTGCTTTGTATTTATCCCGCTCAAAGATTAGAAACCTTGGTATACCGTTAGATCACTGGTGTTTCCTTGATTTCTTGCTGAGTCTGACATTTTAGCAGAAATTGTTTATGAGATTTAGATCCCATTTTTCTCCTTTGCATATATTTGAAAAACTTTTGTTAATAAGTTGGGAATTTCACTTAAAAACGAAAATTAGATGTTTGTTCGAGTTCTTTCTGATTCAAGTAAAGAATTTCTTAGTGAGATCACAAGCTAAGTAAAACATCCTCAAAATATTTGAAGTTTTAATTCATATTTAGTCTTTTAATTTTTAGATCTCAATATTAATGTTTTTTTTAGTTTTGAGTGCTTTTTAGAAATTGTAGTGTCTTTTGAAGAAAAACTTAGTTTTCAGTTTCGATCTTGGACAAAAGGGATTTTTATTGAACATAGATAATTTTGAGTTCTCATTGAAATTAGATTTCTTTTCATTTATTCTTGCTTAAAGGAAAGATTTGTTTTCCGAAAATTTCATTTCTTGAACTCTTCCTTAGCTAGAATTCATTGAAAGAAAAAAAATTGTTTCTCATTATTAGATGCATTTTTAGTATGTTTTGAGTCAGGTCAATACACATCATTCATTTCATTCTCGTACCTATTGTCTTAAGAAACAACTCTTAAAATCAACGCTTAATTAAAATTAATCTAGTAACTTTTTTATTTTCTAGGGCTCTTTTCACCAATATAGCTTAGGCTAGTGTCTTGGAATAGGGAGTAATAAACTCTCCAAGACAGTTAAAACAAACAAGTAGTTAATATTGTGGTAGGAAGAAATCCAATAGTCACTTGTATGCTCTGGGAAGCTCCTCTTAAAGGAGTCAAGCATGAGGTCATATCTGAACCAGTGGGATAATCAATTCTATCTCATTGGGAACGATAGAAGATATGCGCGTATTAACAACGGTAAACCTTGGATAGACCGTTGTCGAGGAGCCTGGGGTCACTTGTCGGTATACCTTGGATTATGTCAAGGAGACTTCAAGGGGATTGAGCTTTGTTACTCTGCCCTTGCGCGTACGTCGGATTGTAGACTGTTCCCCTAGGTATATTAGTTCTTGTTGGTAACCATAGTGACCATAATCTTACAGTTTTTTTCTAAGGTGACGGTGGAAGAAAGATCCCATTGTACCTGGAGTAGACATCGACTAGACTCACTTGGACTCTCCAGAGGGTTATCTTCACTCGAGATGGTTTAAGTGGAGAAACTTGCACCAGTCTGTTTCATTAAGCAGTTTGTCGGGGTAACTGTTCCAACCGCCCTTTCTACATTAAATACTACGATGTTGGATTTCATCACCAACTAGTGTTTTAGTGTGGGAAGTTACTGTTTGTGTGTGGATTGATCTCCTAGATTTTTATGTGTGTGATTCATTTGTTTGTTTCCTTAGCGACTCTAGGAGTTTTTATTGAAAATTTTATTTTATTGCATGTGATTAAAATTTTTAATTGTGGCTAAATTACCAAGACAATCGCGTAGACTTCAGGGGAAGCCCCCTAAATATACACCAAGCCAAATTGAAGGGCTGCGAGCTATAGTATCGCCTACTGACAGTAGAACTGGATCAACAGAAGTAGGAGAATCATCTATAGTTGTTCATCCTGATTATCAAATACAAACAACATAACATATTCAAGAGCCGATTTCAGTTTCTGAAGTTACTGGTAGTATTTCTCCTTCCAGTGAATTCGCTGAAGAACTTGAAATTTCTGAACCTGACACTGAACCTACTGTTTTGGAACCATCTTCAGGATTTATTACTCCAACTTCAAGTGATCCTAGTTCACCTAGGGTAAGAAATATCATTACTGAAAATCTTCCTTCTGACCTCATTTCCATTGAAGAACTTGTCGGTCCAGACGAAAAAGTAACTCTTCCCAAAACCCAACAGACTTTGAATCTTAGGGAGCGTGAATCTATATTATACAGTCCTTTTAGAAGTGACACTTGGTATTTGTCATTGACAGATTTTTTTATGAAACTCGGGTCTTATTTTTTCACCACCCCGAATTCCTTTTCATCCTACACCAAGAGGTTATTATCCTTAATCAAATATGTCAGGTGAGTCATCTATGTTTTCCCAATCATCGGAAACATTTTTATAAGGTGGTCCTTCTGTTCCTTCGGGGTACTAGTCAGTCTCTGGTACTTTCTCAGGAGAAAATACTCGACCAACTAAACAAGTGTTATCATCTGGAAAAAATGGTACTAAAACTGAAACGTTGAACACGGAGAAAATTTTTATGATGTCTGGTAACATTCCAAATCCTCAACCTCAAGGTAGTCAGTTACCGCCTGGGGGCAATCTCAAGGTAGTAAATTACCGCCTGGGGGGCAACCTCAAGGTAGTCAGTTACCGCCTGGGGGTAGCCTCAAGGTAATTTTTTACCAGGACAAACTGTAGGAAAATATTATTTACCTGGAGAACAACCTCAAGGACAGTACATACCTCAAGTTTATCAACCTCAAGGACAGTACATACCCCAAGGTCAACCCCAGACTTAGTACATTCCTCAGGGTCCTTATCAACCCCAGATTCAGTACATGCCTCAGGGTTATCAACCTCAAGGTCAGTACCCAAATCAAGGTTTCCAACCACCTTCCGGTCAATCATTTTTACAAGGAACTGGAAATTTACCACTTAATTATCAATCCTACGTTCAACCAAGCTATGGTCCTTCATATGCACAACCTTCCACGGGTCAATACCCCAGAAGAACATGGTGTGGAATCCATCGCAAGTTCAACAGACTATGCAACCTAATGTGGAGTTACCTAATCAACCTGGACAACCTTTAGTTTCTGGTTCAACCCAGCAACCTGTTCAGCATACTGTTCAAGTCCTTGCACTTGGTTCTGTTTAGCAGCCTGGGCCTAGTATGCCTTAGAATCCGCCTTAGACTGCTGCAACTACTGCAAATTATGTTCAACCTACGACACCTGTTTCTGGAGTATTTGTAGCTCTGGTTTCTTCTATCCCTGCATCAGTGCAAATTCCTCAAGCCTCTGTACCATAGTCAGGACCTACAATTCAGACTACGGTCCAGATGCCTACGAGACAAGCTAGTTCTAGTACGATTGTCTCTAGTCAACCACAATTTACCTATCAACTGTGCCAAGGAAAATATCAAATTGGTCAAGCTACACAAAATCCAGCATATCAGTATCAGCCGTACCCTGGGTATACTTATCAAATACCTCAACAACCCCAGTATGGTCCGGTTAATCCTGGTTACTTAGGAGGTTTTACGATTCCAAATGCACAACCGATTCCAGGATATCCTGGCTATCCTCCTCCTAGCACTGCTTTGATCACTCAAGGTTATCAAGACCCTAGCCATTGGTTACCATTCATAGCAACTTTAGATTTACCGGATCTGTCACGCCTTACGAACGATCCCATTTTTTATCTTCCATATTGGCCATCGATGCCTAACAAGTTGCCCAGTGATATTCCGAAATTTGAAGGAAAGTCAGGAGAGGACCCATCAAATCACATTATGACTTATCACCTCTGGTGCGCATCTAATTCAATAGTCGATGATTCAATTCGATTATGTCTTTTCCAGAGAACTCTCATTGGTCTAGCTGCCAAATGGTACATTGAGTTACCACGCGACTCTTTTAATAATTTTAACTTGCTAGCTACTGCTTTCTTAACCCATTTTCAGTTGCCTGTCAGATACGAAAATGGCACATAATTACTGACTTCCTTAAAAAAATCTACGTCTACGTACATATCTGATCATATTCATGAATGGAGATGTAGAAGGCGTTTAGTGAAAGTCTTTATTCTTGATAAAATTTTGGCTGAATGGTTTATTAAATCATCATTGCCCAAAATTACTGAAGATGTGGCCAAAGGAGGCTTTGTTACGGAAGAGCAAGTTATTGCTCAGGCTCAGTACTTTGACCTTGTCTATACTCAGTCAGGTACTTTGTACGATAAAATCCCCGATCTACCAAGACCTGGTCAATTAACTGCAACTCCTTCTGGCTCTCATGCCGCTGATGGTGTAATTGGTTTTGTTAGTACTAGTAAGAGTAAGAAGAAGTCCTCCAAGGCTACTTCTCCTATTATCACTTTACCCAATTCACCCAAAGGAGATTCTTACTTAGAAACTTCCGCCGATATTCACGTTGTAGAGACATCTACAACCAAATCTAAAAACAATGGTAAGAAGAAAGGTAAGAATAAGAAGAAAAAATCTTCAAAAGAGAAAAATGATACAACTGAACCGACTGACGAAAAACGCAAACCTCGCTATCCTTCTCTCATCTGTGACCGGGATCATTTTACAAAAGAGTGCCCACATAGAGCCGAGGTATCAAAATTCATTTAGGGTTCACCTATACCTGCTGTCTTGAAGGATCCATTTCCCACTAAAGATAGTAACATGGTTGGATCTTCCTCCAATCCGGTTGAGGATATTTTAATGGTTTTGACGCGATCGCAAGATTATGGTAGTAAAAATACTAGTAAGGAAGCAGAAACATCCAATTCTGCATCAACTACATCTCCTTCAGTTTCTGATCCATTACAGATCGAGAAACAAAATCCTGAATTAGTAATTAAACCGCCTGCAAAAGGTGTACTTCGTAAATAAGATTTCAATCCACATGCAAGAGCTGCTCAGAATTACAATATTGTTGAAGATTTGGCAATCTCCCCTTCAGCAATGTTGGCTTTGGAAGTATTGCAATCATGCCCAACCCAAAGAACACTAATTTTGTCAGCCTTAGGAGCCATAGATCTCTAGGATTCGAACCTCATGATCTTCGATTTAGAAAATTTTACACCGCGCTTACCTCATCAAATGGCTTTTCAGATCCCGGTAATAGTAAAAAACAAGCGTATCTTCCGTACTGTTGTTGATGAAAGGGATTCTACGTGTACAATGTTGTTAAAATTTTTGAAATCACTTGGTTCTCCGACTATTAACCAATCACCAACTATTCTCAAGGCTTTTGACGGAAGAGGTTTTCAACCATATGGTATTTTACAAGATCTACCAATCGAGGTCGAAGGAAAAATAGTTAATCTAGATGTGGAGGTGGTTGATGCCCCACTAGATTACAACCTTCTTCTGGGCCGCAGTTGGTCCTACACCATGAGTGCTGTTCTATCATCGATTTTTCGTCTCATCATGATTCCTCATAAAGGAAAGATCGTTAAAGTAGATCAGCTCTCATACTATTCATCCGACCCAGCCTTTACTGATAGTATTCAGCATATCAGAAAATTGACTATCCCTTATAAGGTTGTCGGGGTAGGTTTAATTAAAGATTCAGCTTTATTGGGAACTTTTTCCCTGCCTCCTCCTAACGTACAACCTCCTATTTCTAATATCAATATGATTACATCAAGTACTATTTCCTTTGATGATCCTTGGATAGTACCTTCAGAATCAGAATTGGATTCTTTCGAAGGCCCAATGTCGTTAAGTCCTTTTGAGTTAGCATATCAGCAAGTACAGTAATTTTTCGATAATCATTCAACCGACTCTGATCCAGTGAATGTGATCAATCATGAGTCATTTTCAATATCGAGTTTAGCTTCGACACCAATTCCGGGTCCTGCTCAATAAGTTTTCCATACTGATGAACATATTCGTGAATTCTTGTCAGTAGATGAATTTCCATGGGAAGATCTTCATCATAGATCTTCGTTTTTACCTAATCTCAATCATTTTGAAAATGATTTCTCCTCTATTTTTACCACTGATTACGTCAAAGAACCTTAGAATCCTCTCTCACATGCTGATTTTGAACTGAATTTAGAAAATATTTCTACGATGGTTCCTCTTGATATTTCAGTAAAGCCTGGAATTGTTGAAAACATTCACATAGGTGCTTCTTGTACGCCTGAAAAAATTCAAGCATATAAAGCCTTGTCTCAGAATTCCGTGACATCTTTTCCTGGTCATATGAAGAAATGCCAGGAATCGATCCGTCAATCTTTGTACATGAAATTACGTCAGATTCATCCAAGAAAAGTTGCCGCTATCAAAGCAGAAGTTGAGAAATTACTTCGTGCAGGTTTTATTTATCCGATCCCGTTAAAAGACTGGGTATCTAATATTTTTTCGGTCAATAAAAAACAAGGAACAATAAGAGTATGTATCGATTATAGGGATATAAATCACGCTTGTCCAAAAGACAATTATCCAACCCCTTATATTGATCAAATTATTGATGATTGTGTTGGAAGTGAAATGTTCTCATTCATGGATGGATTTTTTGGTTACAATCAAATAAACATACTCCCTGCAGATCAACCTAAAACAACTTTCATTTGTCCATGGGGCACTTTTTCTTATCGCAAATTACCTTTTGGCCTTAAGAACATTGGTGCAACTTTTCAAAGGGCTATGTCTTATGCATTTCACGAAATTAAGCACATTGTGCAACCCTACCTCGATGATTTTCCTGCTCACTCTTCACGCATAGAAGATCATATTACTCATTTACGAGCCATATTTATGTGATGTAGGCACTATAAGATTCGATTGAATCCTCACAAGTGTGTTTTTTGTGTAGAATCCACTCGATTATTGGGATTTATTGTCTCGAAGGCAGGCATTCGTGTCGACCCATCAAAGGTTGAGGCAATCATCAATTTACCTCCGCCTTCTACTCTTTGCCAACTTCAAAGTTTGCAAGGGAAAGCAAACTTTTTACGACGATTCATTCCTAACTACGCCAAGTTAATGAAAGGTTTCACTAGGTTGTTGAAACAGAACATTCCTTTCTTTTGCAATGAGGTCACTGATAGATATTTTTATGCTTTGAAAAACGTGTTGACCCATGCACCGTTACTGCATCCTCCCAACTACAACCAAGATTAATTTTTGTACCTCGCCACTTCCGATTCCATGATAGGGATGGTTTTAGTTCAGGAAGATGAATTCCATATTGAACATGTGATTTATTATCTTAGTCGGAATTTACATCCGACTGAGATCAAATATTCACATGTGGAGAAATTGGCCTTGGCAGCTGTTCAAGCTGTCCAACATTTTCGTCACTACATACTTTTACGCAAAACGACAGTGATCTCTGATTGCAACCCTATGATGTACATCTTGACTAAAAAATTGCTAGGGAGAAAATACTCTAAATGGATTGTTATCCTGCAGGAGCTTGATTTGGAATTTGAAAAATCCAAATCCAAGAAATCACTAATTTTTGCTGAACTTATGTGTGATTTCCCACATATTGATACAGAAACTGTGGCGGAACAACCAATCGCGGATGAATCCTTGTTTCTTATCAGTACTGTTGTTCCTTGGTATGGAGATATTATTATATATCTTCAAACCCAATATTTTCGGCCTGAGCTTTCACGGTCGCAGTGACAAAAAATTTGGTTCCAATCTCAACAATATCATATTGTTGGCGACATACTGTATCGTTGTAGTGTAGACTCGGTTTTTCGACGTTGTCTAACTCATGAGGAAGCCAAAAAGGTTCTCAATGACTATCACTCTAGAGCATGTGGCGGTCATATTTCTGGGTACGCCATAGCCCAAAAGATATTGCGCGCAGGTTATTTCTGGCCATCTTTGTTTAAAGATTGTATTTATGCGGTTAGGAAATGTCATAATTATCAAATCTTCGATCGGAAAATGCATGCACCACCTGCTACTCTTCACCCTATAATTGCTGTCAGTCCTTTTGCAAAATGGGGCATTGATTTCATTACATGTAACCCTCACTCGGCTAGGGGGCATGGGTATATTATTCTAGCTGTAGAGTATTTTACCAAATGGGTCGAGGCGATGCCTACATTTGTGGCAGACAGAAAAACTGCAGCTACTTTCGTATTCAATCATGTGATTACTCATTTCGGTGTACCCCAAGCGATAATTACGGATCACGGGAGCCATTTTCAAAATATCATGATGACCGAGTTAACGGACCAACTTGGCCTGCGCCATGATAGTTCTACACCATATTATCCGCAGGCCAATGGTTTAGTTGAAGCAATTAATAAAGTTTTAGTCACCATGATTAAACGAATAATTAGCATTCATAAGTCGAATTGGCACACCATGCTCTTTTCAGTGCTTTGGGCATATCGAACCTCAGCAAAAACATCGACAAGGTTTACCCCTTTTCAAGTGGTTTACGGTTTAGAAGCAGTATTACCAATTGAATGCGAGATACCGTCACCCCAACTAGCCATAGAGTTACTACCAGCCACTTCTGAAGAGGAGAAACGTTTTTTATACTTGGCTCAATTAGATGAGAATCGGCGCACCGCTGCATTAGCTACCGAGGCTCATGCGAAAAGAATGAAAGCTCAGTATGATAGAAGTGTTACCCCTCATAATTTTTCAGAAGGAGACCTAGTTTTGATTTATGATCAAGCCAACGATAAGCTAGGGGCTGGGAAATTTGAACCCATGTGGCATGGTCCCTATATTGTCAAGCAAAAGCTGGCAAAAGGGGCCTATGAATTAATTTATTTTGACGGGGTCTCTTTAGGTAAACCCAGAAATGGACTTTACCTGAAGAGATATTACACTTGAATTTGTGTGGAGATATTATCTGTATATTATTTACTTTTTAGCTGGTGTGCTATAGATTAGAAACGTGTGCCTAGCGTAAGTGTGTTCTTACTATTACTCCCACTTATCTGGATACTTTTATCGTAGATGTCGACATCCTCTCAAATGTATATTGGTTTTGTTGATGGAACTTGTCGCAGTACATGGAAAATCTCTTTCGCAGCTTGGGTTATTTACTCACCCACTGACAAGTTAGTATCAATGCATGGGGTAAGTCTCGGTCAAACAATGAACAATATTTCCAAATATAGCGCAGTTATTGAATTATTATCAGAATCCATTTCATTTGGAATTCGGAGTTTGATCGTTAAGTTAGATTCTGAACTCGTTGTATTACAGTTAAATCGAGTATATGCCATTAGGAATCCAGTATTATTAAGATTATTTTTAAGAGTTCGTCTCTTGGAACGAGAGTTTGATGATATTGAGTATCAACACATTCCAAGAAGTTTAAATACATTAGCAGATGCAATTGCTTCTAATGTTATAAATAGACATTTGCAATAACAAAGTACAAATCAACATTCCATAACATGATTGAACAGGTAAACTGGAAGTAATAGTATATCATAGTATAAATGTAGTGTTCAAAAAATATACATCGTCTTCGATCATAGGCTCAAAATGCCTTATGATCGGAAAAAAGTGATACAAAAATGAGTCTACAAGTCAATCAGCCACTATCCATGGTGATGATCACGATAATACACCACTGCTCATGCCACCCTAGTCAAAAACCCCCTGAATTGTTTAGGAAAACCTATGACATATCTCTGTAGACGGAGCGGGATATCATCTATGGTAGTCTCAGGAATATCTACAGTGAGCTGCCCCAAATGGTGGTCTAGGTCAGTCAGGATCTCTGCAGTTTGAGCCTGTGGGGGTGGTGGTGCTGCTACATCCCTTTGCCTCCGGTCAAAGGGGCGGAGAATAGCTGGTCAAGTTGGACCCACATCTGCATTTGATTTTTTTTTTTATCAGTTTTGGACGATTAAAAAACAAAATAAAAATTAGAAGATAATGGTGCACCTCTCCTGGAAAAACCAGTCAAAAAATAGATGTCTTCCAGCTCAACCTCGAGCCAGTGACCTCCAATCACAAAAAACTGGTCCTGCACATCCCATTTACTTACCATCCAAGTAAGAAGATCCACTTGAGCTCTCATGCCACTGATAGCCCAAAATTTGTAAAGCCCGCATGCTCTTAAAGCTTGCAAAGTTGGTTGATGAAGTATTGCTGCTTCATCTACTTCTTCATGCTCCCGTTCTCGCCAAATGAGCATTGTATATATCCTACAATAAGTCAAATGAAGGATTAAAATAATTTTGAAGCAAAAAAATTGGGTAATTTAGGAAGAAAATATGTTTTTTAATTTGCCACGGCACCTCCACACTTTACGCTCATGAACAGTGCGTAGATACACATGGGCCCTGTGTTAAAAATGTGGGGCCTCGCCATTTTTCTTTGTAGAAAAATTTCGAGGTCTGCAGGTACCTAATGCATTAGGTGCGGACCCCTGAGGGCAAAATTTTCGACATATTTTCGTCCCAAAAATGAAATTCTGACCCAAAATTAAAAAAATTGAACGGATGAAATGCAAGATAAGGAGGTTGTGGATTACCTGAAATAGACGGTTTTCGAATCCGATGGTCGGTTTTCCCAGAATCTTCTCTGAAGCATTTTTTGCCTAGAGCTATGAAAACTTCACTCCAAATTCAAACGGTAAAAATGAACTTGAAAAACTCCTTTTTATAAGTTTTTTCGAATAGATGAATTTTAAATTTGTTTATTTTTCACTTTAAAAATCAGTTTTTCAAAATATCTTTATTATTGAAACATGTATGTTTAATTTTTCGAGTTATTGTGCAGAATATTGGACTTTTAAGGAAAAATGGTCATTTTTGACGAAGAGTAAACTTTTATCACTTTTTTGGGCTCTTTAAATTTTACGAAAAAGTGAAACCATGGAGTCCTCTTTTAAGCCCTTTTTAGACTCTCTAAAAATGAAAAGATCGTCGAGTACTTGACTATTCAAACTCGTTAAAGTAAATGAATAGTCGTCCCTTTAGTATAAGTTTACCCCTTTTCCGGACTAAAATGGAATATTTACGAAAAAGGTATACGTTGAGTAATCATGGTCAATAGAGTTTTCTCTTGCATTATTTTATCCTTTTTCGGGCCTAAGAGACTAAATTTACGAAAAAGTACACACATGGATTTTTCTTAAGTTTTTCTTCCGACTCCCTAAAAATAAAAAACACCGAGTTTCTCCTATACTAGACTCGTTAAAATTTAACAGTAAAGGACCTGTCAATTACAAATAGGAATGGACCACTCCTTCTTAGGGTTTGATTTTAAAATAAGTTGGACTGATCTGAAGGATGAGATTATAAAAAAGCAAATGTTATCCTCCTCAAGCTTGTCAAAAATAAAGAGGTACTTGCCAGAAATGGTGGGGGAAAAGAGAGAAAAATAGATTCATTTGTCATACTTTGATTTGTAAAAGCATAACACCACTCTTGAACACGACACGTTTTGTCACACTTCCACCTGGGTTGGGAAATCCTTTGCCTATCAGTTAATCAAACCATTTTTAAAGTCTTCAGCCAGTTTCTGGGTATTAGCTTAGGGCAAATGTCACCAAACCATTTGTAGTGTCGTTATGTGTTCAAGAGGGCAGTCAAATAAACCATTCATCTGTAAACACTTGTCTCCATTTGCGTTGACCATCCCTGAGTCAGTCCTTGCAGCAATTTCTTCAAAACTTGATCTATGGTTTCGTGTCGTGAGCTTTCTTACGATGGAACACTTTCTATCAACGACAACTCATCATCTAGGAAGTTGATCTAGAATCCGTCAGTACCTTGGAATCTGCATGCCTTAATGGCAGGTTTCTCGCCTTCGTCGACAGGTTGCATCATTGACCTTCGATCGAACGATTCCGTGAAGTGTTCGACTTTAGATCACTTATTCACATTTCATGGATTGTATTGAGTACTTTGAGAGCCATTTTCATTATTGGTGGTTTCTCTCACACTTGTTAACAATTCACATCATTGATTGGTAATCAAGTGGTTTCTACCATGTTCGACTTCAGCACATTTAATCGCATGGATAGAATCGTACTAGTTTGGGAAGCAGAAATCAAGACCTTGGATCTAGTTTCCAACATCCAGGCTGCGAGGAGTTTTATTATTCATTATGTAGTAGACAATTCATTACAGATGGCTGCGCCCATACTGTGTTTACACTATTGATGTAATGTTAAAATCATTTCTGTATCAGAACAAGTTTAGTTAGTTTTGATCTGAGTATGGGAATGCCTACCTCAGCGATGATATATATGTGTGTGTGTGTGTTGCATTGATTTTTTTTACAGGTTTCTGACTGGGGTGTCCACAGGCTGATCCTTGAAATGATAAAGCACATCACTCTTCGAATATTCTCAGAATTTTCACTTTAGGGGGAAATTTGTTACACTGAAATTTGTCACCATGACATTTATAGTACTCCCTTGGAAGTCTGCAATATCATAATTCCCAAAGTCAAGACTTGAAACTAAGAGAAAAGCTCATAAAAGCCTTAAAACTCTGGTACCGCACTTTCTCCTAGTTTTGCTTGCGGTCCCACACTTTTTGGCTATAAATCCTACGAAGCCAAACACATTGTCTATTTATTAAAAGTGTGGACCCCTGTAAAAGATTAAAAAGGCACAAGTAAAATCTAGAAGCTCAGTTTAAGTCATTTTTGGAAGCTTCTAGAAACATTCATGTGGTGGAAAGATCGCTCCTTTCATGTTCATGCATCTCATCCAATAAGGAGCTAACCCCTTGATGTAAGGAACTAATCCCTTTGAAGGAGGATTCTATTCCTTCTTGTTTGGAGTTGTAACCTCCTCTCTTCCACTATAAAAAGAGGCATAGGGAAGCTTCAAAGGGGTTAACAATTTAGAAGAGAATTGAGTTGAAGTTTTAGTATTGTTGGAGACGAAGTGCTGTTGAGACTTAGACACTTTAGCTAATATTTCACGTGGGAAAGATCACATACCTGTATGTATCTTGGTTGGAAGAGTGCAAGGCTGGTCAGAGTAGAGGAAATGCCTGCTTCCGGACACCAGGAAGACCTGTACAACATCAAGGCAAACGCGGTTGTAAGGTTCTTCTTTATTTAAGTTAATACAAATAAATCCGTTTTTCTCAAGAAGCTGTCAATTGATTGTTTATTTTATGGATTCCTTGATCACCATAATAGATATGATTTATGAATATATGCTATGCAAGTGCTATTTGATGTTTTCTTGTTTGTGATTGCAGAATCTTCGAGGGGAACTCTTTCGAGCGATTGAAGGACTACTACTACGAAAAAGCGTTGGATCAAAGGTAGGATCACTAAACCTTTATAACATTTAATTATAAATCACAATATATCTAGAGAAAGATAGCTTTGTTTGTCCGTTTGTTTCTAGCTTTCCGTAGGACACTTGGGAGGTCTATTTTGTCCGCAAGAACGACTAATTCGTCCAACAATTTGGTTGTCCACAACAAATAGTGTCTGACAATGCCACAACATTTAGTAGCATAAAGATGATTAAATTTTGCCAAAAGTATCAGATTTTACTACATCGTTCAACTCCCTATTATCCACAAGGGAATGGTCTTGATGAATAATCTAACAAGAGCTTAGTAAAGGTGATAAAAAAACTTTAGAGTACCATAAGAAAAATTGAGACAATCATCTTATCTATGCGATTTGGGAAAATAGGATTTCTCCCAAAAGATCAACAGGTAAATCTCCATTCCAACTGGTTTATGGCACAAATGCTATTTTTCCTACAAATTTGGCTTTCCCTATGCTTAAGTTTTTACAAAAGTCTACTGATGAACCTGATGATTTGTCTAGAATAATAAATTAGATTATTGAATTAAATGAAAACAGAGATGAGATTCAATATAAACTAAGGAAATATCAAAATAAGATGAAGAGTATTTTTGACGGAACGACTAGGGAAATAGATTTTAGAGTAGGATATTTAGTCTTAAGATGGGATGCTAGGAGATAAGATAAAGGAAAACATGGCAAGTTTGACAATCTATGGTTTCGACCACTCAGCATTGCAAAGGTAAAGGGAAATAACACATTTGTGCTACAAAATTTGGAAGGACAATTCTCAACACTGCCTGTCAATGGAAGATTTATGAAACATTATATATAGTACTGAAGGGGATCCTACATCATCATTTTCTTTTACCATTTCATTCTTTTTGTTTCTACAACAAAGATTCCATAGCCCGAGCAGAAGGCACATGGAACTGCTTGTTCTCTGTATCTCACAGGGGGAAGCAGTCCCCAACTGGAGCTGATGTTGTAACATTATTTGGTTTTGATAAGTTAGCATGTTAGTTGAAAAAATGAAAAATAAAATGCTAAGTTAGGATATGAATGAAAAGAAAAAAATTAAAATGTTAGGAAAAATTATGTTTTTATGAATCCATGTTAGAATAGATTTCCCTAAAGAAAGAAGGAAAAAAGAAAAAAATGTTAGGGGAGAAACAAAATAAAATATGAATGCTTTAGTGTTTAAAAAATAAAACCATGGCTTCTTGTTTAAATGCGCCAAGTTACCAAAAGATTAGAAATTTATTAATCAGGATTAAATTCTTTAAAATGGGTTTGTATTTTCATTAATTAAATTGATTTTATAGCCCTCATTTGATTTTATCCTAAAGTAACTACACGAAAAAAAGGGTCAAATCATAAGGAGTAATGGGCCAACAAGTTTTGAAGGAGGATATTTTACTTGCTCCAGATCTACGGTGGAGGATCACTTCGCAACCCCCTTCGACCGTTTCTCATTAACGCGAGGGGGTGGGGGGTCCGAAGTGTAGTTTTAATGGCCACCACATTTTACAATGTGGCAACACCACAATATTTTGTACCCCCTCTGCCCAAAACTTAAAACCGGGAGGTACCCCTCCCCCCCCCCCGAAATCCACCGATGGTTTTGTCTCCCATAATCGTTTTCACCTGCGTCTTGAGAAAATAGACACTCCCTCCGCTCCATAACCGTTTGTCATCCATCCAATCTCATCCTGCCACATCACCCAACCATTATCCTTTAATTCTCCACTCCCTAACCATTTTACTCTGTTCACACAATCAACCCATAGCTGTTTGATGCACCGTTGGTCATTAAACCCGCTCCTGAGTTGTTTGATGCGCCATTAGTCATTCAACCCCCTCGCGGGCCGTTAAACTCCTATAGTCACATTTTAGACTGTTAAACCTAGATCACAACCTATAAAATCACCTGTAGAGTTCCTTTCATCGCTTCACCTTCTCGTCTGATTGTCATTGTCTCTACATTTTATTTCAAAACGACTTGCCATCTTTTCACTCTGCGACCACTGTCCCCACTTCTGTTATCACTGTCACCCTTCCTACAACCACCCGATCCTCAAATTCCTTCTCCCAATAAATATACCCTTTAACATGGCTCCCAAAGCCAAGACTAAAAAGCAGTTGACCCCTAAAGGAAAAGCGAAGAAACATGTGACAGAAGAAGTGCAGGTCACTGAACCAGTTGTAGAAGAAATTCCTCTTGCAACACCGCAGCTCAACCTTGATCTCATACCCCTCACAGATACTTTCTTCAAAGTCTGAGATGCTTAATGCGAGTTCGACTTCCATTAGCTATACCTGTGGTTAAAACAAAAACACATAGATAACCAGTGTTGAAAAGTGTAACTAGGATCAATCTTAATGCTGACTATGTAATTATTTAAAGAAGAATACAATGATAATAAAATGTATTTTTGTTGTACTTGTTTCATGGGTTTGATGAAAAATATTTTATTATGTAGGTTATGGACTTCTTCTTGATGTCTTCTAGGTTTTTGTCTTCTTCTATAATTAAGTGTCATATACATGAAGGATTTAGTTTAGATGTTTATGCTCCAAAGACCTTGTGCATAAGCTCTCAACTGCCCTCATATAACGTTCAAGACAAACTCCAAAATATAGTGAAGACAACCTTCAATGATGCTGAAGAAATACCTCATGAAATGATGAATAAATTACACCTCAAGTCAGCCTACAAATTGTGTTAAAGTCAGATGGCAGGTCGGCTTATTAACTGACTGCAACAACTATAAATACCCAGTCCAGTTGAACTGTGCAGAAAAAGGAAGGAATTGCGGATTCATCTCCAGAAAATGTGCAGATTAAATCTCAGGAAAAAGTGCTGATTAAATGGCATGAAAAAGTGTGGATTAAAGGAAGGATGAAGTATGGATTACACTGAATCTAATGTGGGCATCTCCAAGGATACAATGCGGATAAAAGACATCATATAAGTGCAGGTGAATGACAGTAATATATGGGATATCAAAGTGAATAAAGTGCGGATATGAGATAGAGGTGCATGAAGCAGATTGCGGTAGAATACATGAAGGAGATTGCGGATAAGAGGGTAAAAACTACGGATAAGAAGGTATAGATTGTAGACAACTAGATTGCAAGGTACATAAGTGCGGATTGATGCAACAAGACTTCTGATTAATAGGGAAGACTCAAGAATATTAGTGCAAGGATAATTTATTGTTATATTAGTGTTAAGGGTAGTTTAATTGAAGACAAAATTAGCAGAGGTTGAGACAGTGATTATAAGGAGAAGAGTTAGTAATAGTGAGGAAGGTAAATCTATGATTTACCTTCCTACAGTTCGAGAAATTCAACCACAGGCATATGCAAGGTGATCAAGGTCTCTAATACTGATGCAGAAATAAACTAATTGGTGAAAAGAAGAATCAATATTGAAGAAGAGGGGCCAAGGTCTTGGAAGCATATTTAGGTCTAGGGTCTGAGTTTGGGTCACGACACTTGTCATTTGAATATCTATAAGAAGAATTATTTGCGAGTTTTCCTCTCCAAGAGGGACAGGTTTTCCCGTGGCTCTAAGAGCCTAACTTTTGTGTCTTGTGCATTTTAATAATTGACTTGATGAAATATTAACTAAGCTAAAAGAATAGAAGACATAAGTAACACACACAAGCTCACAAGTAACTATCAAGAAGAGAATTTGTATTAATCACCAGC
Source organism: Pinus albicaulis (assembly GCA_034641835.2). NCBI lineage: Eukaryota > Viridiplantae > Streptophyta > Pinopsida > Pinales > Pinaceae > Pinus > Pinus albicaulis. Next base: position 38,484,679 of record CM076581.1, on the reverse strand, counting down.
CCTCCAAATTCTCAACATGGTATTAGAGCTAAGTTGCCGAACACAACGACTACTTTTCAACAAAGACACTTAAGGAAGCGAAGATAAAAGTTTGGGTTGGAAAGTCAAATCAGTTTGCAAGGAAGACTATCTAGCTACTTCAAGATTCAAGTACACCTACATTGAAGAAACTCCTATGTTGAAGGAAACCCTTGGCTTCATTTTCAAACATCATCAAGGAAGTTGCAAGCCACACTACTCAAGTAAGTATCCATGACCCTATTTATCAAGATGCCTTATTGTAAAGAAAGAAACAAGTTGGTTGGGTCATCAAACTTTAGTGCTTGGAAGAAGAGGACAGACTTGAATTTAATTGAAGATGAAGTAATGGACTATATCGAAGGATCTACTGTTCCACCCCCAAAAGAAGATGCCCCAGCCCATGCCAAGTACATGAAGAGAGAAATTAGAGCCCAAAGGAATCTCATAGAATCCATTAAAGACTCTCTCATTCCCTATGTATCAAAGCTAAAGACTGCAAAATAAATATATGAGAAATTGGTGGAGCTAGTCTCTGTGAAAATTGTAGGAGAAGCAATCTCTCCGAGACAAGAACTATAAAAAATGAAATTATCAAGGGAAGAAGGAATCACTCCATAATTTATAAGGGTTTCAGAAATAAGAGATCAACTACAGGAACTAGGAGAAGTAATTTTTGACACTGATATGACTACAGTGGTGCTGAATTCTCTACCAGAGGAATAAGGAAACTTCAATTCTAGTCTATACGGGAAGAAAGAAGTCACCCCATTCCATGATTTATGGTATATATGTAAAATAGAGGAAAAAAGACTAAAGGCCAAATCTTGCATAGGACCAAGTGAGTAGAATCATGCCTTTGCAGCCTCATATAAGAAGACATTATAAAATAATGAATATGGAAAACGTATGATGCTTTGGATGTAATGAACTTGGGCATTATAAAAGAGATTGTCCTAAATCTGGAAAGGACAAGAGGAAAAAGGAAGAAGCCAATGTCACTAATGAAAGAGAAGAACCTGATGCTAAGAGATATAAGAAAGAGGAAGCGAGAGATCTCTATTATGATTGAGATAATCTTTCTCTTTAAGTGATTTGTGATTGATTGTAAAATAGTATGATAGGAAGTAATGTACATTAATAAACATCTCGATAGAATAATGGAAGGAGCTCTTGGTGAAACAAATTCTGGAAAACCTCTCTGATAACATTAATAAAGTAAAGAAGTCATCAAGATCAAGGGTCATCATGGAAACAAAATTCTAGATGTGATGACATATTGATGGAGCAGGCCAAAGGAATGAAGCTCTTCATTCTAGAAAATTTGCTACAGGATGACTCAGGGAAATAGGTATGAGGTATGCAGACATATATGTTGATATTGGATGCTGTGAAGTCATGTCATATGGTTGTAGGTAACAGACTTCCATATTTAGAAGTATGATCTATGAAGGGGGATCTCTCGGTGCACTGACAGATGAAATCAACATAATATGTCCTCATAGAATATGAGGTGGTTGTACATAAACAAGAAATTGGAAAATTTGTAAGATCTTGGGAATGAATAATGTGCATAGAGGAAGAGATCATGAAATGCAACCATGTAAAGAGGTAGTTATCATCCGGAGGCCAAGAAGATGTGACTAGGAGATCTCCTGGGAAGATATGTGACTCTAACAGAAGTCTGGTAAAGAAGAAGACCCTTGGAAAAACATACCATTAGGAGATGTGTCAATTTGTATGAAGGATGTTGATGCCTACAGGAAGATGCCATGGTGAAAGATCATCACTAAGGTAAATTTTGTTCTAAAATTTCATATGCATATGTTTATCTGGATGAATTTGTGCAGGGCTGCTAATCATGAGAAATGATGTATGATCCTTGGAGATGATTCGAAGGAAAGCAACATGACATAATAGTGGAGCAGATGAGAAAGACTGATGAATCACTTTCTGATAGTGGACATGAATCGTGACTAAAAGTGATGGATGATCTGTGCCCTATGAAGCCAAAAGTTGAAGATTCCTCAATATCAAAATCCATGACATCAAGGGGAGGAATTCTTCACGAGTAGGTGGATTTCTGCTGCAGGACCCTGGTTTATCGGGAGCCTGGTGATAAGTTTCTTGCTTGGAAGAAACTTGAAGTATGTCCTTCCTGTGTTAAGAGGGAGTGACGTATGTGATTCTCTATTACATGTATCATGCACTAGACCAGGACTAACAACTGTAAGTCGTAGTGAAGGCCATGTGAAGATAATAGATAGACACATCATTATGGTCTTCACCTGGAAGACATAATGGAGGATTTGGTAATCATATGGCATTTGATACACTTTGAGAATGAGATAGGGCAGTCAAGGTAAGATAAGTCGTGGATCGATATTTTTTGAGGGCTGGCTACCCAAGAGAAGAATAGTCCAAGAAGGTCATACTTTGGGAATACCTAGGTGGGTTATGTTCCTTGGAAAGACAATGACTATGGTGTCTATTAGTCATGTGTCTCACCAGCATTGTAGCCCATTGTCTCGTTGAGAGATGGGGTTGTTAGTGAAGGCCTTGCACTAGGAAAATGCTGGTTGATATGATGCTATATAAATGCGATTACCAATCCGATTCTTCTTATGAGATTCTTTAGTTTGAAAGTGACCATGTACCTGTATGAATACCTCCCTAGTTAAGAGGGAGTGTTGAAAAGTGTAACTAGGATCGGTCTTCATGCTGACTATGTAATTATGTAAAGAAGAAGAAAATAATAATAAAATGTATTTTTGTTGTACTTGTTTCATGGGTTTCATGAACAAGATTTTATTATATAGGTTATGGACTTCTTCTTGATGTCTTCTAGGTTTTTGTCTTCTTCTATAATTAAGTATCATATACATGAAGGATTTAGTTTATAAGTTTATGCTCCAAATACCTTGTGAAGAAGCTCTCAACAACCCTCATATAACGTTGAAGACAAACTCCAAAATATAGTGAAGACAACCTTCAACGATGCTGACGAAATATTTCATGAAATTCTGAAGAAATTACACCTCAAGTCGGACTACAAATTGTGTTAAAATCGACTGGCAGGTCGGCTTATTAACTGACTGCAACAACTATAAATACCCAGTTGAACTGTGCAGAAAAAGGAAGGAATTATGGATTCATCTGAGGAAAAGGTGCAGATTAAATCTCAGGAGAAAGTACTGATTAAAGGGGAGGAAAAAAGTGTGGATTAAAGGAAGGATGAAGTGCATATTACACTTAATCTAATGCGAGCATCTCCAAGGATACAGTGCGGATAAAATACAACACATAAGTGCAGGTGAATGACAGTAATATATGGAATATCAAAGTGAATAAGGTGCAGATCTGAGACAGAGGTGCAAGAAGCGATTGCGGTAGAATACAGGAAGGAGATTGCGGATAAGAGGGTACAAACTGCGGACAAGAAGGTATGGATTGCAGACAACTAGATTGCAAGGTACAAAAGTGTGGATTGATGCAGCAAGACTTCGGATTAATAGAGCAAACTCAAGAAGATTAGTGCAAGGATAAGTTGACGTTATCTTAGTGTTAAGGGCAGTTGAATTGAAGACAAAATTAGCAGAGGTTGAGACAATGATTATAACGAGAAGAGGCAGTAATAGTGAGGAAGGTAAATCTATGATTTATCTTCCTTCAGTTCGAGCAATTCAACCACAGACATATGCAAGGTGAAGATCAAGGTCTCTAGTACTGATGCAAAACTAAAATAATTGGTGAAAAGAAGAATTAAGATTGAAGAAGCTAGACCAAGGTCTTGGAAGCATATCTAGGTCAAGGGTCTGAGTTTGGGTCATGGAACTTGTCATTTGAAGATCTATAAGAAGAATTGTTTGCAGGTTTTCCTCTCCAAGATGGAGAGGTTTTTCCCTAGCTCTAGAAGCCTAGCTTTTGTGTCTTGTGCATTTTGATAATTGACTTGATGAAAGATTAACTAAGCTAAAAGAAGAGAAGACATAAGTAACACAAGCAAGCTCACAAGTAATTATCAAGAAGAGAATTTGTATTAATCACCAGCCCTCAAAATTCTCAACAACCAGGACCCTATTAGGTTATGGGAATCTATAATGCCTCTATTTTCCTTTCCATAGACCCACTCTTTTCCTGATCTAATTTCCTGGTGCCAAAAACAATATGATCCCACAACAAGATCAGTGGTGGCTTAGAATTGAAACAATCTGATCACCATATCCCTAGAAACCATAAACCAAATGCTCCTCATTCCTTCATCTAATTCCCTATCCCATTTTTCACCAGCTACTCTCATGGAACTTTAACACAAGCTTATATTCCCTCAGAGAGCCCAGATATTTGAAATATTTCTACCTGAGGACGCAGAATTTCCCAAGAAAAATCCACCATACTCATCCTCAATCTTTCCTGAAGCTTTTAAGCACTGCATCTCACTTCTTTCATACCTGTTAGGATACCTAAATGACCAAATAGTTGATGAACCCATCATGGGGTTCTTATCCATATTTAGTAAAGACAAATCACCATTGTTCATGTATAATTATAGCTAATTCTTGGCTGAAAATATACACGAGAAATTCATGAATTTTACAACACAGGGTGTGTTTAATTACACTTCTATAATTATTCACATGTTTCTTTTTCAACAGGCATAGATGCTGCCTATCCACTTCAATAAGCATGATGCACAAGGAGTGAATCAATCAGTGATTCACTGGACATAGTTAGTTAGGGCTACATAAAAAACAACTTCTTTTGCAGAGTTCATATACTCCTTCATACACCCAGTGAGGCAACTTCTTACAAGTCAATTAGAACCCAAAATTGGGGAAGAAATCAAAAGGATCCTGCACCTTAGTGAGCAAGATAAAACTGGTGATTGGTATCTATACCAAAACTACACAGAAATCATGGTATATGGCTGTGAACTCCCACATTATAAGCTTCAAAGATATGTCCCTATAATATTATTCTCCTTAGAGTATATCAGACAAATGATAAACATGGATGATCAGCATTTTGTCTCAGGAAAGAGGAAAGCTCAGTTTAAGCTCAAGGCAAGCATTGGATCCTTAATCTGCAATACCAGAGCAGCTGGTGCTGAAGCAGATGCAATGTTAAAGAAAATGGGTTTCCAACCAAGTTTTACTTGGTCTTATGACCCCCATGGAATTATTTCTGCTATGAGAGTTGAACTCAAGACAAATTCCTACAATCATACCTCCAGAGAAGAAATAGAGAAACATATGAACCAATATGAATGGATTGAAGGCACTCTCCAGGAGGCAAATGAACAATTTATTTCAAATTCCAATGTGAAAACTCCAGTTCCTGACAGTAAGCAGCAGAAAAGAGTCAGAAAAGAGCCTCCACATGCCAAAGAAATAATGAAGGAATTTATCTTGCAACACAAAAAACCAAAGCTTGCTTCCACCTTACTTTCAGAGGGATAACAACCAAAGATTATAGATTTGGGAGACACTGAAGTTTCTACATCAACAAGTGTTCCTAAGAATCCTCCATCATCATCACCTTCTAGAGAACATTTGAAGATTATCCAGCATTCAGATGCTAGTTCTTCTGAAGAACAAAAATTTTCTCTAGATTCCTAGACATCAAGCATAAGAATGAGGCATTAAAATTTGATGTCTATAGTGAGTTCTGGAAGCAAACATCAACTTCCCAAAAGAGGCTTATCATTGCCTTTGACAGTGAGAAAGGAAGGATGCAAATGGCCATTTTGTAGGAAATAGTTCCTTTTCCAAAGACTCATGTTGAGTACAAAAAGACTCCGTTTGATCAGATGGACATGTACAGATGGTTTGGGGAGATGTTATTTTAAAAAATGAAAACAACAACCATGTCACTCTCCAAAATGAAGGATGCATTATCAAATGTGTTATCACCAAATTGATATTGATTGGATTCTCATCAATCAACTCAATGTAACTCTTGCAAACCACTTCTAACTGCAGATTAGCCTCTTCAGTTTGAGAGGGCTCTCTCAAAGGGGGGTTTATGATTTTGAATAAAGATAATACTAGATGGCTAACTCTATGAAATGTAACTTGGTTTTGTATGATTGCAGGTTGAAAAATGCAGGCTTTCTATCATTGGGCTATGTAGTCAACATAAATAGTTTCAGTGACAGTGTTTCTTCACATGGAAGCTGAGGCAGATAAAGGTTTTTTGACAAAGATAATTCATACACATAACATAGGAAAAACACAGTAATTCCACCCCTAAAGGAAGTCGAAGCATAATATTATGAATTATGAGTAATTAGAGATTAAATATACTACAAGTGATTAAAATAAAGATACAGAGGAATAACACATCAAAAACCTCATGAGAATCTCAGGTTTGGAAGTAGAATGTCACTTTGTATTACTAATAATGGACAAAAACATACAAGCAACAATTTGGTGCAATATTCTCCAAATCTTTGCTCTTCGATGTTTAGTCTATAAATAGACATTATTTACATTGTAGATGATCTGCCTGTCTAGCTAGATCTTCGAATTCTACTTTGACACCTATCATCTTTGAATTCTACTCTGAGACCTATCATAACTGAAACCACTAACTTGAAATAGAAAAATGACAACTATTCTTAAAAGAAACAAAATCCTAATAGGACTCTATCTCCTATTTATTACATTCATTTATCCTATCAGTGAAACAATTACATAATGGTTACATAATGAATGTCACATGCTCGAAGGACAGATGACCATAATTCACCACCACTTTATATCTTTAAATCACCCCTAGATCTGTGGATCATAATCTTGCTTTTTAGGAATGGATGACCTTCACTTTAAATGATGTTTTGATTGATGAGTTGGCTGTGTGGAATTCCTTTTGAGTCATGAATATCTGCTGGTAAGGTCCACTGACATGCTGGAGGTCTCCATCTGGCTGATGTGCTATTGAGATGCTCAAAATTCTTCAAAAAATTACTCGCTACGAAAATAGGGCAGTTTTAGATAGTTTTGTAGCGAGTTTTAGTAGCGTAGGTAAAACGGATTTTCCATCTATCTCTTTGACTCGTTTTCTATTCCAGTACCTTTACTATGCCATGACACTTTTCAAACCATCAACCTTCCTCCATAAAACTTGAAAAAATTGAGTTTTAAAGAAAAAATACACCTACATGAATTTTCGTAGCGTATTTCTGGCCTCAAGCCATAGGTACACTACGAAACTGTGCAAAAAACCAAAATTTGCTGAGTTTAAAGTTTTCTTCAAAAAAATTTCTCCAGCTGCAAAATTTGGGTTCTCTACATGTTATGAACCTTGTCAAAACATTCCAACTTAATTTTTACTCTTGTGGTGCTTCATCTTCATTTATAATCAATTGGCCGATTGGTTCTTCTATCACTTTCATCTTCAACCCTTTCTTTTGCAATTCCATCTGAATTAAATCCAACCGCTATTGAAGATCTTCCACTTGGTCTTTTAATGCCCTTTTTTTGGATTTCAAGTGCAATATTATCCTTTTGATGTGTTTGACCTCGCCTCTTAGTGGCTGAGTCCATTTTATCAACTTTTCTGTATTGTGCAAGGTTTTTGAAACACTTGTGACTTTCTCTTCGCAAATTTTCCTCATCTTCTCAAATTGAACCTTCTCAGCTCTGTGTTTCTTTGCCTCTTACTTCAACATTGATATATCTTTACCTGTTTCCTTCAACTGCTCTTTGAGGGCTTCTATTTATGATTTCTCAATCATTTTCTCCTTGCCCTTTCCTTGCTTGATGACCAATTCCTCCTTTGATGGTGAAGACAAATATATGATGCTTGGTGCCTGAATAGCTTCATTTATTTTTTCAGTCTCTTTTATTTCCATGAGCTTCCTTTCATGTCTGGTCATTGGCTTCCTAGGTTGAAAAATGAAACCAACATCATCACCTGCAAAATCTAGTTTTTTAGTAGTCTTACCTTTATTCATATTTCTTCCTCCATCCTCAATGTCTTCAGCTTGCACAATGGGTGATTATTCAATGTCAATTCCATGCAAGATATCCTCCAAGTTTCCCTTAGCCAATGTCTGGCTCCTAGTGACTCTTTTGCTGCCTTGTTTGCTGGCTGTCTTCTTCTATTTTGCAGGAGATGTTTTCGGTGTGTCAATCTTATACAAAGGTTCTTCTTCCATGCTCACTAGTTTTGGAGGAGATGATCTATTTCCTTCTTCAAATTCCTCTGCCATAGCTGGTGATGAAATGTATGATAGGTTTGGAGGCTTTCTTAGGAGTGACAAAATCAATTTCATAACCACTCATGAACAAGAAGGAAGTCCAATCTCTATCTAACCTCCTCAATTCCTCTAACACCAACAACTTAATCAAACCATGATGAAAAACATAAGTTTCATTTCCTTATGTTTTAATTTGAACCTTATCTGACATTTTTCCTACACTTCTGTATAAATAAAAAGGCAAGTCAAGTGACCTCTTACCCACAAAATGCAGAAGAAGCTTGAGATGATAGGAGTAGACCATGTGAAACCTTCCTTCATAGGTAAAATACTTCTGGATGACCATTAGCAGCTTTGAATAATTGTCCTTCATGAAACTCCTAGGGATAGAATTTGTCAGATCAATTCACTGTGTTCTGGTTTGATGAACTCTTTGCAATCCTGCATTGTGAATTTGATGCCTTTAAACCACTGTTCCCCTCCTCTAGGGATTCCTATTGCTGATGAGATGCTCTCTAGTGTCACTGTAAGGTTAAGAATTCCAACCTTTGAATCTGTTCCTGTGAAGCTGGTGGTAAAATCCTTGGAAACCTGTAGATGAAATCCCTGCAACCTCTGACAGAATTGCAAGAAACCAATTCTTCTGAAAACATCCATGGAATTTGGGTCTTCATTGAGCAAATTCATGTCCATGGGCTCATACCTGTGGCAATGACCACCTTTGTTTTTTTTCCTTCTTGTAGCCATGGGTGCTTTTAATATTCACAGCCTCGCTTGCTTGATGACACCTGCAAAGTTCAAATTTTCCAGAAAAATTCTTGGCTCAATGAAGTAGCTCTCCAGGGATCGAATCACATGCAAAGATAAAGCAGAATATGAAAAAAGGCTAATTGAGGTAAGGTTTTATGGTTTAGTTGAAAACTCATGCTTCAATCATGACACATACATGCCCAAAAAGGTAATGATGACATCAAACACGGCTATGTACCTTTGAATTTATCATAACGGACTTGAATGACCTCCATCCTAACTCCTCCAATCATAGAATGACACTTGATAGCGAATTTGACAAGACAAGTTAGAAAACAGATTTTCGTAGCGTAGTTAGTTTAGCCTTTGATAGATTCTCTACGAAACTATTAGGCAGTTTCGTAGCGAAAACTGTTATTTTGCTGTGTAAAATGCAATGAAAATTTGAAAAGTTGACAAATGCGCCCTTTTTGATTTTAAATGCACGGGGAATGAAAAATGACACCATATGAGGATTGAATTGACATGAAATGACATATATGGAGGTGATAATGAAACTTAGGATAGGCTAAAAATGTAAAAAACAAAAATTTCCTATACCACATTGAAAATTCTAAGGAGACCTTATCCCTTTGATGAGTGAACTATATGACCATGTCAAGAAATGTTTCACAATTTTATGAGTGATAAAAAAGTGTTCAATCTTAGCTGAAAATTGAAAAGCCGTCTTCATTGGCCAAAGACAACAGATTGAATCCTTTGGAGGACCTTGTAGTGAAAGTTGGGTATGATCCAAAAGACTGCAAGGCGGTTGAGGAAATCATCAAAAAGAAGAATGCAGACATCTCTGCTCTACGCAAAAAACTCAAATTACCCTCAATTTAAGATGTACATACAAAGGAGATTGCAGAGAATGAATACAACAAAGAGGAGATGCAAAAATTGATCATTGATCAAAATATTCAAATCAGAAAGATGGAAGAACAGATTGAAGAATTACTGAAAGAGAAATCAACAACTCAGGTGGCTATTGATCCTAATACAACAACTCAAACATCTTAAGTAGGTACAGAGGTTTCAACATATTTGACAACAACTGATGCAACAAAATTGACACAAGATTTAGCTATTCAGAAGCAGGCACATGAGAAGTTACCTCAGAAGTTGCAAATTCTAGAACCACAGAAGATTAAAAATAATACTTTATACATAGAGGAAATGAAAAAGTATGACAAGTTAGAACTTAAGGTGAAAGAATTAGAGTGAATCTTTAATGGCAGGAACATTGGATGAAGCCAAGCATAAAATTTGGGAAGACATCAACAAGTCTATGACAGAGGTATGGCCATCCATACAAATTATTTTCGAACAACAAGAGCTCATCACCAATTGTAGAACAACCATAGAAGAGCAGAAAGAGCATCTCAAGAAAAAACCAAGTGAAGCCACTTACATGATCAAAGTTTTAAACTCAAAGAACAGAGAAGAGTTGGAAGAAATCAACATACTGGATAGAACTGCAACAATTTTAGAGATCAAGAAAGTTTTACAGAAGAAAAATTTAATCAACTAACTGCAAACAAAATGTGAAGCTTTGAAGACTGTTGTTCAAAGGTTTCATTCAAATTTTAATTTATTGAATCATAAAGGACTTCCAGAATTGGTAGGATTAAATGATAATTTGATTAAGTTAGAATATTACTGTAAAAATTTATATACTATTGCAATACATAAGTCAAAATTTGTAGGTATTAAAGGACAGGTTACAGGGAAAGCATTCCTAGAAGCTCTATAGTTTGATTTGATCATTCAACATCAAATCAAACATTTATTCATTCAGAGGCGTACTTTTGACAGATATGCGGAGGTAGATGAAATCTTTAGAAAAATGATGAGTGTATAAATCCCAAGTCAATACCAATGGGATAAATTTTGTTATACCATCGAGTAAAAGTGTGATTTTTACAGCATGCCAACACATCATATTTTCAAGGGTCCAGTCATCAATAGCTTCCATCAAAAGGGGCCAAGTTATCAACAACTTCCATCAAAACAGAGACACTTCATCTACCTGTTTCCTTCTTCTATTCTTCTCTATTCTATTATTGTAATCAGTTAAGATATTTCTTAGTTTTAGAAATTAGTATAAATAACTCTCATTTCGAGTTATTAAGGGTTGCACCCTTGGATAAGATAATTTTTGTAAGCAGAATTGTATAAGTTTGTCGATCATCAATAATAGAAGAAGGATTCTGAATTTGTCTTATACAGCTTTGTTCCCTCTGTGAGTTTTTCTAGTTTTCATTACATTTTGTCTCTCATATGTTTAATTGTTATCAAGATAACCAAGTGAGATTAACTGTGTTTCAATTATCTTATAATTCCTCCTAAAGTTATTATCAATATAAAGAATGATTTACTAAACAATTTGTTGATGTAAGTCCCTTTCATTTAAAAATTGTCAGCATCTTGATAGTGTTAAATGTATTTTGTTTAACTTTTAGACATTGTTTAAAGGTTTCCAAGCTTATGATTAATTAAATAATTCAATCTGAATATTTGATAATCATATCTTCTTACATAAATCTAATTAACCATTTACAAAATATTAATCACCGTGTGAGATAAACAAACAACCCTTGTATTTTCTGATATTATTTGAAAAATTTAATCAATAACTGTTTGAAATAAGTTATCTTATACATTGGTCATCCAAAATTTCAAAACACAACAAAACATTATAGATGATTTGGCATAATTATTGACCCCAATTATCTCAAAGGATAGCAATTTGCTAGGTCTTGATCATAGGTGCATTAGATGGCCTAAAATTTTGAAGATTGCGCTCGTATAGTTACCCTACAGACCATAGTATAATATAAATTAACCAGCTTAATGAGATACAATAAACTTTCATAATATTAAATGTTGAGGCTCTTAAGTGCACATTAACCATATTTCAAATATCTATTGCAAAAAAAATGCTTGAAAAAATCTTCTTGGAAACATAATGTGCAAGACGACGAGCAAAATATTTAAAGGTCAAACTCTCACGCATGACCAAAACCCACCTTTCACAATATTTTAATACACAAACATATGAACAAAATTGATGATTACAAGGTCGTATTTTCAATGCCTTGTGATTCTTAATCATGGGGATGCCAAAATATAATATAGTTGCCATAGAATACATTTGACACTGCATTCTAGAGGATGAATATTAGGTTAAAACATGGAGAGGTCTTTAGTCAATAATATTTGGTTCCAAATACACATGAGCAAGATAAAAATTCATAAACCCTAATTCATTTGAAAGGATGAGGGCCAAGGTGAGGTGTGGCTATCAACATAAAATGTTCCAAGGTAAATCAAGAGGATCAAATATAACATGCATCATGTAAGTGTGTGCATTGATATGGTTTGATGACTATAGACAAACCAGTTAAACCTTTAGAGGGAAAGGAGGGGACCCAAAATTTGTATATGCCCAAAAATGTTGGGTGTTGTTGTAGTGGCTACAACAGTTGGTGAACCACTGGTAGGATCCAGCATCTTTGCCTATGCCATATAATAAATCGAGTCTTGTTAATAATGCAAGGAAGTGTTGGACAGACACTGTGGGTACCACTTGGGTTACTTGACCTTTTACATATATGACCTTCCCCTATCTCCTACCTAGGTCTTGTCAATCTTTAGACATTATAACAAGAGCTCACATTTTTAAGTCTTCGATGATGATGCAGAGAACCTGATAGAAGGCTTATTGTATTAAGAATTTGAAGCGAGTTTCTGGTGTTGCTATGTTTCTAGAAGGCTTGTTTAGTACCCCGACGAAGTCACTTAAGAAATAACAAGTGTTTTTTCTTCTTCCAGTAGGCGTGTTCAGTACCCCGGTGAAGTCGCTTACATCACCTTTCTATGTAGGAATCCTTTCTCAATACTTTACCCTCTATTTAATTGATTTTATTTTGCATGCACATTGGAATTATTTGTTATGTGTTTATTACACCAATGTGGATGAGGGATTCTGACTTATTTTACGGGTAAGAGAGGTTATTTCTTGTTTTACAGAAAATGAAAGATTTTATGTTTTTATATTTTTCTCTCATGTCATGCTTCTACATCTCATCTCTACCTGACAGGTGAATAGTAAAAATAATACCTTTGAAACATTCAGGACCATGCCGAACAAAGTGTTCAGCTTAGTGATATAGGTCATTTGAACTAATTATGGTTCCCCACGAGCACCTATTTGTATTTTCCTCGTTGATGAGTAAGACTCATAGGAAACATGTCTAGGAAGCAATTTTAATAACTGGATTCTAGAGAGGTTTCCTCTTGGAGCATCCATCACAACCACACACAACCATGGAATTAGGGTTTCAACACTAGGTAAAAATGACCAAATAAGTTATTCTAGGGTTTCAACAAGTGAAAAGAGGCATAAGGGAAATTATTCAAGAAATCAAAGTTTTGCGAATAACTTGCAAGGAACAAGGCTTAGATGAAATTGTGAAAGCTCATTGCAACATGCAAGGTTAGTAGGGAGCATGCATACAACAAGGCTTATGAAGACTCATGCGGTTGAAAATGCAACAAAGTGAACAAATGCAAAGCTTTGTCCACAGAAAAATGCAATGCTAAGTGAAAAATGAATGTATGATGACATGTGGTGCAATGTAATGAAAAAATATACGCACAATACAAGAAAAGAAACTGGTGCATTGCAAAATAATCTAACTGCAATAAAAGAGCCATGCAATGCCTATTTAGAGAGTTCGTAAATGTAATGCATGAAAGAGAAATGGAGGAATATGAATGCAAGCTAAAATCACAACGTCATGAAAAAAACTAAACTATCTACAATAAAGAAAATGCAACAACTGTTTTAAATCCTAACTAGCCTAAACTTAAAACCCTAATGAGCCAATTCTAACAAGAAAACCCTAATTAGAAAATTCTAACAAGTAAATCATAAAATCTAACTAGTCTAAGATTAAAACCATAATTTAAATAGAGATGAGATTGGGTCATGTGAAATCAAACTTCTAATGCAGCCACTGCGATAGCTCCCGACCCGCAAAAACGAAGAGATCAACAATTAGAACCAATATAACGTATTGTGAAAAAACATATATACTTACATGCACAAGAGTAAGAAAGTCACATCTGTTGACAGAAAAGCATGCCAGAAAATATTGTTCAATCCAAGCTGCAAATCTATCCTGATACATAGAACAATAAACTTGAAAACCCCAAGTATTTCTTCGTAGTATGCATTCATTTGTTCTTAACCATAAATCTAGCACAAGCGAGACGCGATGTCATCTTCTTGTAGAGGAATTCACTAAATAAGACTCTTCAAGCCAGTCAAAAATCCAATTGTAATATTCAAAATGATGAACTTGAAAACCCTGAAAATATCTAAAAAACAAGCATTCATTTGAAACCCTAATTTGAGATTGTTCATGGATTTTTTCAAGGACATGAGGACTTGACATAACCATTGGCGAGAGTTAAAGTGCCTCACTGTCCAGAAAAACATTTGAACCCTTAAAAGATAAATGATCGAATATGGGTGGTTTCGTAAGATCAATGAATGAATGCACATGGTGTGTAGAAATTATGTGTAGGTTTGCAACTTCTCCTGAATTTTTAATCAAAATCACAAGACACAAACCTACTCTACTACTTTGCGGAATTCAATTACAATATATAAGAAAAATCATAAACATGAAATAAGAAATAACACATATGCACACAATATTTTTCCTGGGGAAAGCAATTTGCTAAATACCCCAATGCCTGTTTGCATTAATATGATGCATATAGATGTATTACAATTGATTTTCTCAACTGAGAACACCTTGAAAGTAAATAACCTATCTCTCTATTCACGGAGAAACTATGACCTAGACTTAGTCAAATTCTACCTCTTCTCGAGTCCCTATTTCCTTGCAAAATTCTTGAGGAATTAGGCCCCTATTAGTTAGGAAATTTCCTCCAATTGACTGCGCAATTCCCAATGTTGATCAGATGACTGCATGCAACACTTGTACACTCAATACTAGTCTACAACTAATGTTACACTGCCTTGGATCTCCACCATAGTTGGGGAACTCAAATTATCTACATGGACTAGCTATTTTGGGATGATTGATCAATTAACTAGATGATCAGAGTTAAACTGCTGTCCCACTGTATAACTGGCCTTCCATTAATTTTATCAACAATTAGAACTAGTTTAACTGAAAACAACTTGAAATAACTAACCTTGATTGTTGGTGAGCCCTAGTATTGCACCAAGGGTGCTGCAACTCCAGGGTCTACAGTACTTTACTTTATCAACTCGGGGTTCGTAAAAACTTGGAGGTGACAATGCTATATACACAACAGATGCATTATGTTCATGTCATCATCTTCCACTGTACGAAAGGGTGCTATTTCTAAGGGTTCTCAGTGAAGTCTGTCAAACTTCAATGAAACTAGACTAAATTGTAGAAAGGAAATGACAAAAGGAAACTAAATTAAATCACCGAAAAAGAAGTGATAGAAAGGGAAATAATCTAAATTGCTAAAAATAAATGGCAGAAAGGAAACTAATTTAAACCATACTTAAATTCACCAATCGGCTAAACACATCTTACTCTATCTATCATGCTCCTATCTATGTAACTATTCATGACCTAATACTAATTTGAAGAAGTGTGCTTGCAATTTGGGGGAAAATGGGCTAAAGGTGCTAATGGAGGGCTTAACGCATGAAACAAGGCTTAGAAGTGGAAAGAGGGGGTTAAACCTTATTAAAACTCTATTATAGTTCAAAAATTCTTCGGAGCGGAATGAATTGAAAAGTGTGATGGCAGAGAAGCGGGAGTTCAGTTCAGGAGTGGGAGAGAAATGCAATTTGCGAAAAGGGAAAAAGTTGCGATCTGCGATATGTAATATCGCAATATCACAATTAGAAAAAAACAAGTGGTAAGTGTTAACAGGGAGCAGATAAAGATCACAAAATGCGATTTGTGATGGGATAAAGATTGCGATTTGTGGTGGGTGACATGGCGATAGGACCAGCAGCAGAGTGTGATAACAGTATCACAATTGGCGGATAATAAGTGGTAAGTATTAAAAGAAAACAACAGAAACTGCGATTTACAATTTGCAGTTTTGCAATATCACAATATCGCAAGGTTGGCGGAAAAGCGATGGTGTAGTTGGGAGGAGAGTGAGAAGTGCGATTGTGATGTATGGAAATTATCACAATCGGCAAAAAAGGAGCGGAAAGTGTTAAAGGAAGAGACTAAACAATGCGATGCATGATTTGCAATGTACGGTATCGGGAAGTTGGAGCAGGAAAGGCGGAGGTCAAACTCCAGTGGGTTCCAAGCATTTTGCGTTAGAAAGGTAAAGGTGAAGTGAAAAAGGTAAAATCGCTAAGATGTTGAAGAAAGACAAAAGAAAGGGAGGGGGTTCTACGATGGCCGAGATGTGATAGTCGGGAAAGTCCAAGGTAAAAGATATCATGCGAAACTTTAATGGTTTCTATGAAAAAAGGTGCGGCAGCTGATAGGAAGAGAAAAGAAGGAGGGAAATGGAGCATAACAGAGGTGTTTGGAAGCGTAACACAAAGATGGAAAATGAAGCGGGAAGGCAAGGGTTAACTTATCCAAAATTTTAATACTGATTCTTGCAAAGAAAAATACGGATTCATGCACAGGAAAACATAAAAAATGCGTGATAAAAACAATGAATGGAAAACAGTTTTTGGGTCTGTGGGAAGGTTCGCCCTCTTAGAGATCTATTGACAGAGATGATAAGGGGGTGTCGATCCACAAATTTTTGATCTTCCTCTATTATATTACTCTCATAAGAAAATGAAAAACTACAACAACACACTGAAAGCAGAACTAAGCAGCAATGAAACTATAAGAAATTAACTAGCTGTTCAAGAATAAAATTAAATAAATGGCAAAAACAAAACTAGCTAAATGATAGAAAGGAAAGAATGAAAACATTAGAGAAGCTGAGGCACATGGGTTGGGCCCTAACCCACGAGCCCAACTCTCTAGATTAAATGAATAAAATGGAGTCTGTCTACTCATTGCATTAAAAATGAAATATTATTACATCCTCAAGGTCTTAAACAACATAAGCCTAATAGAATGGAAAATGAATGCCATGGGATGGAATGGAATGGACTGCATCGAATGGACCAGAATGGAATGGAATAATAGACCCTAATTAGCTCTTGATTAACATTATTTATCCTCAAGGGTAGCTACCAACAACTCCCTAAAAAATAGGTAATGAGTCCACTTGACTCCAAGTGAAGTATGGCTTGAGTGCACTTGGTCTTGAGTTGCTTGGCTACCTCTGGAATTCAAATTTCTAGAGGGGATCTCGAGAGGATCCTTTGGCTGCCTTTGAGATTTAAGGAGGGTGGAAAAACCCCTTGAATCTCTCCAAGATTTCTCCCTAATTTCCTGATATTGTGCTCATTTATTCTCCAATCTTGATCTTCCAGTGGCAGGGAGCAAGTCCCTAAATCATCTCCTTCTCCAAATCTGCATAATCTGCCAAATATTCTCACAATATTCTACAAAAATAACCAATATTAGGCAAAAATATGCAATTACCTTTAAACCTTCCTAAGAAAATATTGAAGCATAAGAAAACATTATTAAGTGCAGAAGGAGAGATTTAATATATATATTTATGTGAATAAGGAAGGTATATGGGCTTAAGAAAGGTTAGATGGGCCTTATTTTATGTCTAATTTAGAGGCCCATCATCACCCCCCTACTGAAACTGTTGCTCATCCTTTGAGAAACCTATTCATCCTCCTTGCCTTATGGTTTTTCCTGCATGATGGCTTATTTCATTTTCTGTTTATTGGCCCATGCGCTGCTCCTCCTTCTAATATTCTTGATATTCTTCTTGCATTTCTTCTTGTAGGTTCTTCATGGAGGTCCTCAGATGCCTTAATCAAATCTATTTTGCATGCCGAGAGGTGGTGGATCCACCTTTTATTTGATTTTTTTTTCTTTTTTTGTTGTCTCTCTTCTTTTATTTTATTTATTTATTTTTTATTGCATGCAAAGTAAACTCACTTTTTTTTTTCCTGTGAACTGAGTTCAACCTTGGTTATCCCTTGGCACTCCTTGTCTTCTATTACAATGAACTACTTACTGCCCAATTTCTCATGTCCTTTTTACTTTTGTCTTGTTCCTCTTATTGGTGGAAAAAGTGAGGTTAGTTGCTAGATAAGGCCGAGGTTGCTCTGCTACTGATTTTGGCTATATAAAAAACTTTCCTTCTCACACTTTTTAATGTTTTATTAAGCTAAAATAGATTCTAAGAAAGGGTTAGATGATTGCATACCTGAGCCTTACCATTTATTTGTTTTTGCAGGTGATATTGAAGCTGCTAATATAGTTGTTGAAGATGTCTTCGGTGGTTCTGAAGCTGCTCTAAAGTTGCATGTGATAATCTTCTTGAGGTCCTTTTGGAGCTTCTGAGCACAGGAGGAGGAAGTCCAAGTGTGACTACCTTTAACCAGGATGTTGACTGGATTTTATTTTTGTGCCAACTTGTTGTTTTCCGACTTGCAAAGGTTGGAGAGCACCTGCATTCATTAGAGAGAGATACATGGAGAAATGCATTTTATTTATTTATTTTTATAAGGCCTACTAGCTGCCTCTTTGAGGTTTTCCACTAGTAGTTCTTCCTAGGCACCTCAAAGGAGGTTTTCACCTAGGATCTTTTATTTTTCTCTTTTTTTTTCCCAACCCAATGACCGTCTCATGAAGGTTTTCAATTAGTGGGCCAATCTCATACGCCTCAAAAGAGGTTTTCACCTAAGATTTTATTCTTCCCCTTTATTTCTTTTTTCTTTTTCTTTTTCACTTTCCTACTCTACTTGAAAAAACAAAACCTTTTTCAAGTATATGAATACTTCCAATGGAGCCATGTACACATCAAGATGATAGATAAAATCATGTGCACACTTGGAATACATGCTTTGACATGTACCTGAATATGAGAGCTGAATTTCTTTGACTGGGATTGTATCAAGTACTGTTGGAGAAGAGTGTGTTGCTACAACTTAATGACTATTTGGAACCATATGTCAATATAGTTATGATTCCCCTGGTTCACTTGTTGAGTTGGATCACCTTGGATTTCCTCTTCTATTATGGCAGTAAAATCTTCCTCTTTTTGCTAATTTTTCTCTTGAACACATGGAGGAAATGCTGGTAAACATGAGGGAACTTTCTCAACATCTGATTCTGATTTATGCTCTTCATCAAGTGCAGCCCTCGATCTTTTGATCTCCTCATTTGGATATTCTTCTTCTTGATGTTTTCATACAATGACATTAAGAAAATATCTACTTTGCAATACCTTTCTTGAAATAAGATGCAGACCATTTAGATCAATAGGATATGCTTGGTAGTGTTGTTCCTCAACATTGTAAGTGAGATGAGATACTTCATTATATGGATTTGGAAATGGTGGTATAGGTAGTTGAGTGGGGGTGGATATATGAGATGGATGTGGTTGAGGTTGTGGTTGTGGTGGAGGTGGATGGTAGGAATAGCAAGGAGTCGGGTATGGAGGATATTAAGGGAAATATTGAGGTTGTTGAGGATTTTTCCAATAAGGACCTTGCCAACCATGTTGCCAATATTGGTTTTAGGGTTGATATGGCCAAGGTTTCCAAGGAGGGAGTGTGTCCCAATTAGTTTGAGATGGATGTGAATAATCTTGAAACTGTGAAGTGGGTCCTTGCATCATATCAAGTTGACTAGGCTGCCAGGGTCTCCTTGGAGTTACATAACATAGCTTCTTTGGTGATTGCGTTGCTCCATTGTCTTCCTGGTAAAATTATTTAAACCCGGGGAATGATGAACAACATTTAGTAGCATATTATTCTGCATAGATAACAAAAATATCAACATATTCTTTTTACTCATTTTTCATTCTTAACATTTCTACTTGTTCACTTAGATTGCTAAGAATTTCCGTTTTAAAGTTATCAAGAAAATTTCCGAAAATTTCCGAGTTTATCTTGCCTTACCAATGTTGATGCTGACTTACTTACTCTTTCCCTTCATCTTTATATGCGCTTTCATTTTTCACAAATTTCTTCAAATGACAATTGGTATGCATCTCCTCCACTCATGAGATTAAGGAGACCAATCCACTCTTCCCTAATTGTTCTAAGTAGGAGGGTTTTTAGTGTGTCAAATCCTAGATGATGCAAATTTTCCCTCTTAACATTATACATGAGCATCTCTATTAGATCCTCAAAGCTCTCATCCTCTTCTTGGTTCATTCTAAAATTTTCTTCTCTAATATCACAACATTTATATTTTTCTAGAAATATATTTTGCATATCATTCCATGATCTTATTGAATTAGTACCTAGAATCATGAACCATTTAAGAGCTCTATCCTTCAATGTTGCAGGAAATAATCTCAATTTTTGAGTGTGTGATAAGTAGCCATAATATCTACAAATTATCTCAAATTCAAAGAGAAATGTTTCCGGATCCTCTGTCCTTATACCATAGAAGTTGGGAAGGAAAGATGGAGGGATGTTCTTCATATGTACACTGATCTCCATATCTTGAATGGGAAACCCAATAAGATCTTCTTCATTGTCATCATATCCATCCATCTCTTCTTCCTTCAAAAGTGTATGGTGATGTGGTTCTTACTGCACCACGTGGTCAAGTGGGGGGGTTGGTATTGGAGAAGTATTTTTTAAAATTTTTTGAGTATCCCTACTCCTATGAGGCATGAAAATCATATTTTTTTGTATTTTTCAATATTTCGGAAATAATATGAAAAAGAAAAGCAAAAAATAATGCTAAAAACAAAATCAAAGCATCTACTAGACACCTCCCCGACAACGACGCCAAAAAGTGGTGAGCCTTGGTATTGCACCAAGAGTGCTACAACTCTAGGGGCTGCCCTAATTTACTTTATCAACCCGGGGTTCATACAAACTTGAAGGTGACAGTGCTATATACACAACATATGCATTATGTTCATGTCATCCTCTTCCACTCTATGAAAGGGTGCTATTTCTAAGGGCTCTTAGTGAAGTCTGTCACACTTCAATGAAACTAGAATAAATTGCAGAAAGGAAATGACAGAAGGAAACTAAATTAAATTGCTGAAAAGAAATGATAGAAAGGGAACTAATCTAAATTACTGAAAAGAAATGACAAAAAGGAAACTAATTTAAGTTGCAGAAAGGAAACTAATTTAAGTTGTAGAAAGGAAAATAATTTAAACCATACTTAACTTCTCCAATTGGCTAAACACACCCTACTCTATCTATCATGCTTCTATCTATGCAGCTATTCATGACCTAATTCTAATTTGAAGAAGTGTGCTTGCAGTTTGGTGGAAAACGGGCTAAAGGTGCTAATGGAGGGCTTAACGCATGAAACAAGGCTTAGAAGTGGAAAGAGGGGGTTAAACCTTATTAAAAATTTGTTATAGTGAAAAAATTCTTCAGAGCGTAATGAATTGGGTAGAGAAGAGGGACTCTAGTTCGAGAGCGAGAGCGAAATACAATTTGCGAAAATGGAAAAGGTTGCGATTTGCAATATGCAATATCGCAATATTGAAATCGGGAAAAAAAGAGAGTGGTAAGTGTTAATAGGGAGTCGATAAAGATCGCGAAATGCGATTTTCGATGTTAATAATATTTCGATTTGCGATGGGTGATGTGGTGGTAGGATTGGCAGCAGAGTGCGATAACAATATTGCAATCGGAGGATAGGAAGCAGTAAGTATTAAAAAAAAAGAATAGAAACTACTATTTGCGATTTTGACATATCACAATATCGCAAGATTGGTAGAAAAGCGATACTGTAGTTGAGAGGAGAGTGCAAAGTGTGATTTCAATGTACAGTAGTTATTGCAATTGGAAAAAAAGGAGCAGAAAGTGTTAAAGGAAGAGACTAAACGCTGCGATGTGCGATTTGCGATGTACGATAGCGATTTGCAATGTACGATAGCGAGAAGTTTGAGGAGGAAAGGTGGAGGTCAAACTCCAGTGGGTTCCAAGCATTTTGTGTTAGAAAGGTAAAGGTGAGGTGAAAAAGGGAAAATTGCTGAGATGTTGAAGAATGGAAAAGAAAAGGGAAGGGGTTCTACGATGGCCGAGATGTAATAATTGAGAAAGTCCAAGGTAAAAGATCTCATGTGAAACTTTAATGGTTTCTATGAAAAAAAGGTGTGATAGCTGATAGGAGGAGAAAAGAAGGAGGGAAATGAAGCGTAACAGAGGTGTTTGGAAGCCTAACACAGAGATGGAAAATGAAGCAAGAAGGCGAGGGTGAACTTCTCCAGAATTTTAATACTGATTCCTGCAAACAAACCTACGGATTCATGCACAGGGAAACAAAAAAAATGCGTGATAAAAAAAATGAACGGAAATCAGTTTTTAGGTCGAAGGGAAGGTTCGCCCTCCTCGAGCTCTATTGACAGAGATGAGAAGAGGGTCTTGATCCACAACTTTTTGTTCTTCCTCTATGCTATTACTCTCATAAGCAAATGAAAAACTACAACAACACACTGAAATAAAAACTCAGCAGCAATGAAACTATCAGAAACTAGCAACTATTCAAGAATAAAAATAAATAAATGGAAGAAACAAAATGAAAGAAACATAGAAGTTAAGGCACATGGGTTGGGCCCTAACCCATGAGCCCATCTCTCTGGAATTAAATTAGTAAAATGGAGTTTTTATACTCATTGCATTAAAAATGAAATCTTATTACATCCCGAAGGTCTTAAACAACAAAAGCCTAATAGAATGGAAAATGAATGGCATGGGATGGAATGGAATGGACTGCATCAAATGGACCAGAATGGAATTGAAGAATGGAATGGAAGAATAGACCCTAATTAGCTCTTTATTAACTTTATTTATCCTCAAGGGTAGCAACCAACAACTCCCTAAAAAATAGTTAATGAGTCCACTTGACTCTAAGTGAAGTATGCTTGAGTGCACTTGGTCTTGAGTCACTTGGCTGCCTTTGGAATTCGAATTTTTGGAGGGAATCTCATGAGGATCCTTTGGCTGTATTTGATATTTAAGGAGGGTGGACAACCCCCTTGAATCTCTCCAAGATTTCTCCCTAATTTCCTGATATTGTGCTCATTTATTCTCCAATCTTGATCTTCCAGTGGCAGGGAGCAAGTCCCTATATCATCTCCTTCTCTAAATCTGCATAATCTGCCGAATATTCTCACAATATTCTACAAAAATAACCAATATTAGGCACAAATATCCAATTACCTTTAAACCTTCCTAAGAAAATATTGAGGCATAAGAAAACATTATTAAGTGCATAAGGAGAGATTTAATATATATATTCATCTGCATAAGGAAGGTAGACAGGCTTAAGAAACGTCAGATGGGCCTTATTTTGTGTCTAATTTAGAGGCCCATCAATTGCTACAAATCAGAAATCACACATTTTTAACTAAACTCGATCTCCTCTAACTCAAATTCACCAAGTAAAATGAGTGACACAATCCATGTTACACAAGTTAACAATATCCAAGTTGCCTGCTGATGTGGAAAGTCAAATTTTCTCAATTTAATCCAGGAAAATTCAAATTGATAATTTCTTGCTGCATTTTTCAACACTCCCTCTTAGAAAGAAAGGGATTATCGAACACCCTTATCCTACACCTGTGGAATGTACTGGATGCAACAATTCTCAATGTTGCTTCTGCTACTACAACATCTACAACTGAGAAGCATAGAAAAAAACAATGAATCAAATGTGTATGAAACTGTCTACTGGGAAAACTGTGTTGTTGTTGACTCTGTTACTAAGCCTCTTAATTTGTTTTCAACACTCCTCTTTAATCCTTAGTATCAAACTATCACTGATCCTCCTGCTATTGAATACTGCAGGCCTCAATAGCGAGGTAATGATCCATGAGGAGAATGGCTCAAAGGACCCTGCCCAAATTTATGGAACTCTCGGGCTAAGGATCTACATCACTCCACCTCACTCCTAGAGGTATAGATGCATGTTCTTATTGTGCTCACTTGGTTCAAACTCCCCCCTACTGGGTATATGATTTAGTGGATGTATCCACTTTTCCTCCTCTCTGCCTCTCCATTTTTGGCTGCTCCACAACTTCCCGAGGCTCTATTTTGAGAGGTATATCTTGCTCTCTCTCAACCACCATATCTCTAATCTCTGCCTTTCTCCTCAAGGCTATACACACATCTTCTACCTCAAGTGCATATAGGTTCTTAACTCGAACCCTAATATTCTTCAAATGTCCCGTGGCTATGTGTCTCAAGAATGCTTTCCCTTTGCTGAAGATCACATCATAACCATGATCTTCCAAAACTACAACAAAGATGTAACAACCCTGGTGAAAATTCCATGTAATAAAGTTAAAAGTAATAACCATGGTTGATGGGACACTTATTCCAAGCTGAATGGTAGTCAAAATATCCTAGTGGGTGTTCATTTCGGTTATTATGGCTAAGGAAATTGGAAAAGGCTATGGCTAAGGCATTAAAGAGGATAAAATTATTTTTGGCACATTTATTTATGAAAATAATGGAAATTAGGAGAAAAGGGAGATGAAAGGCCAGAAGTTTCATGTGAAGAGGAAAATGAAGGAAAATAATCGAAAATGATGAAAATAGAGGCCTCATCAATAAAAAGGCTTCTAAGGATCAGTTGACAAGATTTTTATCACACTTATGGTTCTCTCATTTCTCTCTCTGTCTCTCTCTCTCTCACTCTTGGACACATAGAATTTCTTGGAGCACTTGGGCGTTCGATCAAGAAAGGAAAAGAAAGTAAGGAAGAGCAAGATCAAGAAACTACATCGAGATTATTTGCAAGTGTTTATTTTCATATGTGATTTCCTTGATAGATCTAGGATGCATGGTATTGCATGTGGTTTCTTGTTGTCTTGGCATGGGTTTTGCTAGGCGTGACAACATTTTTAGCCTAGCCTTGCCATTTCTGTATAACGTTGATGAGATTGGTTTCTCATACTTCGGTTGAGCTAGATGCCCAGATTGGATTCGAAGATGAGTGGGGTGGATGTCCAAAATGACAAACACATGGCCGAGTGGTCACTAATTGGACTATGGATTACGATAAATCCACTGGTATAATAACCCATGAGCTAGACTGTGGGTTGTAGTAAAGCCAGATTGTGTGCCTCCGTGGGCTAGGAATCCTTGTCGGTGAATGGTAGGATATACGGTAAAGCCAAGAGGTGGTTTTCTCTCCATTGGCCCTAGTAGTCCCAGGATGGGATGTACAGTAAATCCTGGAGATATAGTCTCAGTGTAGGGCCTAGTGACCCCTGGATCAGACTATGGGTTATGGTAAATCCTGAGAGATTAGGAGGCACTCAAATTCTTCATGGTGTAGGCGGAGAACTCCGGTAGCATCCATGCTTGTTTGGTTAATTTTCATTTGGTTAGTTCCACATTCATGCTTGGAATATGGCACGGGGGTGATTGGCTGAAGTGTGACTTGGCTCAACTAATCTATGGTCAGGTGGAACGTGGAAGTCCCATGCTAAGAATTATGCATAATTCTTAGAAATTATGCATAATGTGGTCTATGGATGTGCAATACCACTGTTGTATTTGTTGCACATGTTTTATATTTAGTGATTTTATCTATGGTGATGTGTACATATAACTTATGTATTATTGTGTACATATGATGTTGTGTGTATATTTCATATGCAGTGCTAGGTATAGATGGTGCTATGTACATGTTGGATATGCGGTGATGTGTACATATCATACTGTGCACATGTTGGATATGCGGTGTTGTGTGCATGTTGGATATGCAGTGTTGTGTATGTATGTGCTGTGTGCATATTATATGTGCAGTGCGGTGTACATATGGTGTTGTGTGCATGTTGTACATGTTATTACAAAATTTCACCTGATTGGATGCTAACTAGACAAATTTATGTAATTATTCCAAACCAACTTGTGACTGAAGCTTAGCCTCTTCAGTCTGAGAGGGCTCTCTCAAAAAGGGTTAATGATATTTGATAATGATAAACTAGATGGCTAACTCTACTTAAAAAATGACTTGTTTGTGATAAGTGTAGGTTGAAAATAACATCAGTATGCAAACATTGGGCTTATGGAGTCAAAAATTTTAGTAGCTCAGTAGTAAGTTCACTTGACATGGAAGCTGAAGTAGGTAAGAGTTTTTAGCAGAAGTACACACACACGAAACAAGAAATTACATAGTCAATTCATCTATAAAGGAAGTCAGAGCATTACACGAATGAATTCTGAGTATTAAAGATGAAAACCACTGCAAATGGTACACATAAAAGATATAGATAAGATAGGCACTAAAAACTCAATCAGAATCTCAGGTTGGTCAAGAAACAAGTCTCTGTATTACTGAAAACAATCAATTACATAAGGCTGCAGTTTTTCCAAAAAGTCTCCAACCCTTTAAAAATTCGACTCTCTGCCCTTTAATAGACTTGTTACATGATGAGATGATCTACCTCCTGGCTAGATTCATCGAATTTACCCTGCTGACACCTTGCATAACAATAAAACATCTAATTTAATGATAACATGACAAATATCTTGCTTGATAGTCATTTTCCTAATAGGACTCAAACTGTTCATTATTACATTAACAACCTTATCTCTTAAAAAAAATTGCATCTTTGACAACTATTCCCTCACATGTTCGAATAGGGTGTGATGGGACTCATCACTACATGACATCTTAATTAAGCTCCTCTAAAAGTGAAACACACCATGTTTTTTAGGCAAACTGGTCCTTATCTTCAACGAGGGGTTTGGCTGATGAGTTGGCTTCATCACGTGGTCTTTAAGTCTTGGAAGACTGCTTGCAAGATCCCTTGAACCTTAGAAAGTGTCCAACAGTTCAAAAGTGCACAAAAACCTACTCATATAGCTTCAAAATAGTACGCTACGAAAGTATGACAGTTTCGTAGTGTTATAAAAATGCCTTTTTCCATCAATCTTTTTGATTCTTTCTTCCTGCACAATGTTCATTATGCCTTTATACATCTTCCACACCATTTTCAGGTCTTGGAAGCTCCTAAAATTGATTCAAAATGTAAAAGGAAAGCTACAGTAGTTTCATAGCGTTTTCTAGTTCTTCAAGCCCGGGAACGCTACGAAACTGTTGAAAATAGTGAAAAATCCATAATTTTGTGTAGCTTCAAAAATCTACCTTCTAAGTTTAAAAACCTTGTTTCTAACATGCCATTAGCCTTAAAAATCATAAATCAGCTCACACTATGTCTCTTGAGGGGTTTCTTCATTGATGACGAGATGAGAAATTGGTCCTCAACTACTGTCATTTTAAGACCTTTTTTCTCCAAATCCTCATGAATTAGTTCAAGCTATTCCTGGAGGTCTTTAACCTGATCCTTCAACTTCCTGTTAGAATATTTCAAATGCAAGTTCATTTTCCTGACATGTTTCACCTCCTTTCTCAATGGCATGGTCCATTTGATAAACTACTGTGTATTATCTAGGGTCTTGGAAACACTGTCAACTTGCTCTTCCCAAACCTCGTTCATCTTTTCAAACTGAACCTTATGTACTTTTTGTTTCCTTGCTTCTTTCTTCATAACAGAAATTTCATGGTTGGCTAACTTCAACTGTTTCTCAAGGAGTTCAATTTTTTTTTTCCATTACTTTCTCTTTTCCTTTCTTTGATTTGCTAACTGTATCTTTCTCTGCAGGTGATGAAAGATCAATGATGTCTTGTGGTGACTGGACTGTGTTAGTAGGTGGATTAACCTCTTTACTACTCTCTAATAGCTTTCTAGCATGCCTTGTCATAGGATTTCTTGCTTGGAACATAAAACCTGCATATTCTCCTTCAAATTCTAGTTTCTTTGCAGATTTGGCTTTCTTTACTTTCTATCCACCTTCCTCTATGTCCTCAGCTTGGACTATAGGAGTCTCTTCTATGTCAATGGCATGTAATATTTCTTCTAGATTTCCTTTAGCTACTGTTCTGTCTTCTACGACCACTGTTTTTTCTTCTAAGGCCACTGTTTGGCTCTTGCTATGACCTCTGGTGTAATGGAAAGATTAATCATCCCCACTTTGGTAGCTGTTCCACTTAAGTTTAAAGAAAATTATTTGGAAACCTGTACATGGAAGCCTTGTAATATTTCACAAAACTGTAAGCAACCTATCCTTCTGAAGACTTCTACAACTGTTGGGTCTTCATTGATCAGATTCATATCTATTGGTTCATATCTCAGACATTGTCCACCCTTATTTGTCCTTCTTTTTCTGCCATGGTTTCCTTTATCCCTTCTCAGCCTTGCTTGATAGTTTTCAGCCTCGCTTGTTAAGTGATCTTTGTAAACCTTTGAAAACACTAGCCATAGCTTTGGGTCAATGCAATAACTCTCCAAAGCTCGATATCATACGAAGAAGAAATGAATAATAAGAAATGAATGAATTAGGAAATATTTTGAATTTTGATGTCCACTCATAACTCAATGATGAATCATACATGCCTAAAATGGTGATGATGACTTCAGACCTGACCATGTACCTTGATTTTATTCCTCAATGACTCGAATGGTATCTAAATTACCCTTTTCCAATGATATTCTAACACCTAATAGCTAATCTGACAAGACAGACAAGAAACCACACTTTCATAGCGTGTTTAGTGTAAATCTGGAGGTTTTCGCTACGAAATTATCAGCAATTTCAAAGCGAAAAGTGACATTTTTCAGTGTATTTCACTACAAAATTGTGGTTTCTTGCCTAAAACAACTATTTTGGTACAAAAATCTTGGGAATTGAAATCTGTCAGAAAATTATGAGTGATGTGACATGAGGGATTTGAAAGTGAGTGGGTTTGGAACTTAGGGTTAGCTTAAACAAGAAAAATCTAAAATTTTCCTTGACCAAGTATATAAAAAATGAATTCTACAACCCTACCTTTGACACATGAACCTATATGAATTTTTCAAATGATGCTTCATTTTTTGGTGATAAAAGTACATATGGCGTTGTGTGCATGATTGTAAATGTGGTGCTGTGTGAATATGGTGTTGTGTACATGTTTTACATGTGGTGTCGTGTACATTTTGTGCATATGGCGCTATGTACATATGGTGTCGTGTACATGTTGTGCATGTGGTGCTGTGTACATGTGGTATTGTGTACACATTGTACAACTATTACAGTGTACATTTGGCATTGTGTACACGTTGTGCAAGTGGTGTCGTGTACATGTGATGTTGTGCACACGTTGTGCAGGTACTATTATGTATAGGTGGTACTGTGTACATGTTGTGCATATGGTACTGGTATACATGTGGTATTGTGTGCATGTCGTACATGTTGTGTTGTGGGCATGTGGTACTATGTATGTGCATGGTGTAGACATGGTATCGTGACGTGTATTCACTATGTGGTACTATGTATATGTATATGTATTGTGTTGTTTTGTACACCGGGTGTAGGTGTTGTATGTCAGTGTATGCATATGTATTGTGTTGTATTGTACACCGAGTGTAGGTGTATGTGTTGTATGTTGCTGTGGGTGTGTGTATTGTATGGTGTTGTATGACATATGTGGGTGTACATGTTGTACATTGTGTGTATGATTACGTGGTTGAAGAGAAGTAAGGACATTGGGTGCTTTCTGGGTGTGGCAACCGATCCGGTGAGTGTACAAAAGAACAAAGGCATAAGTAAGGACCGATGAAGGATAAGTGTCAGTACTTTATTTCATTTTTATTATGCATGTGATTTATGGTTATGGTCTATGATGATTACATGTGATCTATGATTTGGTTTATGATGGGTACATGTGATTTATGATGGTTGTGTTTTGAGCTAACTAGATGTGATATGTTTAAACATGATGATTTGATTAAACAAACAATTTGACTTGTTGTGACAGGAAGTAAACAGAAGTGCAAGTGTACCTTGTTGACGAGCTACCAATGAGGTATGATTTGAGTTATTTCAATTTATTTTGAATTTAATGGAACTTTTGTGCTTGGTACAGGAAAGCATGCAATGCTCTATTTGGGATGGTTGAAATTGACTGCAAGAATTAGCAGCAACAATGAAAATAATTGGAACATGCAGCAATATGCTGGTAAAGCACTTCAGGAGTAGTGCCAATGTGGGACACTGGTACCCAATAG
This sequence comes from Pinus albicaulis, assembly GCA_034641835.2. Classification (NCBI taxonomy): domain Eukaryota; kingdom Viridiplantae; phylum Streptophyta; class Pinopsida; order Pinales; family Pinaceae; genus Pinus; species Pinus albicaulis. Next base: position 38,454,480 of record CM076581.1, on the reverse strand, counting down.
TGTCCACTGATTTCCATGAGCATGCTATGACCGATATGATGGTTTTGCGGCAGGTATATGCCTTGGTTTTTATATCTTCTGATACGAGGAATCCTTGACAAGGGATGGATCGCCTGGGATATGTGATGCCAAGGAACTTGGAAGGTGAGTGATTGCACAGAAGAGGATGACAGGATTGCCTGAGGGACTGTGTATCAGAAAAGGGAAGGTCTGGGATGGATTTATTTTGGTCATTAGCATTGCTATATGGAATTAGATGCACATTGGGAGTGTGCCCTGGAAAAATGAGTTGGTAACTGTTCACTGAGGGTACAGTAGCATAGGATTATAACGATGGACATTGGATACAACTTTGACTTTGGCAGTGGATTTTAGACTTCCTGGAAAGGAGGTGAATCCTGGTATTAATTGAGGGTGGAGGTGTGAGCCTATGGATTCCCTTATTGCTAATATGACATCATATCCTTCTATTTTCTAGATAAGAAAATGTGCATATGTGTATATTATTGTAAATATTGTAATCAGCTGTGTTATAAAGCTCTAGTACGTGGTATGATTGTCATGATGGTTTTTGCTTTTGAGTAGGTTATTCATTGTAAATAATACAATGAACTAAGTTATAACTCTCCATGGGAATTATGTTTTCTTTTTAGTGGTTTTGCTAAGGTATATGTGTGATTGAACACCGAGGACGGTGTCCCCCAAGGGGGAGGAATCTATAACAACCCTAGTGAAAATTCCATGTATTAAAGTTAAAAATAATAACCAAAGTTGATGGGACACTTATTCCAAGATGAATGGTGGGCAAAAAATCCAAGTGGGTGTTCATTTCGGTTATTATGGCTACGGAAATTGGAAAAGGATATGGATAAGGAATTAAAGAGGCAAAATGTATTTTTTTCACATTTATTTATGAAAATAACAGAAATTAGGAGAAAAGGGAGATGAAAGATCACATGTTGCATGTGAGGAGGAAAATGAATAAAATAGAGGCCTCATCAATAAAAATTCTTCTAAGGATCAGTTGACAATATTTTGCTCACACTTATGGCTCTCTCATTATTGTCTCTCTCTCTCTCTCTCACTCTTGGACACTTAGATTTTCTTGGAGCACTTGGGCATTGGAGCAAGAGAGGAAAAGAAATCAAGGAAGATCAACATCAAGCAAGATTCTTTATAGGTATTTATTTGCACATGTGATTTCCTTGCTATATCTAGCATGCATGGTATTTCGTGTGGTATATTGCTACCTTAGCATGGGTTTTGACAGGTGTGACAACGTTTTCAGCCTAGCCTTTCCATTTCCATATAGCGTTGATGAGAATGGTTTCTCATACTTCGATGAGCTGGATGGTCTGATAACATTCGAACCTAAGTCGGGTGGATCTCCAAAATGACAAACAAATGGCCTATTGGTCTGTGAACGGACTATGGATCACGGTAAATCCATTTGCCTAGTAACCCCTGAGCCAAACTGTGGGTTGCAGTAAAGCGACATTGTGTGCCTCGGTGGGCCTAAGAATCCTTACCGGTGAATGGAAAGATATATGGTAAATACAAGAGGTGGATTTATCTCCGTTGGAGCTAGTAGTTCTGGGATGGATGTATAGTAAATCATGGAGAGATGGTCTCGGTGTAGGGCCTAGTGACCCCTAGATCAGACTGTGGGTTATGGTAAATGCTAAGACACTTGGAGGAACTAAAATTCCTCATGGTGTAGGCGGAGAACTATGGTAGCATCCATGCTTGTTTGGTTTCTTTTCAATTGGTTATGAGTCCCACATTCATGCTTCAAATATGGCACAAGGGTGATTGACTGAAGTGCGACTTGGCTCAACCAATCTATGGTCGGTTGGAATGTTGAAGTCCCATCTTCGGTTGTTTTTACACCCATTAATGAGAAGCTCATTCCTTTGGTATTTGATGTATAATTTCACTGGTTATTATGTGGATTATATTATTGTTGTATCCATGGTATTTATATTGTTATTATGCTGGTTATAAGCATGTATTTTATTAGTGATGATGTATGGATCTATCCATGTTTTTAATTGTTAATGAATGCACAATGTATCTATGGTAAAATAGTTTATATTGCAGCTACTTATGTAAGGGAGCAATGCTTCTTAGTGATTCTCAGATAAGTATGAGACCCCCATGGTTAATTATGCTATTTATACCTGTAGATGCAATCTTTGTGACATGTTTGAAGAAATGCCTGTCATGGCTAGGAGGGGTCCGTATGAGTTCCTAATGATGTGATTTATTTTGTACCTTTGTTTTAATGTTATTTATCATCTCCTACAATTTCATGAAGTTCTTGGAAATGACCTGGGTTATGGGGCTAAAGAGGTGGCACAAATCTCGAAGTTGCAGGCGCACAACTGAACAAACCAGGCCATGGATGCTACCTTGACTTGGCATGCCCACGGCTATAGAATTTTAGCCACTACCTTTCCTTGGAATGCCCGTGAATAAGGCTAAAATTGGTCAAAATGTTAGTCTCCCTCATGGTTTAAGGGTCTTGAATTTTGGGTTACCTCATGAGGATGTTTTTGATGCTATATAAGGTGTGTTTGTCTTGTTTCCGTTGGTTCCACTTACTTAAGGTTATATAGGAGGTTAAATTTCATTTTAGTAGCCTCTCGTTGCATGTTTACCTTGGTTGGTCGATTACTTGGGTAGATGTGGGAAGAGGGTGTTACAAAAGATGAGATTTTTCTTTAGGCTTGGAACAAACATGACATCCTTGAGTTGAAGAGGGGATCCTAACTCCCTATGAAAGGTGACTGTACCAATCCCAATCAAGTTGTAACTTTCATCATCCCAAAACTCAATATTCATATGGAAATATTTTCTTCCAGGTCACTGAAAAACTCTCTAAACCCAGTCATGTGGAATGAGGCACCGAAGTCCAAGTACCACACACTCTTCATCATAGTGCTGGACATGCATGCGATAAGGGTGAGTTCAAGCTCAAACTGTGAAGCCAAGGCTTCACCCGCTGCTACTCCTAGAGGATCCTTCTTACTAGAATTTTTGTGTGGACACTTCGTGGCATAGTGCCCAAATTCATGACAATTGAACAATTTTATTTTTGACAAGTACTTTGTTGAAAATAACACCAAGAAAGGATTCTAATTTAATTTAAATTAGAATAAAATTGTAATTCCACATCACAAGCCAAATTTTATGAGCTAAATAAGTTAGTAGGACTTAGTTGGTTCATTTAATTCGAGTTGAGGGTCTAACTTGAGTCATGTAGAGTGTCTCCTACAAAATAGGAGCCCTGGTTGAGTTTATTTTGAGTTATAATTAATTAACTCAGTTTATTTGAGATAAATTAGTTTAACTAGTTCTAAATGATGGAGGAACTAGTGAGAGGTCAAAGGGTGGAACTTGGACTTGAACCGCACCTAGTGATCAATAACAAAAATGACGATTCACTCATAAATAACTCATGCATGTCAGTTCTAAGAAAGACCCAGTTGAGATTGGAGTTCAAGGATAGTGTACTATCAGTTGTATAAATCATCAAAATTGTACAGATGGTGCATGTAGTCAGAGGAAGGCCCCTAATGGATTGCGTAGTATGGATGGGGAGTTTCCCTAATTCATAGGGACTAATTACCCAAGGAAACATCACAAGGAAATAAGGATCTTGGAGGGCAGAAAATTGGTTAAGTATTTAACCAAGCCTGTCTAGGAATCAGTGAGACAGATATAGATAGTGCAGAGGTTTCTCATCTTGGAGAAAATCATTGTAATCTTCTCATATTTTCTAAATTATGTAATATACAGATAGCAGGGTTTTTAAATAAGGCTTTCCACAACAAATACTTGTGTATTGTGTGATTGAAATTCTTTCTCTTTCATGTTTTGTGATTTCGCAATCTAAATTAGTTTATGCAATTGGTAGAGTAGATTCAAGTATATTGTTTTAGCATATTAAAACTATCATTTTGAATCTACATGGATTTTATACATGGTATTGGAGTAAGAATCACTATAGAAGAGAAGAATACGAGTTTTTACTGTGCAGGTGAAACGAATTTACAGATCTACTCTTCAGGACTAACAACAGGATCAAGATGTCATCCTCTGGATTGAGACTCGAATATGAGCTTGAGGGTAGTTTGAATTACATAGCTTGGAGAGACACGATGGAAGCAATGTTTGAAGACAACGGGCTGAAGGAGTTCATAGACAGTGATATTCCTAAGCCTGCAACAATATATGCTCAAGATCTAGCGGCCTAGAAGAAGAATGTAGCAAAGGAAAGAAGGATTCTATTGGAAGGTGTTCGAGATCATATTGTCTTGAACCTCCATGGAAAGTAAACTCTATATGCTATGTGGAAGGCATTAACATATTTTTTTCAGAAAAAATAATGACCATAGGAAGTTGGCATTGAACGAGAAGCTTAGAAAATTCAAGATGGAGAAGGGTGACACAATACCAAAGTACTTGACCAAGTTCACCCAATGTTGGGATGAGTTTAGAAGTGTTGGTGTTATAGTTTCTAAGGATGATCTAGTGAGCATAAAACTTCTAGGCCTTCCCTAGAGCTAGCACAACTACCAAGATTTGGTTAATGGGAGGGAGAAACTACCATAGTGGGAGCGATTTTGGTACGACTTGGTGCAAGAAGAGATTCAACAGAACACCAGAGATGGATCCTCATCAAAGAATTTTGGTGAGGAAAAATGTGCCTTGGATGGAAAGTAAAAGAAAGGGAAAATGAAGTCATCCCATTCCAAATCAATTATGGTCTGACAGATAAGAAGAAGGACTTGTCGAAGATTAAATGTTTTCACTGTCACGAGCTGGGGCACTATGCCACGAAATGTCCGCACCAGAAGGCCGACAAGAAGCCCTCAAGAGGTGTTGAAATTTGCAACAAGAAACAATGAAATTGGCATCCATAAAGGAAAAAAACCGACCACATAACTGGTGTGGGATTCCAATCACACATGAGTGAGGAATTCAGTTACACATTAGTGGTAAATGTGGACATCTAATTTATTTATCCCTTAAATAAATTGTAATTTCATCTCATAACAACTTGTATTAATTAAATAAGCTAGAAAGATAGAGTTAGCTCAAGAATTTTGAGTTGAGGGTCTAAGATGAGGCATGTAGAGTGATTCTATTATTTTTTGGGTCCAGTTGGAGTTACTGCACTAGTGGGGTACATGTGTAATCAGTTAACTCAAATTAATTGAGTTAAAACCAGTTTAACTATTTCTAGCTGAGTGATGAGCTAGTGAGAGGTCTAGTGAATTAAATTATATTTAATTCACAAGTAGTGATCTATTAGATAACTGATGATTTACTATTATTAGCCACATGCATGTCAATTCTGATGACAACCCAGTTGAGACAGAGGTTAAAGGGAAGTTAACTATTAGTTGTATTATTAATGAATTGCCCAGGCGCAATTATAAAGTTAGAGGAAGGCTCATGAAGGATTTCACAATCAAGGAAGGTTGATTATCATATTTAATAAGGATTAATTGCCTAGGGATTGCGTGATCAAGGCTGGGTTAAGCAGGGGCTAAGAATTGGATAAGTGTTGTTCAATTTTTCCTAAGAATTTCTAGTCCGTTTTGAGCAGGATTAGGGTGAGACGATCGGTAGAGTGCAATATTTTCTCAATGTGAGAAAGCATTGTATTGTTTCATGATTATTTGACTATGTAAAATATATGATAGAGGGGTTTTGAGTAGGTTCTTTCCCCAAGAACATCTTGTGTTGTGTGATTGATAATTTCCTTTCTCTTACTTGCATGTGATTGAGCAATCATGTTTTATATTCCACAAATATAGTAGAAGGATTCAGTATCTTGTTTTAGTACATTACATGATCAGATTGAATCCATTGGCATAAGGTTTCTATATAATTTATACAAGAGTACCAGGAGATTAATCTCTTGTGTCATAAATTAATTTGGATTTCACCCTCATCACATGCATGGTGTCATTGGTGATGGGTTCTATGTGGTATCTGGATAATGGAGCCTCATTCCATATGACCGAAAAAAAAGAGTTCTTCAGCGACTTGGAGGAGAAGGACCTCCAGATGCACATCGAGATGGGAGATGATGGGAGGTATAGCACGACCAACATCAATAATATTTCCTTTCAGATGGATTTTTGTTCTCCTCTCACATTAAAAGATGTCATATATGTTCTTGGTTTGAAGAATAAATTAGTTTCAATTGCTATGTTAGAAAATCGCGACTTCGATGTGATATTTAGAAAAGGAAAGGTATTCCATCGTCACATAAGCACAAGATGGGTGAAGAATATTGAGGTTTGGGTAAAGAACCTATACAAATTGTATGTAGAAGATTGTGCTACCCTGAGCACGAAAGTAGAGAAGGTCGAGAACCGAGACATCAGTGAGTTATGGCATATAAGATTGGGCCATCTACACCACGAAGATTTGAAGATCATGTAGCATATTTCTACAAGACTTCCAAAGGGTGCACTTGAGACATGTGATACATGAAAAGGGTGTACATTGGGTAAGTACACCAAGCCCACCTTTCATGGTAAGGACAGTTGAGCGAAAGCAATCCATGAAAGAGTTCAATCAGATGTGTGTGGACCATTCTCGACAGCCTCCACGACCAAGCACATGTATTATGTGATTTTTTTTAGATGATTTTTCATACAAGTGTTAGATATTCTTCATGCAGAAGAAAGCCCAGACGTTCTCAAAATTTTTGTGAGTTCAAATCACTTTTTGAAAAATACACATGCACAAAAGTGAAGGCTCTTAGGAGTGACAATGATGGAGAATATGCGTTGAATGAATTCAAAAAATTCTGTGCATCAGAAGGCATTCAATGAGAGTTTATATCACCTCATGAACCCACAAAAAATATGGGGTTGTAGAAAGGAAGAAAAAAATCATTCGGGAGTTGCACAGATGATGTTACATACTTAGGGCCTACTGTTGCACTTGTGGGTGGAATCATGCAACATAGTTGTACATGTGCAAAACATAAGTCATCATCGGCTTCTCAAGATGAGTACACCAGAAGAATCCTTTTCCTATAAGAAACCAGATGTGGCACACTTTAGAATTTTTGGTTCATCAGTTTACTGTCATGTTACTAAGGATGCACGAAAAAATATAGAGCCAACAACTGAGTTGGGCATATTTTTGGGGTACGTTGATACACCTCACAACTATCGGTTGTACCTTCCTTCTCACAGGATAAAAATGTTTCATAGAGATGTGAAATTCAGTGAAGGAAATGCCACATGGCTTTTGTTGGAAATATTGTCATTGATGGAAATGGAGGCAGCAAAGACAGAGATAGAGACAGGCAGCAAAGAATCA
>CM076581.1:38367601-38447027 GCA_034641835.2 Pinus albicaulis | reverse complement strand
AACGAAGGAAGCAAAGGAAGATAGGCAGAGGCAGAGGCAGTGAATATAGAGGTAGAGTCGTTACATCAGAGGCAAAGGCAGAGGCAGAGTCATTATCACAGCAGGTTATCAGAGGTAGAGGCAGAGGCAGAGCCATTATCACAAGCAAAGGCAGAGCAGAAAATTCCGAGAATCGCTACCACAGCTGGAGGATACATAAACCCAATTCCGGGAATCGCTTACCCCAAGCGGAAAGTATATATATACAAACCTTATTCCGAGAATCATCACCCCAGGTGGAAGGATACACAAACAAATTCCGAGAATCGCTACCCCTGCTGGAAGATACACTAAGGATTGGAGCAGCAAAGTAAATATATATATAAATCTCATTCCGGGGATCATTACCTAGCTGGGCATTACATATAATATAAAATCTTATTCTGGGAATCATAACCCAAGCGGAAATGTATGCATATATATAAAATTTCGAGAATTTCCCGAGCCGGCGGATATATATATATGAACCTTAATTCCGAGAATCGCCCAAGCCGGAGGATATATATATAATTTCGATAATCGTGACCCAAAGGTCCAAACCATAGATATTTGTAATGGAGTGCTTTAATGGACAAAGAGCCAAAGGTATCAAAGCCTTATATGGTGGGACACTTTCCCAATCGCATCGGAGAAAAACTGTGAAGCGGAATATGTAAACAACAGAAAGTTGCGATTGCGATATAAGTCCAGACCCGATGGATCAATGAACCATAATTGATATATGTTTGAATTCCGGAAGCTTATATATATATGTAGCACATTACATATATTGTGCCTAATACACAAAGGTTCAAAGCATATATATTAATATGAAGCGCTTAATAAGTGAAAGAACCAAAGTACCATAAGGTGGGACCCTTTCCAATCGCATCAGAGAAAGGATTGGTAGCGGAACATATCAACAAGAGTTCCGATTGAGTTCCGGACTTGATGGGTGTATGAATTATGATTCAAATGTATTTGAAGTCCGACATAATCGCATCGGAACAGTCTAATCGCATCGGAGAAAAATTTGGCAACGGATCATATAAACAAAGACTTGCAATTGCGATTGAAGCCTGGACCCGATGGGCTTATAAACTATGATTAAAAAATGTTTGAGCTCCAGTTCCAATCGCATCAGAAAAATGCAGTGAACAGTGGTCAATCGCATCGGACAAAAGCAAAACATCAGAGCATGACAATAAAGGATTGCGATTGCGATTGAGTTCTGGACCCGATGGGTCTATAAATTATGATTTTATTTGTTTGAGTTCCAGTTCCAATCGCATCGGCAGAATGCAGTGAATAGTGGTCAATCGCATAAAAAAAAAGGGCATCAGAACATGCAAATGGAATTTGCGATTGCAATTAATCGCAATCGGAAGTATTTGTAAAGCTATTCATCGCATCGCATCAATTCAATCGCATCGGAGTGAATGCAGGGCAGCGGGACTTGCAACTAAAAGTTGCGATTGCGATCAATCGCATCAGAAGAAGTCGAGGAGTAGCATATCGCATCGGATAACGTGGTAGGTGGGCTTGAAATGGATTTTATATGATTAAACAGGTTTTATAACTACACCGAGAATTAATTGAAGTCATATTAAAAAAGGCAGTTTGTATTAAAATGTGCCGCGTGGTCTGTGAACCCATGGGCCTCGGCTTAAGGTGGAGGGTGATTATTAATATGAGACAATTGCGATGTGTGCAATTGTATCGGGCCATAAAACAAAGGCCGTGGTGAATGTATGTTCCGCTTGCGGAACTCACCACATCAACAAGACACTTGCTGTGTAAAGGGTTTGAATGTGCCCAGATTTAATGTCAGCAGTTACATAAATACAGGAGTTACGCAGCAGCCATAAACAGAATGGCATACAGAGGAAAGAAAGGGACAAACATAGTCAAAGAAAAGAGAAATGCGTAGCGAGCCAAAAGAGGTTGAATGAGTGAGCTGTAATTTTCATTGTAATTGAGTGTAAATGTTTTTTTAATTGATTTATATTGTTGTGATGCATTGGAAAGTCTCCGGAAGAGAACAAATATCCCACTGTAATGTTAAATTTACCTACAATTATATTTATTGAATAAATAGATAAAAGGAATGAAAAGACAGAAGCCAAAGAGTCATGACTGTTCACTCCAAATTCTTTGTGAAATACAAATAGTCATGTGAGGAACTCTATAAATAATATCAACTGGATATGCATAAGAGAGAGAGAGAGAGAAAATATAGAGAATGCAGAGTATAGAAGAGTAAGTCAGAGAAGATTAAGAAAACAAGAGCAGAAAGATATGCTACAAAACATAGCTGATATCTGAGGTAAATCAACAAACATTCAGTTTGATAAATTGAGGAAGTTGGAGCTTCCCTATCAAGTTGCAGCTTGATAGCTTTCAGTTGTAGCTGACTGAGGTTGGAGCCTCCTGTAGGTTGGTGCCTGCAGAAAATTGAAGGGAGTTGGTGCTTCCTTGCAAGTTGTTGCTTGCAGAATTGAGGTTGGATCCTCCTGTAGGTTGGTGCCTGCAGAAAAACAGTGGTGAGAGGGAGTTGGAGCTTGCCTTTGCATCACAACAATAATAAGATGTGGTTTTCTCCCTTTATGGGTTTACACTTATATCTGGTGTCTCTGTGCATGATGTTTATGTGTTGATCTGATTTATATCATCTGCTTAATACCTGCTGCTCTCATATTAAGTCTAATGTTATATTATATTAATATTTGCTGCTCACATTCTAAGATTTCTCACATATTAAGTTGGACATAAATGAAGGTTTAAATAAGGTTTAATGAAAAGTTTTAAAAGACGATGAATATGTTAAACTGATTCACCCCCCCCCCCCTCTTAGTTTAACTAAGGGTTAAACAATTGGTATCAGAGTGGGTTCCTTTGTACAAGTTTAACAACTGAAAGGAGATCCTAGGTTCTCAAGATGGCTAGTAAAGAAGGATGTTCAACCAATAAAGCCCCTTTTTTCACTGGTGCAAATTATGCTTTCTGGAAAATCAGAATGAGGACATACATAATGTCTCTAGGAATAGAAGTCTGGGCTGCTGTGGAATATGGATATGCCCCAAAGGCAACTGACTCAGAGAAATAAACCAAACAAGATTTTGTAGCTAACGCAAAAGCCATGAATGCTATCTTGAATGGATTGTGTGAAGCAGAGTTTATTAAAGTAATGCACAAAGACACTGCCAAAGAAATGTGGGATACTCTGGAGAACATCCATGAGGGAGACATGAAAGTAAAGACTGCCAAACTTCAAGTCTATAGAGCCCAGTTTGAGAACTTAAGAATGAATGATGATGAAGACATTTCCAGTTTCTTCCTAAAAGTTGCAGAAATTGTTAACAATATGAAAGCTCTTGGGGAAACCATGCCAGAATGTATAATTGTGCAGAAGATTCTAAGATCTCTCCCATCCAGATTTAATCCCAAGGTGTCTGCAATAGAAGAAACAGCTGATTGGGAGACCTTGACCATGAATCAGCTACTTGGAAATTTAACAACATATGAGATGAGACTCCCACAGAAGAAGCCAAGTACGAGAGAGGTAGCCTTTAAAACAGAAAAGAAGAAAGAAGAAGAGGAAGACACATGCTCTTGCTCGGATGAAGAAGAGGCAAAGTTTGTCAAGAAATTGGATAGAGGCTCAGGTAAATACAAAGGTAAAATTCCTTTCAAATGCTTTAAATATGTAAGAGTTGGACACTATGCTGCTAAATGTCCTCACAAGAAAGTAAGAAATCAGGCTCAAGAGTCAGAGAAAAACACATCAAAAAACTGGCAGAAAGGAAATAAGTTCAGCAGAAAATCCTTCTATGCTCAACAAGGTAGCGATACATCTGAAGATTCAGATGAACCCTCAAGTGAAGAAGGAACCTCTGAATTCTTATTGATGGCCATAGAATAACTTGAAGGAATCCTACTAGAAGATGAAGAAGAAGAAGGGGAAGTCGACCTTGAGGGGGAGCTAAGAAGTGCTCTGGAGGAGATTGACAAACTCAAACTGAAGTGCAGAAAACAAAAGGAAATTCTCCTCAAGTATGTACGACAAGAACATAATTCAGAAGTCTTAAAGCAGCTAAAGATAGAGCTTGAAAAAGCCAAGAAGATAGAGGACATGTTACTTAAGCAAATCAAAAAGAAAACTCAAGAACAAGAGAAGTTGGAAGAAGAAGTAGTATGTCTCAGGAATAAATTAGAAAATGCTCAAAGGAAAGTGGTTATAAATTCTTCTCAAACAACAAGCTCTAGTAAGTTGAATGCAATTTTGGTTGCTCAAAGATCTCCCATGATAAAAACTGGAATAGGCTATGAAGGAGAATCAAGTAAAAGCAAAGAAAAGGTTGACAGAGAGATTATTTTTGTAAAAGCAAAGAAGAATGATGAAGCAGCTCAAACAATTCCTACAAAAGAAGAAGCCTGTAATAAGGAAGACAAAGATCAGAAGAAACCACTAGTAGGAAAGAATGTAATAAATACTAAGACCCCTGAGTATGTAAATTTTGGAAACCATCAAAGGAGATTCTTCCCTCCTATGAAGAATACCAACTGTTATGCTTGCCACAAGCTGGGACAGATTGTTGCATATTGTCATGCAAAGAGGAGTAATTCAAATCAACAAAAGATGCAAACATTGAAGAGACTATCTCAAGCAAACAAATGGAAGAGACAACCTTACATCAGGTATGCAAATAGTTTCTATGGTTACTGTTTTTATTGTAAGGAATTTGGTCATAAAATCATTGAGTGTAGAAAGTATGGACAAAGATTGATGTTTAACACCTCAATGAAGTTTATGAATCAAAGAAATTATGTTCATACTCATAATTCTACAAAAATTATGATCAAATGTTGTGTATGCAATCAAGTTGGACATATGCCTTCCAAATGTCCTCTAAGAAGATGTAATTCATCACCTCACAAAAGATACCAAATAAAAGGGTGCCTCTAGTGGATAAAGAAGGTGAATAAATGTGACTTGGCTATAACTACTCAAGATTTGAAAAGTCAATGGTATTTGGACAGTGGCTGCTCTAAACACATGACAAGAGACAAAAGCAAGTTTATAACTTTTGATGAAAAGAAATCTGGCAATGTTACTTTTGGCAATGATAAATCAAGTAAGATCAAGGGAAAAGGCTCAGTTAGCATAGACAATGGCAGAGGAAAGGCCCAAGATGTACTATTTGTAGATGGGCTGAAAGCAAATTTGCTAAGTGTCAGTCAGATGTGTGACAAAGGCTATGAAGTTCTTTTTAGAGCACAAGACTGTGAAGTCAGATCAAGCACCACAGGTAAGACTTTGCTCAAAGGAGTTCGAACAGAGAGTAATGCTTACATTGTGAAAGAGGAAGATGAAGCATGTCATCTTAGCAAACTAGAAGAGTCATGGTTATGGCATAAAAGGTTGGGACATCTCAGCTTCGATCACATAATCAGCCTAAGCAAGAAGAAAGCTATCAGAGACATGCCAGAAATAAAGAGGCCTTCTAATACCATATGCAAATCATGTCAATTAGGCAAACAGACTTGCACATCCTTCAAGGCCAAAGATGAGTTATCAACAAGAAGACCTCTACAACTTGTGCACATGGATCTGTGTGGACTTGCAAGAACTAAAACTCCAAGTGGTGAATCCTACTTTATGCTAATAATAGATGATTTCTCCAGAATCACATGGGTTTCTTTTCTCAAGAATAAATCAGAAGCTCTAGAAAAATTTAAGATCTTCAAAGCATTAGCAGAAAATCAAACAGGATGCAAGCTGAAATGCATCAGATCAGACAGAGGAGGTGAATTCACAGATTATGAATTTGTTGACCTATGCAATGAACATGGGATAAAGCAAAAATTTACTATTTCAGGAACACCTCAGTAAAATGGAGTAGCAGAGAGACAAAACAGGTCTGTACAGAAAATAGCCAGAGCCATGATGCATGAAAATAATATTCCTCAAACCTTCTGGGCAGAAGCAGTACACACAGCGGTGCATATCCTTAATAAAGCTTACTTAAGGCCAAGCAGTGACAAGAATCCCTATGAACTATGGCATGGGAAACCAGCTTCAATCAAACATTTTAGAATCTTTGGAAGCAAGTGTTACATAAAGAATAATGATGAAAATCTTGGGAAATTTGATGTAAGAGCATATGAAGGGATATTTCTAGGATATGCATCCAAAATTAAAGGGTACAGGTGCTACAACAAGACTCTTCGAAAAATAGTAGAATGCATTGATGTGAGATTTGATGAAGAACTTCCAAACAATACAAGAGATATATACTGCTACAGTCCATCAGACAACCATGAAGAATAAAACCAAGATGATGAGGAAACAAGCAAGACAATAGAAGATACAGAGCTGAGTTCTAAAGCTCCCTCAATATATTCTCAGAAGAACCATCTTGAAGATTAGATCATTGGAGACAAGAGAGTAGGGGTCCAAACAAGAAGGCAGCTAACAGAACAAACTGAAGAGGTATACATAGTCATGTTGTCACAAATAGAGCCAAACAAATTTGAAGATGCCAGCAAGGACAAGTCTTGGGTAAATGCTATGAATAAAGAATTGGACCAAATTGAGAAAAAAAATACCTGGGAATTAGTTCCTAGACCCATTGAGAAAAATGTCATAGGCTTAAAATGGGTATTCAAAAACAAAATGAATGAGCAAGGACAAGTAATCAGGAATAAAGCCAGACCGGTCTGCAAAGAATATTCACAAATCGAAGGAATTGATTACAATGAAACATTTGCCCATGTAGCCAGAATGGAAGCCATCAAAATGTTTCTGGCCTTTGCTTGCTACCAAAACTTCAAAGTATATTAAATGGATGTAAAATCTGCATTTCTGAATAGAGACTTAGAAGAAGAATTCTACATGGAACAATCAGAAGGCTTCTCATTGACAGACAAAGAAGACTATGTGTGCAAACTGAAGAAGGCTCTATATGGACTGAAACAGGCTTCTCGTGCTTGGTACTCAAGACTGGATAAATATTTGCAAAAACAAGGCTTTAAGAGAGGCAGAGTAGACAACAATCTATACATAAAAGCCCATGAAAATGAACTCCTGATTTTTGTGGTACATGTTGATGACATTATGTCTGGAAGCAATAGAGAAGAACTAGCAAAAGGGTTTGTTGATGAGATGAAAACAGAGTTTGAGATTTCCATGATTGGAGAACTCAGTTTCTACTTAGGACTTCAAATTCAGCAAAATAACACAGGCACATTCATCTCACAGGAAAAATACTTAAAATAAATGCTGAAAAAGTTCAAAATGGAGGACTGCAAACCTGTGTCAACTCCCATGATCACGGGATGCAAGCTGTGTGCTGATGGCGGATGCAGCCAGATATAGATAAAAAATTCTACGAGATCCATGATAGGGAGCCTATTTGTACTTGTGACATCAAGACCAGACATCATGCTAGCAGTAGGACTAGTCGCTAGATATCAAGCAACACCTAAATAGAATCATCTTCTGGCAGTAAAAAGAATATTCAGATATCTACAAGGAACAGCAGTATATGGACTTTGGTATCCAAAAAGAAAAAAATTCACTTTGACGGCATACACAGATGCAGATTGGGGCAGCTGTGTGGATGACAGGAAGAGTACAAGTGGAGGTGCATTCTATCTAGGAGAAAGTCTGGTGGCATGGTTAAGCAAGAAACAAACATCTATCTCTCTGTCTACAACAGAAGCAGAATATATAGCAGCAACAGCATGTTGTACACAAGTCATGTGGATGAAGCAAACTCTTCAAGACATTAAGGTAAGCATTGATGAACCTATCTCAATCAAATGTGATAATACAAGTGCTATAAGTATATCTAAAAACCCTGTGCTTCACTCTAAAACTAAACTAAACATATCCCAATCAAGTATCATTTTCTTCGAGAACAAGTGGCTCAGAAGATAGTAAAGCTGGAGTATGTGCCAACAAAAGAACAGACAGTAGACATATTTACCAAACCGCTTGCCAGAGAACCATTTGAATATTTGAGAGACAAATTAGGGGTAGTATCTGTAGATGATATTCTCTAATATGAAGAGAAATCATAGCTTCAGGGGGAGAACATAAATGAAAATATCATTCCCAGGGGGAGATCAACCAGCAAGGGAAGCATGAAAAAAGGTCCTTAGTATCAAAAGGATTATGGCAAGAATACATTCAGCGTAAAAGAATCAATAAAAAGGCAAAAGGATTAGTGGCACAGCGGAAGAGTGGTGAACCCGACATGAACCGAACACAGAAGAGTGGTGAACCTGATGTAAATCTAATCCAAAGGTTGAAGCGACAGCGTACAAAGTCAGAAAATTCTAGAGAAAGAAAATGCACGAAATCGCAGGATCAAAGAATAGAAACTACACTAAGAATTCAAACCCCTTGCCATTGATGTCAAAGGGGGAGGAAGAGCAAGCAACATCGGGAAGAGCGAGGAAAACGGAAAAGTATATTATCGATGAGGCTTGTTGGAAATATTGTCATTGATGGCAATGGAGCGTAAAGATAGAGACGAGAGACGGGGAAGCAAAGAAGAAGCAAACGAAGGAAGCAAGGAAGATAGGCGGAGGCAAAGGCGGCGAATATAGGCGGAGGTCGTTATATCGGAGGTAGAGGCGGGCGAGCCGTTATCACGACGAGGTTGCGGGGCGGAAGCGGGCGAGGAGGGAGAATCACAAGCGAGGAGCGAGGAGCAGAAAATTCCGAGAATCGCTACCACATGCGGAGGATACATAAGAACGGATGCAGGAATCGCTTACTGACGGCAAGTATATATATATATATATATATATATATATTATATACAAACCTTATTCCGAGAATCATTACCCCAGGCGGAAGGATACACAAACAAATTCTGAGAATTGCTACCCTCGCTGGAAGATACACTAAATATTGGAGCAGGAAAGTAAATATATATATAAATCTCATTCTGGGGATCATTACCCAGCCGGGCGTTACATATAATATAAAATATTATTCCGGGAATCATAACCCAAGCAGCAATTTATGCATATATATAAAATTCTGAGAATTTCCCAAGCCGGCAGATATATATATATGAACCTTAATTCCGAGAATCGCCCAAGACGGAGGATATATATATAATTTCGAGAATCGTGACCCAAAGGTCCAAACCATAGATATTTGTAATGGAGCACTTTAATGGAAAAAGAGCCAAAGGTATCAAAGCCTTATATGGTGGGACCCTTTCCCAATTGCATCGGAGAAAAACTGTGAAGCGGAATATGTAAACAACAGAAAGTTGCGATTGCGATATAAGTCCGGACCCGATGGATCAATGAACCATAATTGATATATGTTTGAATTCTGGAAGCTTATATATATATGCAGCACATTACATATATTGTTCCTAATACACAAAGGTTCAAAGCATATATATTAATATGAAGCGCTTAATAAGAGAAAGAACCAAAGTACCATAAGGTGGGACCCTTTCCAATCGCATCGGAGAAAGGATTGGCAGTGGAACATATCGACAAGAGTTCTGATTGAGTTCCGGACCCGATGGGTGTATGAATTATGATTCAAACGTATTTGAAGTCCGGCATAATCGCATCGGAACAGTCTAATCGCATCGGAGAAAAAGTTGGCAGCGGATCATATAAACAAAGACTTGTGATTGCGATTGAAGCCCGGACCCGATGGGCTTATAAAATATGATTAACAAATGTTTGAGCTCCAGTTCCAATTGCATCAGCAAAATGCAGTGAATAGTGGTCAATCGCATCGAACAAAAGCAAAACATCAGAGCATGACAATAAAGGATTGCGATTGCGATTGAGTTCCGGACCCGATCGGTCTATAAATTATGATTCTATTTGTTTGAGTTCCAGTTCCAATCACATCGACAGAATGCAGCGAACAGTGGTCAATCGCATCAGAAAAAGGGCATCGAAACATGCAAATGGAATTTTCGATTGTGATTAATCGCAATCGGAAGTATTTCTAAAGCTATTCATCGCATCGCATCAAGTCAATCGCATCGGAGTGAAAGCAGGGCAGCGGGACTTGCAACTAAAAGTTGCGATTGCGGTCAATCGCAATAGGAAGAAGTCAAGGAGTAGCATATCGCATCGGATAACGTGGTAGGTGGGCTCGAAAGTGATTTTATATGATTAAACAAGTTTTATTACTACACTGAGAGTTAATTGAATTCATATTTTAAAAAAAGGCAGTTTGTATTAAAATGTGCTCCGTGGTCTGTGAACCCACGGGCCTCGGCTTAAGGTGGAGGGCGATTATTAATATGATACAATTGCGATGTGTGCAATTGTATCGGGTCGTAAAACAAAGGCCGTGATGAATGTATGTTCCGCTTGCGGAACTCACCACATCAACAAGACACCTGTTGTGTAAAGGGTTGGAATTTGCCCAGATTTAATGTCAGCAGTTACATAAATACAGGAGTTACGCAGCAACCATAAACAGAAAGGCATACAGAGGAAAGAAAGGGACAAACACAATCAAATAAAAGACAAATGCGCAGCTAGCCAAGAGGCCGAATGAGTGAGCTGGAATTTTCATTGTAATTGAGTGTAAATGTTTTTTTAATTGATTTATATTGTTGTGATGCATTGGCAAGTCTCTGGAAGAGAAAAAATATCCCACTGTAATGTTAAATTGATACCTACAGTTATATTTATTGAATAAATAGATAAAAGGAATGAGAAGACAGAAGCCAAAGAGTCATGATTGTTCAATCCAAATTCTTTGTGAAATACAAACAGTCATGTGAGGAACTCTATAAATAATATCAACTGGATATGCATAAGGAGGTTAGAGAGAGAAAATATAGAGAATGCAGAGTATAGAAGAGTGAGGAAGAGAAGATTAAGAAAAGAAGAGCCGAAAGAGATGCTACAGAACAGAGCTGATATCTGAGGTAAATCAGCAAACATTCAGTTTGATAAATTGAGGAAGTTGGAGCTTCCCTATCAAGTTGCAGCTTGATAGATGTCAGTGGTAGCTGACTGAGGTTGGAGCCTCCTGTAGGTTGGTGCCTGCAGAAAATTGAAGGGAGTTGGTGCTTCCTTGCAAGTTGTAGCTTGCAGAATTGAGGTAGGAGCCTCCTGTGGGTTGGTGCCTGCAGAAAAACAGTGGTGAGAGGGAGTTGGAGCTTGCCTTTGCATCACAACAATAATAAGATGTGGTTTTCTCCCTTTATGGGTTTCCACTTATATCTGGTGTCTCTGTGCATGATGTTTATGTGTTGATCTGATTTATATCATCTACTTAATACCTGCTGCTCTCATATTAAGTCTAATGTTATATTATATTAATATTTGCTGCTCACATTCTAAGATTTCTCACATATTAAGTTGGACATAAATGAAGGTGTAAATAAGGTTTAATGAAAAGTTTTAAAAGATGATGAATATGTTAAACTGATTCACCCCCCCCTCTCATTTTAACTAAGGGTTCAAAATTCACTTGAGAGGAAGCTTCAAATGCATGTAGATGAGGAGTGCTTAGCTCCAAAAGAAGAACCTCAAGATGTGAAGCAACCACAAGAAGAGGAGCAGAGAGTGGAAGCACCCATCCATGCATAGACATCCAGAGACGCAAGGAAGCACGCCAGAGAGTATGATAGGTTTATGCATGTTACTAGAGAATGTGGCAGAACTCGCATCATAACGCAGGTAGATAAGGTCCCCAGATTAGTACACTAGCTACATGGATCTTATAAGCAAGAGTGTAGAGACTGAGCCATCCTCATTCGAGAAAGCAGTGCAACAAAAAATATGGGTTGATGCCATGTTAGAGGAGTATGAATCCCTTATCAGAAACAATGCATGGGAAGTTGTCCCAAGATCGAAGGAGAAGTCAGTTGTGGGATCTAGGTGGATCTACAAGGTGAAGCAAGCAACAAATGGGAGTGTCAAGAAACACAAGGCCAAATTTGTGGCCAAGGGGTTCTCTCAGGTGGAGGGAATAGATTCTGAGGATACCTTTGCTCCAGTATCAAGGTACTCTTCAATCATACCTATTCTTTCAATTTCAACACATATGGGACGGAAAATACATCATATGGATGTAAAGACCACTTTCCTCAATAGAGTGACTGAGGAAGAGGTGTACATGGAGCAACCAGAAGGATTTTAAACCTTTGACAAAGAGTCACATGTCTTTAGACTCAAGAGAGCGCTATATGGATTGAAACAATAACCCCATTCTTGATACACCATGATCAACAACCATTTCACCAAGTTGGGCTTCACCAAAAGTGAAGCATATGGAAACCTTTAACATATTGTGGTTGAAGGTAAATTATTGATTATAGTATTATATGTCGATGATTTAATTCTAATAGGTGATGAGAAGCTGATAAATTCTTGAAAAGAATATTTGGTAAGAGAATTTGAGATGAAAGACACAGGGATTTATTGAGGCCCCGAAAATCGGTGCAACAACATCAGGGAAAACCATATGGTTGGGGACTTGAAAACCATCCCTTTTCCATTTGGAATGGTGGCTCCGACTAGATTTGTGGGACCAGTTTCCCAATTTAATATAGTTTGAGTGAATGGATGGTTTGATCTCTAAATGGAATTTTATATATGGAATTATAATCAAGCTTGCAACAAATAGTAAATATATTTGTTTATATATATATATATCTAAATCTATCTCTATCTATCTCGGGATGAAACTTTTTTCTTGTGTGATCTAAAGAAATAATATTTCAATGAGTGCAAATAAAGATCATACTTTCATTAAGAGATATGAAAAACAAATAAGATAAATTGATTTAATTAAGAAGTTAATTAAATCAATTTGATGAAGCTTATATCGCAACTTTTACGAAATGCATGTATTGTATATGCATATAAATGACAACAAAATAACACGTTCAAAAGTGAATTGAAGTCAAAATGTATTCAAACAAATATATAAAAAAACACATAATGAGATCAATGAAAAATTTCTCATTTGAAAACTTAAATAAAACACATAAGATAAAATTACCATATATATATATATATATATATACTCAGTTCATTTGAGAAACAATTCTCAGTCGAGCCTTTTCCATTCAGAAAACATTAAGAGTACAAAAGTGCATCATTAGTAAAGTTTTCTTTTCCAAAATTTCAGGATCCCTTCTTAAAATACATGAAGGGGTTTAAATACAAAACTAATAAGTCTTAAATTGTCATTACAATAAAAACTGAGGAGGTTTCAAACAAATCTCCTTAAAGTAAGTAAAATAAAAACAGAAACATAAATTAAAGGGGTGATTTGTTGGTGGATTGTCCTGCCGCCCCTTCTTCCATTTTCTCCTTGAGTTGAAGAATATTAAGCATATGCTGAACCTCTGGAGGTTGGCCTGGCCTAATGCGTAGGTGTCCAGTAAAAAAAATATCAGATAATGGAGGTAGCATGTATGAAGACGTATCTGTAAGACAACGAAGCATGAGCCATTGGCTATGAGGCTTCACTAGATATCTACGATATCTTTCCCAATCTAACTTTTATAGCTTCTTGATGTGCTCCTCTTTCAGTTTTGACACTTCCTTCCATTGCCTTATCAAATATTTTACCAAGGGTAATGCACCAGGAGGACATCTATCTATTAGATTTGCTGCGATCAGGTTCTGGCTGACAGTTTCCACAATGTTTATGGCGATGTCTTTAGCTCTGGTTATTTCCCTTTCTGATTTCTTTAGTTGTATATCCCAATCCGTGAACAATATTTTTTTCTTTGATTCTTCAATTCTAGGCAGGTTGACCTTTCGGCCATCAGAGGAATCCTTCTAGGTAACAAATTGGGATACCTTCTCATAAATGTCATCAAAACTAATTCTCATGTCAGAAATGCGATTCACAAGTGAATCACTCTGCTCACATAATTCAAGAATGATGGTTAATTTATGAGAAAATACGAACTGTTTCTGTAACAATAAGGTGTTCATTATAAAGATTCTTTCCTAAATTCATCAATCTTTGGAACATATTTCATTTGCTCCATGGAGAGTTGTAATTGATGAATATGAGCATCCTTAGAACTAATTTCACCTTGATGTTGAATCTTCAGTTGATGCAAGCTCTCTTGTAGTTGTGCAATTTGTACTTGTAGATGCTGACTAACACTCAACTTTTTTTCTTGTAACTCTATCTCTAGTTGAAGTATCTTTTCATCTTTTTGCTTTACCAGTTGATGAATTTATGATGCCTTGTCAATAGTTGCAGATGCATAAGATCCTGCAAACTGTGATAATCGAGTTAGATCCTGTGAAGGATGTGACTCGGTGTCTTTCCAAACAATTTCCATTGACATATCTTCTTGAGTGAGAGTCTGGGTATGTTCCGTTCTTCTCCTTTTCTTCTGCCTGCTAACAACTTCTTTGTGCCTAGGACTATAAAATATATCTAAAGGAGGTATTTATTGAATATTTAAACTAATTTCAGAGGTTGGGAAGGTCAAGATTTATTCCATTCTCTCAGTACTTATCATTTTTTCAGAGGTCCCAACAGTAAATGGGTCCTCACTTGTAGAAGGGGCAGTTTGTAAATTCTGCTATTGGTCAGTAATCATGGCTGCCTGTTCTTCTTGGAGTTTGAGGTCAAATTTTTTCTAGACATCTTTGAGATTGCTGGGGAAATCTAGATCTATTGTTTTAACCTCAACTGAATTCTCTTGATCTAATGTATTAAGGACTTCAATATCCTTAATAACTAATTCATTTTCTTTTTGAGTCATGGTTTGAGAGACATCCAAGATCTTGAGTGGAATTATCTCCAATATCTTGTTCCTGTATTGTTGAAAATTTAATAATTGTGATGGGTGAAGGCATAAATTTTCCAACTTCTTAACTGCAGCATAGTTTTCCACAAACTCAAACAAGTCATCAAAATCATCATCTTCGTGCACAAAGGGTCTGATTTTTACTTGAGTAGTGAAGTTATTGGCCACTTTCAGGGGATCATATTTCGTATTTGGAATTGTAAACAATTTAAAACAATCTATTTGACCAATTTCCAGTATAGCATGCTTGTAGTTGTCTAGTCCATACACACCACAGTTAATTGGAAAGGAAGGCCATAATGCCTTCTTGGCTTCTTTCAAAAATCCGGTCAGACCATTTCCCACAGATTGGTATGCAATTTCTCTTGCGAGAAGTTTACCAAGAACATACAGTGGTAAGACATGTGGATGAGCTAGGCTCCCAAATACTTGTACATAGGTGAATGACTCCTCACCAAACCACTTTCCTATAGAAGAAAATTCGGCTTGGGCTTCTTTGGAAATTTTGGGGGCTTTCTCATTAAAAACAACTTCAAAAAGGGGTAGTATGACTCCATGACAGATTCCGTAAAAATTATTTTAATATTTGGACTCCTAGAGAATACTATGAAATACATGAATGAGAAGGGGATCTTGGGTAGTCCATTCCCAGCCCATGGCTAGAAAATATGATGTAAAACATACAACATCCATAAATAACCACTCATGTAAAATGGAGGAATTTCTTTAGAAGAGATAGAGTGATTATTTCTGTACTCTAAAATTTGGGTGGTAATATTATTTGAAAGAATATTTCCCTAATCTATAACATAAGCGTCAGCTGCTGCTTCCATAGGGGGAACCCATTCTACTGAGAATCTAGTTGTGTCTGACTGACCAAAAAGTATAGACATCACAATTGAGATATAGCAATATGGACTAGCAAGAGAATCAATAGAATACATACCCTTTTCATCGTTCTTGTGTTTGTTAGGATTACTCCTCCATTGCTTTATTGGTGCTGATTTGAGCTCATTTTCCTTAGCGAATTTTGCAAGGAATTCTTTATCATAAATCTTACCTGGGTCTAGAAGATGGTACATTTTCTTTAGGTCTTCCGCCTTAAAGGAACCAATCATTGTTCCTCTACTGGTATGGAAATTTTTGTCCCCGATATTAAGATTTTCGATAATCCACCTCACCATATCAGTATATGGTCGTATCTTGGGCCTCGTTGCAATTCGGTGAGGAAATGAATTAGCTACATCTCCAATCATAGATTTAGAAGAATTTGTGGCATATGCTATTGCTTTTGTCTAAATTTTGTGTGTTTTCTCGTCTTCAAATAGCTTATACATAGATTCCCATAGAGAATATCTGCTTTCAGTTCCACAAGTCGTATCTGTGAACATGGGAAACATCTATGTTCTCTTTGAAGTAGTAGGCACAAGATTAACAAGAGCCATATGCTTCTTTTGTTTCTTCAAAGCCTTAGACATTTCAGAAGAACTTTGATTACTCGAACTTGCCTATAAATAAGTAAAAAAGAGTAAGTGGGAAGTAGGAAAATTTGAGTTTTACAATACGCACAAATACCGTAGTAAATAGAAACATTGAAAATGGATGAGACTTCGCATGCTGATGGGATATGAATTGAATGCTCGTGGAAGGGAAATGAATATGGTGGTATGGGTGGTAAAAACATTAATTTACGACATTAATAACTTATATGGATTATCATTCCATTATAATCATTTCTCAATTACAAACAGATCTATCACATTACATCATGAATCGTGCATAATCTCTTCATTAAATACTGACGAGCTAGCATTTCTGCTAATTGCATCATCGCAATCGCAATATCGGCGAGGTTAAAAACATGCAATATATTTTTGTGTAATGGGAGTGCGATATGCAATGTGATCGCTATGATCGCATCGATGATTATGAGCAGTAACAAAAATAACATGGTTGAGTTATTTGTGATAATGCGATGTGATATGCTTTATCACATCTACAAGTAAGAGCAGGAGAAAATGAGAGTGTCGAGAGAAATTGTGATTTGCGAAATGCGATTTATCTGATATGGAAGAATTCGGTCCATGCGGTATCTTTTATTGGATTTAACTTAAAAATATGGATTTTTCCTCATATAAAATCATTTTAGTAATATTCATTGCATCACAAAAATGTTTTAACTCATTATTTTCGTTATGTAAATGATTTTGCGATTTATGAAATGCGATTTATCTCCGTTTAAGCATTTGGAAAGCTAATTATTAATTTTTTCATCCCTTTTTAACCCCTATTCCTATAAAAGGAAATATTCTTAGGTTTTATTTGTTCAAACTTTGAAAATTAAAAGGGTCCCCATTATTTTTTAAGGTAAATATGGCTTAAAATAATGGGGGTTGTTGATTTATACAACAATATCTTGCATTATTTCTTTGGTTTGGAAATTTGGAAAAGAGATGGGGAACTGTTTGTCTCTCAGGGAAAGTACGACAATTAGATACTAAATAAGTGTCACATGGAGAGAAAAAAAACCATGGAGACTCATCTAGCAGGGAATTGGAGGAAGGAATATTCTACTTCAGGTGAAGTGGTAGACGCTACCATTTACAGGTAGCTTGTGGGTTCACTTATGTACTTGGTGAACACACGACCAGACATATGTATGTGGTAAACCATAGTCAAGAAATTCTTAAGCCAAGCAAGCTCTATTGGAAGGCAACCAAAAATGTGTTGACATACCTCAGAGGCACCACTTAGTTTGGTATTTGGTACATACATACAGATGGAGTGAAGCTTCGAGGCTTCACATATGCATATTTGGCAGGGATTACATCTAATAAGAAGAGCACATCAGGGGGCATATTTAGTATTGGGCCAACAAGAGTTTCCTAGTATAGTAAGAAGAAGATATCAGTTGCATTTAGTTCAACAGAAGCATAGTACATGGTTGCTAGTCAAGCAACTTGTGAGGCTATCTAGATGAGAAAGATCCTTGTTGGGTTGTTTCGTCAACACATGGATCCTATGGTTATTTAATGTGACAACCAGAGTTGCATCAAACTCTCGTTTAATCCAATTTTCATGAAAGGTACAAGCATATCGACATTCAGTATCACCATATTAGAGATTGTGTGTAGAGGTAGATTATGATGCTAGAGTACATTCCTACAGAGGAAAAAGATGCAGACACCTTGACAAAGGCACTATCAAGAGGAAAATTTGAGTTCCATAGAGGTAGGACCAAGGTATTAGATAATCCCTTTCTTGTGGAGAGCGAGTGTTGAAAATGGCACCAAGAAAGGATTCTAATTTAATTTTCCATTGAATTAAATTAGAATAAAAGTGTAATTCCACATCACAAGACAACTTGTACGAGTTAATTAAGTTAGTATGACCGAGTTGGTTCAGTTGATTCGAGTTGAGTGTCTAACTTGAGTCATTTAGAGTGTCTCCTACAAAATAGGATCCATGGTTGAGTTTATTTTGAGTTGTAATTAATTAACTTAGTTTATATAAGTTAAAATCAGTTTAACTAGTTCTAAGTGATGGAGGTGTTAGAAATATGTAATTTCCTTTAGGATGAAAAAGGATTGCAAAGCTAACCACATACCACTTTTAGGATAGAATCTAGCCCTTCTAGCCTTGGAGAGGGATCTCTCACTAAGGTTTTCTCAGTAATTATATGATTTAATAATTTCAAATCTTAGGCTAGTTATGAGGATCAAAGATCAAGTTGGTTTCAATGTTTTGCAGGCATGTGGGAGAAGACGCATCCATTGGGCATGGAGTCACACTCTGATAATGGTTTCAAGTGAATAAGGGAGAATGAGGTGATTTAAGCCAGGGAAAGATAGGCACTTTTCTCGTATTTTAACTTGATTTGTTGTAGATAGGTCAAGTGAAGAGTTGTGAGAATGAAATGTAGAGCATCAGATCACAAGATGAATTCTAAGTGCCATTAAGAGGAAAAAGAAACACAAATTGTTCAGCTTACGTAAAATAGAGCACAATAATGAATTTTGAAATATTTACTTTTAAGCCAAACATGAAAACATGTATTTAAATCATGGAACTGACAAGAAATGATTCACAATACTAAAGACCACATTACCAGCAAGGTATGTCACATGAATCCCTGTTAAACCACTCCAACCTTCTTCTATTCACTTGAAAAACTGATTGAGTACAAAATAGTTGTCTCTTTCCACACACTGGCTAAAAACCCATTTACTATGATATTTACATGTTATATACATCAAAAAATTTCAATGCCACGTAGCAGGATCAAAATTTTCAAAGGAAAACCTGTCATATGCTAGATACATGGAATTTACACCTGCTATGATGAAAAATAGGAACTAATTACCTAATACAAATCTTAACTGAGTACATCATCAAGGAATTTAATTTGCACAATAGTGCATAACTACATCATCCTAAATCTCTAAGAAACATGTCATTAGGATCAAAACGGTTTTGGAAACATGGTAGTCGAATCTGCAAGTCGAAAAAGGTTGATTGTTCAAATACACAACAAAGGTGTTGCGTTTCTTTAGTTTCATAGTAACTTGCATAGTAGTCTAAGTTGTGCATATCTTAGGTCCATCTCTAAAAACAAAAAAACTAATGGGTTGTCTTGAAATGTCCCTGAGAAGGTTATGAACTCATGAAACCACTTCGAAACTGAAAAGATTCCATTGAACCACTATCTTCCTTTTTCTATCACATACGCAACAACTTGCACAACACCTGTAACATCTCCAAAAATTTGACCATGTGGTGATTTTTCCTGCATTATTCATAGAAAAAAAGACAAATTTCAGAACTTTGGAGCATCCACTTGATGAACTATAACTCTGTGCTACTTCTGCAAGTATGTCTAACTTTCCCCTCCTCCTGCTTCTTCTAGACTGCATGGCCTCAGTCAGCTGTTGCTTTAATTGACTGAGTCTTCTTATTAAGACCAAATTCTGTGTAAAAATATTCCTTACTTTCATATGCAAAGGCAAGGTCCACTTCAAGTTATGTTTACCTTTTTCGATGACAGGTTCACTAATTTGCAATTGATTAAAAAACCTCAGCTTATCCTTTTGATATTTCTCTGCGAGCCAATCTACTTACTACTGGACTTCCTCGATTTGTTCCATCACTCTATTGAACTCATTTTTCTCATCATATACTTTAACTATATTTTGTTAAGGATGTGTTGTAACATCATTTTGTGTTGATAAGTTAGCATATTAGTCAAAAATAAATTCAAAATGTTAAGTTAGGATATGGATGAAAAAGAAAAAGAAATAAAATGTTAGGACTATTATTGATTTTAAACATCCATATCAAATAAAATGTTAGAGGTTAGATGCCCTAAAAAATGAAGGCATGAAAATGTTATGAAATCAAAAGAATAATTAAATGCTTTAGTTCCAAAAATGGATAAATTCAAAGGCTTCTTGTTTAAATACGCCATTTAAATGTTTAATTTTCATTAAATTAGAGTTCTCTGCTTTAAAAAGCATTAATCCTAGTTATGAATTATTTGACATCAAAACTTTGTGTTATGGCGCATATTATTTGTTTAGCCAAAGTTGGTAAATGACAAAACATGTCTTGTCAGCTTTAATAAAAATCGTACATCTTTCAACAGTTGATTTGTTTCCCTGCCCAGATCAACGACGGGGAGAGATTTCGCACCCCCCTCGACCATTTCTCGAGGGGGGGGGGGTGGTATGAAAAGTAGTTTTAATGGCGGGCACCTACACCTTACGTGTCGCAATCTCATCACTTCGTACCCCCCCAGCTCAAAACCAGAAACCATTCTCTACCCCTTTCGAAATCTGCCAGTGGTTTTTCATCCGTCAATGGTCATTCACTCCACGCCTTGACCGTTTACCCTTCGTCCAATCACACACTGCCACCTGCCATAGTTGTTGCCAAGTTTTCATATCCGTTGCCTCCTATTCATCCGTTACATCTCCGCTCCCAGACCATTAGCCTCCACGTTATAGCTTTGCTCCAAATCATTAAAGTCGCTACAGTCACAAGAAAACCATTAGCTTGACCCTGCATGTTATAAATAAACCCAAGCCCTCCTCTTTATCACTTTTGTTTGACTTGTTACTATTTGTTGCAGGTTCAACACTAATTTCCTCACAGTCTTCTGTGAATATTATTAATCTGTCACCAGATTCAATCAGCCTGCTCCCTGCTATCCAGTTAGCCATACCTTTCTCCTATTTTCATTTCTTCTGTCTGATAGTATGGCCCAAAAGGGAAAATTTAAAAAGACAAATACAGAAGAAACATATGCTACCACAATCCCGATCAATCTTGATCATGTTCCCCTAGAAAATTCCCTTTTCAATATTTTAGGCACTGAATATGAGTTCGACTTCCACGAATTACATCTTTGGCTCAAACAAAAGTACCTTGAAAAACATGATCCCATTAGATTCTGGGATTCACTGTTGCCCTTTTTCATCTTTCCAAAAACACAGCAATTTCCTGACCTGGTTATCTGGTGTCAATATAGATATGACCGTGTAAAAAGAGCAGTGGTGGCTTAGAATGGAGACATTCCGATCACCATCTCTGCTAAAATACTTAACCAAATGCTCCATATTCCTACACCAGACTCCCTTGGCCATTTTTCACCAGCATCTCTTATGGATCTGTACCATAAGATGAATTTCCCACAGAGAGCCCAAAATTTTGAGATCTTTTTGCCTGAGGATGTTGAATTACCCAAAAAGAATACACCCTACCCATATTACATATTCCCTGAAGTCTCCAAGCACTATATTTCTCTGCTTTCTTACCTATTAGGACACCCAGATGAAAAAACTGTAGATGAAATTATTCTTGGATTCCTCTCCATTTTTAATAAAGATCAACAATGAACATTCATGTATAATTACAGCTAATTCTTGGCTAATAATACACATGAACAATTAGTGAATCTTAATACACAAGGAGTGTTTAAGTACAACTCTGTAATTATACACATGTTTCTTTTTCAGTAGGGAGATATTTTTCCAATCAAACTCAGCTAGAAGGATGAACAAGGAGTGAATCAATAAGTGATTCAGTGGATGAAATCAGTCAAAGATACTTCAAAAAATTATTCATTTTCAGATTTTATAGATACATTCATACATCCAGTGGCACAAATTCTCAAAAGTTAGATAGAGCCAAGGATTGGAGATGAGATAAAAATAATTCATACTTAAGTGAGAAAACTAAAACTGGTGACTGGTATTTTTACCAAAACTAAATAGAGATAAGGATGTATGGTTGCGAGCTTGCACCATACAAGCTGCCCAAATATGTTCCTATGAGAATATTTTCTCTAGAATATATTAGGCATATGATCAATATGGATGACCTGCACTTTGTGTCAGGAAAAAGGAAATCATAGTTTAAAATCAAGTCAAAGATTGGATCGTTCATCTGCAACACCAGATCAGATGGTATTGAGGCAAACACATTGTTAAAGAATATGAATTTCCAACCTTCTTTCACTTGGTCTTATGACCATTTTTAATCAGAGGCTCAGTATTTAGCTAAAAAATTAAAGCGCTCATAAATGCACCAAACCAAAACAACCGGATAGAGCTTGTCACCAGGATTCTAATGCAACTCGTTTCATCAAAATCCGAGTTTGTATGAGTAAGTTATGGTCTACCGTTCATTTTCTCAAAAATGTAAAAATTGTGCAGAACAGTGACAGACTCATGACTTGGCAGTCGAGTCAACACTTCAAGAATCTTAAGGGAATATTCTCTAGATTTATTCCAGTGATACTGTGACAAGTGTCACAATCATATTTTCCAATGTTGCTTGGGGAAGTTGATTTTTTTCTCCTAATCCTAAGTTTGAAATTTTATCTATGGTGGATTATTATTTTAAGGGTGAATTTTTGGGCCAGTGGAGAAGGGCCACGTGGCATAGCCAGAGGCTACGACATGTACACCAAAGAGATACTGGGTAAGTTTCACATGGAGAGATGGAAACCCATGGACACTCCTCTTCTAAGAAATTGGAGGAAAGAGGATGCTACCTCTGGAGAGGTAGTGGATGCTATTGTCTATAGGCAGTTAGTTGGTTCACTGATGTATCTCGTGAACAACATACCAGACATTTGCTACGCATTTAACCGACTGAGTCAAGCTATGGTTAAGCCTACCAAACTCTTTTCGAAGGCGAGGAAGCATGTCTTGAGATACCCGAGGGGCACATCAAAGTTTGGATTATGGTACAGAAAGACAGAGGGAATGAAGCTTGAAGGCTTCACATATGCAGATTGGGCAGGCAATCCATCAGAAAGAAAGAGCACATCAGGAGGGATCTTCAACATAGGATCGACATCAGTTTCTTGGTACATTAAGAAGAAGTGATCTGTGACACTCTGTTCAGTGGAAGGAGAGTACATGGTAGCAAGTCACACTGCATGTGAGGCTATTTGGATGAGAAATATCTTGGTTGGTTTGTTTGGTTCTCATATGGATCCGACAATGATACATTGTGATAATCAGAGTTGCATTCAAATCTTGATTAATCTTGTGTTTCATGATAGGTCCAAGCACATAGATATCCAGTGCGAACATCTCAGAGATTGTGTGTAGAGGAGAATAATGTTACTTCAGTACATTCCCACAGAAGATCAGGATGCAAATATTCTGACGAAGGCGCTCACTAGGAGAAAATTCGAATACCATAGCGGCAGGATCGGGGTGAAGGATAATCCCTTTCTTGTTGAGAGAGAGTATTGAAGTTCAACAAGAAATTTCAGCACCCACGCTAGTGTGGGACCAAGAGTTCCAAGTAGTACCTACACTAGTGTGGGAGCACAGGGCTTAGCAGCACCTACACTAGTGTGGGCTAAATTTGGTGCATGTCTATTTTAGTTATCCGTTAATCAAGATGGAAAATAAAATGTAATCTATCTCAAAATAACTTGTAATAGTTATCTGAGTGTGATAAAATCAATTATCTCATGAATTTTGAGTTGAGAGTAGTTGGTGAGGCATGCAGAGTAATCATAGTTGTAATAGAGTTCGAAGTGCAGTGGTGCATTAGTTAATGTAGGTTGTAATTAGTTTAACTTAGTTAAGTGAGTTAAAATTAGTTTTGCTAGTTGTAACTGTTTGATACACTAGTGAGAGATCAAGTGAATTAAATATTAATTAATTAACAATCAGTGATCTCACATGCAACCGAGGATTTACTATTATTAGCTACATGCATGTCAGTTCCAGTGGAGACCTAGTTGAGATCTAGGTGAAAGGGAAGTTAACTATCAGTTTTAGGATTATTGGGTTGCACCCATACAACCAAACACCCATTGGATTTCCCATGATCCTTGTGCAGTTTAAGAAGGCCAAAATTCCTATGGAATAGGGATTGCATTCCACAGAAATTGTGCAAGCAATGCAGGCTGTCAGGAGGCAGTAAATTGGCTAAGTATTGGTCAATTTTATCCAGGATAGTGTTAGATAGCTAGCTGAGTACAAGAGGGCTCTTGTGAGAAAATTTGTATGTAATTGTTTCATGAATCCATGCTGAATATACAATAGAAGATAGTGGGGTTTTGAGCAACAAGCTTTCCCCGGAAAATTATCTGTGATGTGGTTTGATTGATTCTTCTTTGCTTCATGTGATTGGCGATTGTGTTTTTAATTCCACAATTGATTTGTAGAAGCGATTCAATATTTAAATTTAGTACATTGTTAGATCATATTGAATCCATGATATACATGATTTTTGTATAATTTCTACATAACCAAGACCTATTTTGTCATATGGTGATATTTTATTGCTAGGAATGTCATCCAACATTTGAGAACTTTTCAAGTTCTTGTTGAGCTTGTTTACTTCATTCCTTATTGAGGCAATCTCTGCTTCAAGCATCTCAAAATTTTCTTCTTTTTCCTTTCATTGGTTTTTCATCACTTCCTCTATTCTCTTTACTTATTCTAGTTGAATTGTCATGGAGATCACTTCTTCAAGTTTTTTCTCTTTCTATTTCAAATTTTTATCAACTTCTTTTTCTAACTTCTGGTAACCCTTAACCTTTTCCTTCAACTAAATTGAAAACATTTATTCTCTCTTTTATGATTCCTATTAGTGTCAGAATATGCATTCTGCCATGAGTGATCAAAATTACTCTTTTTATACTCATTTTAGGGCTCCCACTCTAAAATGCTTTTATCATTCCATTAGGTCATGCAAAAAATTGATTCACTGATGGTATAACACCTCACTCTCCCTCAAAATTTCACATTTGCTGGCCCACCTTCATGTCTTGTTGAGCATTAGAACATTTTTGAAAAGCTCATTTCACTATGTTTTATGTCAGTCAAAGTCAACCACAGAGTCAGGTCATTCAAGGTCCCATTAGGTCATTAGGTTTTATTGTTCAAGGTCCAAAAATGCACCATTTCTTCTCAATAAGGTCAGCAAAAGGTGTGAGAGCGACTCAATAAAGATTTAATTATCATTTGCAGAAGGTTATCAACATGTAAATATGATATTTTAAAAGTTGTAATTTTAATTTTAAAGTTTGATTTTCATATCAAAATTGTAATTTTGATATGAAAACACAGATGTAATTTATTTTTAAACTTTTATGTAATATTATGCTTATAATATGTAATAATTTCTATCCCTAGCTTCCAAATAAAATCATATATACCAAACTAAAAATCACCAACTGAAGGTGAAAAGTGTCAAACTCCACCAACTTCATCCTGCAAAGAAGAAAAGTCAAAAGAAAAGGTTAATTAGAAAATGTGCCAAAAAGTGAAAGGAAACAATGGAAAAGTGGGTTTTCTTTTATTATTTAAATCAAAATTCACCCAAGCATTAAATACTCCCAGACATCAATTCCAAATTCATTTTCCTCTTATTCCATTGAGGAAACACTTGAAGAGAGCGATTTTTTGACTTTTTGGGAAAAATTGGAAAAAAATTGAGCAAAGGGCGCATATCATTAAGGCGCTGTGCACAGCTTGAAGAGAGTGCACACGATATGAAGAGAGGGTGCACAATATGAAGAGAGGGCCCACAGTCTGAAGAGAGGGTGCACAGTCTGAAGAGAGGGTGCACATCCTTAAGGCTGCGCATATGTCCAGCAAGCCAGCAAATCATTCAAACTTCGCCAAATCACCTCTCGAACTTTTGCAAAAGCTATTTTAACCTCTAGCAAGCAAGAAAAGGTGTCTTCCATCATCATTTACCTCCTTAAAATTTATTTGTTTGGTGTTGTGTAAATTTCTTAATAAATTGGTGTTTTAACGATTCAGAACCCTAATTTTCCTCCCTAACAGTCCCAACTCCCAAAATTCACTCCCTTACCCTTTTGCATCCTTCCCATATTGCAAAAACTCATTCCAAAATATCTGTTAGTATAATCCATGTCCCTAATCTTTTTAAAACTAAAACCTTAATCCCTAGGTGCTTCTTTTTACCTAGGCTCCCAATTCCCCATCCCAGTTCCCATCATGCTATCACTCCTTTTCCCTTCCCCCATTTCTAATACCCCTAAAACTATTTCCCATAAATTTCCATTTCCCCATTTTCTATCCCCAAAAAATTCACCTTACACAGATTATCATTCCTAATCCCCAGGGTTTTGACAAAAAAACCATGGCAGAAGAGGAAGGAAACATAAAATTCAGTGAAGGAGAGGAAACAAAGGAGAGGAGGCCACATAGAGGTGGAAGAGTGCTCAGAATTTAACCTGTTAACACTAGGGAACTTTTAGCCTCCCCAATGACAGTAACATGTTTCAAGTATGTTGGTTGTTATGATTTTTGTGAACAAATTCAGAGAGTTCAACACCATGCCAAGTTGACCATGCTCTTCATATCCAAACTTCACAAAAAACAAGTCACTTTAGCTGGAGTCACCTTTACTGTCTCAACTGCCACCATTTCAGTTGCCACCGGGATCCCAAATGTTGGGGAGAAGTGGTTCAAAAAGAGTGATTTGGAGGAAAACTACTTTGAGCCTTTCCCAAAACCAAGGTATAAGAATGAGAGAAAGAGGTTCTTTCATTTTTCCCACCTCCGGGACATATATGCACCGATGATGAAGATAATAATGAAATAATTTTCATGTGAGGGTATATTTTCAAGGCTCTATACTTATCACATCCGCCTCTTGAAGCATTTCACTAGGGTAAAGATGTTGAACATACCCTACTACCTTTTTCTAAGCATAGATAATATGGAATTCATTGTCCAGAAAAGGAAATATGAACATCAAATTAAAAGTCTATTCCATCATTCCATCATTGAGATCATATTCCTCCACCATCTTAATAAACTAAAAATTTCATGGGACACCTTCATAGCCCATAATATATTCAGAGATCCTCCTACTCAACATGCAAAAAATCTACCTTCATCATCCCAGCCATCCAATTCCATTCCTCCATCTAAGCACATAGCTCATTCATCATCATCTGATCAGTACACTTCACCTCCTTCATCTCCATCTCATCATGACATTGGATCACCAAGCAGGATGGAGAATATTGACCCTTAGTGGGCTAGTATGGTTGAGGTTGAGCCATTGCCAAAAACCTACGAGAGGGGCTACATGCATGTGTTTTCTTCACATGGAGTGGAAGGGGCCATGCCTTATACAACAACAAAACAGGTGGAAAAAGGAAAAGAGAAGGTCAGTGAGGCAGTCATTCATGATGAGGAGGTGATCTAGGTGGATCAAACAGGTCCAAGTACAAGTGGCTTGACTACAAAGAATCAAAAATCAAAGTATATGAAATGTGGCACACTTAATGTCAAGTTGTAGATATCGTCTTTTTGATTCCAACGATGCATGCGACACCCAATTTTGAGTCTGTATGAAGGATTTAGGAGCAGTCAAAGCTTGAGGGTTGACTTGGTGATGTGGCAAAGTAAGGAGGACACAAATTTGCTGAAACTCGTCCACCCCACATAAATCCAAAAATATTAAAACAAAGTATGACATCGTTGAGGGGCAGGTGGTCAACACCACCACCCCTGCGGTCCCCAATAAACTTACATATATGGCACCGTATGGTGGTTAGGGTCGAGCCACGTAGCAGCGGACCCGCCCCCCACAACAACTACTCCTCTTAATATGACGTTGGCTAGCGGAGTTTATGGGGCGGGTCACCCAATGTGGGCCCGACCCCTCCCCAGTTGCACAAAAAAATATTTGGTGGGGTTAAAAAAAACATATGGCGCATTTTTTAAAACTAAATCCGTCTTTAAAAGGAAGGGGTGGGGTTTAACCACCCGACCCCCTCCCTCACATCCGGATCTGAAACCAACTCTCCCAGCGGCTCCTTTGGGAAGTCCGCCAACACTTTGATATTTAAACCTTCATTTCTTCAGTGTGCCCAGGCAGGACAAGAGAAGGCACAAAAATAGAGACATGGAACCATGATCAGTGTGCAGGAGGGGGGTAGAACCATGATCTGAGCCATTTTCCAAAGGGGTCAGATTTTCACTTTGTCAAATTCAGGAAAATTTTATATGGATTCTGCACTATTCGATGCCACAAATCCAACAGTGTTGACCATTTATTCATCTGAGGTTTGCAATTTTCGGGCACTTTCAGCTATGGAGGTATATGGGTGTTATTTCTCATTTATATACTTGTACTTTCATTTTTTCCAATTAAAGAAGAAAAGGGCCTCCCCACTATTTGAGCAGGGCCCGGAGACGTAGTCCCTCCTAGAAGAACTCCAACATCAATTCTGTCTTCTAGCATGATGTTAAATGCTTTTCTCTTCTTATGTTTATGCCTTTAAAGTTTTCTTGTTTTAAGCTACAATTTTCACATGTAATTCTTTCACACATCTCAAACAAAAGATTTTGCATCAAGAGGACACTCATGAAACAGAGTAGGAATTTCATCTTGTTGACCTAGATGAGGATGACGATGAAAAAATCATTAATGTTGCCATCAAAGGTAAAGATGTCGATATTAAGGAGCTTCAAACTAATCTTGACAGGGCAAGATATTTCATACACTTCCTTGAGCAAGAAAATGACCAATTGAAAACCAAACAAGTCATTGATAAGGTTAAGTATTTCACTGCTCAAAGGGAGGCTCAAAAGGCCAAAGTCATGCTAGATGAAACACTTGAAAGGTATGGATTACTTCATAATGAAGAAGAACATGTACCAAGAAAGAGACCTAGAACTAGAGGGTTGAAAAGAGCACTAGCTCTAGAGAGGAAAAGGGAAGCTGAGCTTGCTGATCAACTAACCCTAAATGAGCAGCTTTCCATAGTGATCAGTGAGAACAAGGAGCCATGGCTTGATAGATCCAATCAACAATTGGAGAAGCTGCTAGCAAAGGAAAACAAGGACAATGAATTATTGAGGAATAAAGTCAAACATTATGCCCTGAAAGAGAAAATTGCATTGGCCAAGCTCAAAAGTGGTAATGCAAAAACTGAAGAG
Source organism: Pinus albicaulis (assembly GCA_034641835.2). Taxonomy (NCBI): domain Eukaryota; kingdom Viridiplantae; phylum Streptophyta; class Pinopsida; order Pinales; family Pinaceae; genus Pinus; species Pinus albicaulis. The sequence goes on along the minus strand of CM076581.1, from coordinate 38,417,755 downwards.
TTGACCATGGAGGAAAAGAAAAAGTTGGACATTATTTCTTAGGCTTCCCTTCAAGCCAAGACACATCATCGTCGACTATTTTACAAATTTTGAGGCATTTACAAACTTTTTTGCAAATTCTGAGTTTGACTATGTTTTTTTGAAAAAGGATTTAGCATAAATTATAGGGACACTTTTTGGGAAAAAGGTCACCACCATTGGGTTCAGAATAATGAAGAAATGCACCCTATACATTTTCTAATATTTTTTAGTCAAACTTGTCAATGAAAAGGGAAAAAAACACCCTAAAAATCATATTTATGCCCATATTTTTTCCTAGGTGTTGCGCATAGAGCAGTTTTTGAAGATTGTAATTTTGAGGGGTCAAATCAACATCATTTTCAGAAATTGAGGCGTATTCAGAAAGAGGACAGGTAGAGCTTTCCAACAAGCCATCTTGGGAAATATTTTGACGCCTATAGGTCAGTCAAAAGTCACCTTGAACATGGAGGGTGAACAACCTTAAGTGAGGGCGCATATGACAGGAAAATGGCGCATACGACAATTTGCTGAGTTTTTTGGTTTTTCACTGTAAATTTTTATTTTATCTCAAGAAATGATATTTTTACGTATTTAATTCACCATGGTAAATGAAATTATGTCAAGGATAAGTTACCTAGGGGTAGATTCATTAGGTGAGGTTATCCTTTTGTCGAGATGAATCAATTTGAGTGTAATGAGGAGTGAGTTACTTGGACCATCATACACTTCATTTTTCAATTCAGAAATTAGTGGATCTCTTCCTCACCTCATGGATTCGACCCCTGAGGATGATTGAGGCTTGTTTTGAAGTCTATTTATCCCCTTTCTTCACATTAAGCAAGGGTTGGAATCAGTTTGTGTGTTTTCTTATTGATCAAGGAACTATTGTACTCAGTTTGGCCAACTAATAAAGAGGAGTTGCAGCTATTTTATGGGATACTTGTGGTATTGATGCTTATCATTGTATTTTCTTTAGTTTCATATGTTAGAATGTATTATATTCATGTTCACTTCATTTATATGGTAGGATCTCTTTCAAGTTTGATAATCAGAACACATGCTTGCTCATGCTCTATTTTGGGGAATTGATCATAGTTTGTCCATTTTCAGCTGTCTAAGAAGAATACATCTCCCATGCTCTTCCTAGCTTCTCTTCAGTCTCAAAACCATTCCATCACAATCATTTTCAAGTGATAAGATTTGTGCCTACATTTCCCCATTGATCCCTCCAACCCTTTCTCATTTTTCCTGACCTAGCTCCCTTGACCTAATTTCTTCATCCAGTGATAACCCAACCAAAACGAAATAAAAAAAACCCCCACACTCAATATCTAGCCTAAAAACCCTAATTTATCCAACCTGCCTAGCTGTGACCTTTTTGGAGAGAGCCCTCTCCGACTTGATAGGGCTAGCTATCAAGTCAAAATATTGGTATGTGGTTATCTCTATTGGGATTCCTTACTCAGCCTTAGGAATATGGCGGAGAGCTAACATTCTGGTGCCGTTGCTGGGGAGTGAAAAGAAAAATTTTCCCTGGGTGTATGACAAACATTCATTGAAAACTGATCCTTTGGATGATAGGATCAAGTTTCATAAGGCTGATTTCATAATTGCAGTGCCTCATAACAGATCTGACTTCTACAAGATATACTAGAGCGAATCCAGACCTTGAAATAATCGATCTGGTTGATGATCCAGATAAGTTTTTTCGAAGACATCGATATCAAACTCCACATATTCAATCAAGACCAGTTCCGTTGGTAAGATCGTTTTATTTACCTGCGAAGTTACTTTCCCTAGAAGATATATGCTATGACATAAAGTTTGAACTGTCTTTATTTAAATCCAAATCTGAAACTTCTATGTCTGATATAGTATTTGATCCTCTAAGATTATCTGAGGTAAAATATTTGTCTGAATTAGACTTAATTCCTTTGAAATATTTGTTTTTCGAAGAAATTAAGCCCGAGTCTGACCTTGACATTAAGGAGTGGATCCAATTCTACCATCCCGAGGAAGTTTTTGTTTCATATGAACCTCAAACTTAGTCAATTATAGTATATTCATCTGCACCTTCGACTTCATCATACATACCTGCCACTTCAGTACCAAGAACTTCAACTCCTTTAACTATTCAGGCCATCCCTCCTGTTGTTAATCCAGTATTCCATACATCAGGAATTATGGAAATATTTGCCCCACTTGTTTTACCAGCCCAATTGCATGACTTACCTCAAGGGTATGGTCAAATACTTCTCTTTTTCGATGAAAACTTTGAAATCACTTCCCGTCAGCACATGGCCAAAATCACAACCTTCATAGATCTTGAGGATTTAGATGCAGATGATGCCAATATGCTAATCATCGCATAAATTTTTTCTGGTGAAGTTAAAGTTTGGTTTTGAGCCCTAGTAGCTAATTGTATTAGGACTCCTGCTGAACTAACTAATGCTTTCTTAGCCAGGTGGGATGAGAAGAAAAACCCTTTACAAATCCTTGTTGAATATGATTCCCTAAAGCACAATCCTAATGAATTAGTGCCTGATTATAATTTTTGATACCTAAGAATCTATAAATCCATCCCAAATGAAATGAAACGACCTTCTAGTTTGGACCTTATGCATTATCCCAATGATTTTGACCCAGATATGGCCTACTCATTTAGAGAAAGAAATCCTACTACTTTATAAGAGATGATAAAAAATTCAGTGAGTGTTGAGGCCAACCTCTTGATTAAAAGTCCAAACTCAAAATTGTATGCAAAGAGATCATTAAAGAGGAATCTTCTACTTTATCCGATACTAAATTTGATGCTTTGCTTAGAACCATGGAAAGAATGGTCGATAAGATGTATATTTCAAATAGACAGATGGAGCCACAAATTAGAAATCCAAACTTTCGAGGTCAACAACAACAACCTAAGTTCTAGATAAAGCAGAGAGAGCGAAGAGCTCCCAAAACACAACAAAAACAACCAACTAGGACACCACTACAATAGAACTATGTTTAGAGTGATGAAGAAGAAGAACCAACAATAGAGGAGAACCTTCTTTTTAAAGCTGATGGTTAGCCCATTTTTTTCATTGAAGATGAAGAGTATGTGGAAAAAACAAGTTCACCTAGTGATAAAGACTTTATATTGCTAAATGATCATGAGTTAAAAGTATAATCTGATGACTATTGGAGAGGATACCTGAATGCATTGAGTTCCCAGCAAAGGTAGTACTCCTTGAGGACCCGTGATGTTCCAATCAATCCACCTCTGAAGAAGACAATTCAACAGAAAGAAGTACCACAGAAGCAAGTTTCTCAAGCCAATAAAAATAAGGGTAAATAGATTACATCTCCAAATCAGAATAGAAGCAATCAACCTTCCACAAGTGCACATGTCAAAGAAAGATATATTCAGAGAAAAGAAGCTGCACCGAGAGATCATGTTAAGAAAAGGGATATCATCATAAAATAGGTAGAAAGAAATATAACTTTTAATTTAGAGTCAGAAATTTCAAATTTAAAGGTGTCTATTCCACTTACTGAATTGGTCAAAGTTGATAAGTATAAATCCCATGTAGTCAAAACCTTGAAATTTAACCCTTTATCCATCATGGTTAATATAGAGGATGATAAACCCGAGTTAATGTTTGGTCCTGTAATTGATGGCCAGTCTGAAGATAGTGAGGTCCCACCATTTTACTTGAGTCTCAAATTTCACCAATTCATCCTTCATAACACTATGTTAGACTCCGAGGCCTCCCACAACCTCATTCCTAAAGCCATCATGGAGAAGCTTGGTCTTGACATAACCCACCCATATCATGATTTATATTCTTTCGATTTTGGTCGTGTCCATTGTTTGGGTCTAATCAAAGATCTAGTTGTATCCCTAGAGAAAATCCTAGCCAAAAATGTATTTATGGAAGTGGTAGTTGTTGATATTCCACCACGATTCGGTACGTTGTTATCAAGATCCCAAGGGGCTAAATTGAGAGGTACACCAGTTGGAATTTTCCTACGCAACAGTTCCTATATTTGGTCAAATAAGAAAACTATACTGTGAGAATAAAATGAAATACATGATCACAAACAAGGAAAGGCCTAATAATCATCCTATAAATGTTGTACGTTCAGACTTAGAGTCCTTCATATTGTATAATGATTATGGATTAAATGATGTAGATTATCAATTAGTAGAAATAGAGGATGTTCCTGAAGTTTCAGACTACATTAGAGTACTGTTAGAAAAAGAGAAAGAAAATATGCTTACTATATCCAAACAACCATCAGAGAAGGAAAATGAAAGTTTAGAACAACATAAAGAATCAGATCAGAAAATTGTGTCAAATCAGAGTTAAGAGTTTCATCTCCTTGAGGAAGAAGATGGTCTTTGGAGCATTGAATTTGATGGTTCTATTGGCAAAGACGGGGTTGGCATTGGTTTATGGATCCGCAACCCATTTCAACAAAAAAATAAAGTCCATAATAATGTTAGGTTGTGTGCCTACAAACTAGCATTCGATTGTACAAACAATGAGGCTGAATATGAAGCAATCATTACCGGTCTAAAAATTTTGAAAAAATTGGGTGCTAGAAGAATTGGAGTCTATAGTGATTCAGAGCTGGTAATTAAACAAATCAAAGGTGAGTATCAATATAATCACCCAAGGATGAGGCAATATAGGAATGCAACACTTGAAATTTTGAGAATGTTTTCAAAATATACACTTAAAGTAGTGCTAAGGTTGCAAAACTTGATGGTTGATTCATTAGCCACTGCTGCAAGTAATTTCAGATCTACAATGTTTTCAAATAAGAAGTTTGAGATTCATATAAAGCACAGGCCAACCATTCTAGATAACTTGAAATTTTGGCAAGTATTCTGGGACGATAAAAAATTGAACAATTTCCTTCAAAGTGAAGGTGGATTTGAGAACTGTTCTATGGATGAAGTGTACGACAAGGATGAAAAAGTCATTGAGGCAGATCAAATTGACATACTTCAGCTCAAGGAAAATAAAATTCCAAAAGGTCTCATACCTTTGGAAGAGTTATTTGATCAAGATGACGTGGCAAGAAAACCTACTTTGGTCCCCACAGAAAAAGGCGTAGAAGATGTTAATATTGGAACAACGGAGTAGCCAAAGTTCATCAAGATTTCAAAGTTTTTGCCTCTAGAGGTAAAGCCTAAATATGTTGATTTTTTTACTAAGTTTTCTGACGTGTTTGCATGGGATTACTCAGATCTAAAGGTGTAAAATAAAGGTATCATTCAAAACACAATCCTGATAAAGCCAGACCAAAAGCCTTTTAGGAAAAAGCTCAGGAGAATAAACCCAAAGTTGTTTCTATCTATTGAGAAGGAGGTAAACAAGCTCTATAAGGCAGGTATTATTCTTCCAGTTAGATTTTCTGATTGGATCTCTAATTTGGTTCCAACGCAGAAGAATACTGGTGAAATCCAACTATGTATAGATTTAAGAAATCTGAACAAAGTGTCGCTGAAAGACAATTACCCGCTGCCCAAAATGGACCACATACTTCAGCGAGTTGTAGGAGCCAGCAAAATGTCATTGTTGGATGGTTACTCAGGGTACAATTAGATCCTTGTGCATGAAGATGATCAGGATAAGACAAATTTCACTACACCATGGGGTACCTTCAAATATGCCAAGATGTCGTTCGGTTTGAAGAATGCCAGGGTCACTTTCCAGTGTGCCATGGACATAGATTTTGGTAACGAGAAAGATGTCTTCCTTGTTGTTTATTTATATGATCTGACTTTTTATTCAAATTTATATGATGAGCATTTACAACATTTGAGAATTGTGTTCCAGCGATGTAGAAAATTTTGGATTTCCCTAAACCCTAAAAAGTGCCTATTTGCTATGGAAGAAGGAAATCTATTGGGTTACATCATTTCAAAAGATGGGATCCGGATAGATCCTTCTAGAGTTGAAGAAATACAACAAATTGATTTACTCGTAACAAGAAGGAAGTCCAAGCATTCAACGAAAGGATGAATTTCCTACGTAGGTTCATTCCCAATTCAGCAGTACATCTTAGAGAGCTAACTAACATGGTGAAGAAGGAGAATTGTGTAAAATGTTTTGAAAATGCTCGTAAGTGATTCAACTTGGTGAAATTTGCTTTAACCACTGCTCCAGTTTTGACAAGTCCCGATTATTCACTAGATTTCATTATATTTTATTTTTCTTCTGAGCATACTTTGGTAGTGGTGCTTATGCAGAAAAATATGGGACAAAGCTGCCAATAGCATTCTTCAGTCAAAAAATAAGGGATGTAGCCCTTTGATACAACATAATCGAGAAACAAACCTTGGATTTGGTTAATTCACTCAAGGACTTTTGTGTTTATATTTTGCACTCACATATTTTGGTATATGTTCCAAATGCAATGATTAAAGAAGTACTCATGCAAACAGATCGAGAAGGAATAATATGTAGATGGATAGCATCGCTCTTAGAGTAAGACCTTGAGATCAGGCCGACCAAGCTGATCAAAGGGAAATGCTTAGCTAAACTCATGGCTGAGTCTAATCTACATGCACTTGACATCAATCTCATATCAACACTCTGCGATGACGAAGAAGGTGTAAATATTATTCAGGTATTAGATCTCTTTTAATGATCTCCACAGTATGCTGATATCATTTATGTTTTGCAACATTTGAACCCTCCTTTGGGCATGTCAAAGAGTAAGAGCAGGTCCTTGAATCTTAAGGCTTCAAAATATTGCATACTAGATAGTTCACTCTATTGGAAGGATCCTGGAGGAGTGTTACTAAATTTCTTGGTTGAAGATGAGTCCAAAGAATTGATGAAGGATTTTCACAAGGGAAATTGTGGAGGTAATTTTTACTGGAAGACCATGGCCAACAAAGTATTGAGAGCAGGTTACTATTGGCTGACATTGTTTGCATATTTGTACAAGATGGTCATGAGCTGCCATGAATGCTAACTTTTCCAAGGTAAACATAAGCTTCTTCCTTTACCATTACAACCCATTTCAGTTGAAGCTCCTTTCCACAATGGGTTTTAGATTTTATTGGTGAAAAATATCCACCCTCATCCGCTCAACACAAATGGATACTTACCGCCACATACTATTTCATAAAGTGGATCGAAGCGATCTGAACTAGGCAAGCTACAAACTCAGTTATAATTCAGTTTATAGAAACTAACATCTTGTCCCGGTTTGGTTGTCCTAGAAATATCATCACGGATAATGCTGGAACTTCCAAATCAAAGAAGATGACAGAATTATGTGACAGATATAACATTAAGTTGGGTCATTCTACAACATATTATCCATAGGGCAACGACTTGGCAGAATCCTCCAATAAGTCTTTGATCAACATAATAAAAAATATGTTGGAGGCGAACAAGAAGAATTGGCACAAGAAGCTAACTAATGCACTATGGGCAGATCAGGTAAGCAACATGAAATCCATTGGCATGTCTCCATTTCAAGTAGTTTACGGTGTGGATATAGTTTTCCCTTCTTCATTGGATGTCCCAATCATGAAAATTTTACAAGAAGCGAGAAGTGAAGAAAATGACATACAACGCATAATAAACCAAATGATTCACTTGTAGTAGACAAGAGAAGAAGTGTTTCAGAACAATTCTAAGCTCCATGATAAGATCAAGCAAATCTGTGAAAAAAAACCAAGCAAGTTGATTTCAAGATCGATGATGTAGTACTCCGCTGAGATGCTAGGAATGAAGACAAGGGTAAGCACAAAAAGTTTGATAATTTATGGAAAGGTCCTTTTAAGATTGCAACTTCTCATGGAAAAAATGCATAGCTCTTGGAAGAAATGGATGGGAAAAGTTACTTAGGAGGACTAGTTAATGGTAGGCTCCTGAAGCACTATCTTTTTTTATTTGAAATTGCGAATTTTTTTTCATCCTCATTGTATATATTAGTTTGATATTCTTGCAAGTGTGAAGTGGAAAATCATTGGAGTTCGGAGCCCGAAGTGAAGGCCATGGAGCTTCATTGAGTTTCCAACATTTCAAGTTAATTTTTGAGAAAAATTAAGTTATGTTTTGAGTCATTGTTCAAAGTCAATTTCAATCAGTTTCAAAGTTAGTTTGTGTCATTCAGTTGTCAGTATTTAGTCATGCATTTCAGTTTGAAGTTTTTTTTTTTTACCATATTGGCCCAATGGTTAGGCACTTGGTCTACAATGTTCTTGACACCTCCAAGGAGTTTCCATCCCCAATAAGGCTGATGTTAGTGTCAGAATATGCATTTTTCCATCAGTGATAAAAATTACTCTTTTTATACCCATTTTAGGGGTCCCACTTTGAATTTTTTTAATCATTCCATTAGGTCAAGCAAAAAATTGCTTCACTGATGGTAGTCGAAGTCATAACAACTCACTCTCCCTCAAAATTTCACATTTGGTGGCCCACCATCATGTCTTGCTGAGCATTAGAACAATTTTGAAAAGCTCATTTCACTATGTCTTATGCCAATCAAAGTGAACCATGGAGTCATGTCATTCAAGGTCCCATTAGGTCATTAGGGTTTATTGTTCAAGGTCCAAAAATGCACCATTTCTTCTCAATAAGGTCAGAAAAAGGTTTGAGAGTGACTCAATAAACATTTCATTATCATCTGCAAAATATTATCAACATGTAAATATAATATTTTTAAAGTTGTAATTTTACTTTTAAAGTTTGATTTTCATATCGAAATTGTAATTTGATATGAAAACAAAGATTTAATTTATTTTTAAAATTTTTATGTAATTTTATGCTTATAATATGTAATAATTTCTATCCCTATCTACCAAATCAAATCATATATTCCAAACTGAATATCACCAACTAAAGGTGAAAAATGCCAAACTCCACCAACTTCATCATGCAAAGAAGAAAAGTCAAAAGAAAAGGGTAATTAGCAAATGTGCCAAAAAGTGAAAGGAAACAATCGAAAAGTGGGTTTTTTTTATTTAAATCAATATTCACCCAAGCACTAAAGACTCCTAGAAATCAATTTCAAATTCATTTTCCTCCTATTCCATCGAGAAAACACTTGAAGAGAGCGATTTTTCGATTTTTGGGGCAAAATTGGAAAAAATTTTAGCAGAGGGCGCATATCCTTAAGTCGCCGCACACAGCCTGAAGAGAGGGTGCATATTTTTAAGAGAGGGCAAACAACCTTAAGGCGCCACACATATGTCCAACAAGCCAACACATCATTCAAACTTCGCCAAATTACCTCTAGAACTCCCGCAAAAGCTATTTTAGCCTTCAGTAAGCAAGCAAAGGTGTCTTCCATCATAATTTACCTCCTTCAAGTTTATTTTTTTGGTGTTGTGTAATTTTATTAATAAGTTGGTGTTTTAACCATTCAAAACCCTAGTTTTCCTCCCTAACACTCCCAAATCCCAAAATTCACTCCCTTAACCTTTTGCATCCTTCCCATATTGCAAAAACTCATTCCCAAATCTCTATTAATATAATCCTTGTCCCAAATATTTTTAAACCTAAAACCCTAAGCCCTAGGTGCTTATTTTTACCTAGGCTCCCAATTCCCAATTCCTTGTCCCAATCACCATCACAGTATAGCTCCTTTTCCCTTCCCTCATTTCACATATCCCTAAAGATATTTCCCATAAATTTCCCTTTTCCCATTTCCTATCTCCAAAAAAATCACCTTACACACATTATCATTCCTAATCCCTAGGGTTTTGAAAAAAACATCATGGCACTGAGAGGAAGGAAAAATAATATTCAGTGAAGGAGAGGAAACAGAGGAGAGGAGGCCACATAGAGTTGGAAGAGGGCTCGGACTGGAACCTATTAACACTAGGGAACTTTTAGCCTCTCCAATGACAGTAACATGTTTCAAGTATGTTGGTTGTTATGATTTTTGTGAACACATTCATAGGGTTCAGCACCATGCCAGGTTGACCAGGCTCTTCATATCCAACCTTCACAAAAACCAAGTCACTTTAGCTGGATTCACCTTTACTGTCTCAATTGCCACCATTTTAGCTACCACTAGGATCCCAAATGTTGGGGAGAAGTTGTTCAAAAAGAGTGATTTGGAGGAAAAATACTTTGAGCCTTTCCTAAAACCAAGGTATAAGAATGAGAGAAATAGGTTCTTTCCTTTTTCCCACCTCCAGGACAGATATGCACTGATGATGAAGATAATCATGAAATAATTTTCATGTGAGGGTATATTTTCAAGGCTTTATACTTATCACATCTTCCTCTTGATGCATTTTGCTAGGGTAAAGATGCTGAACATATCCTACTACCTTTTTCGAAGCATAGATAAGATGGAATTCATTTTCCATAAAAGGAAATATGAAAATCAAATGAAAAGTATATTCCATCATTCCCTCATTAATATCATAGTCCTCCACCATCTTAATCAACTAAACATGTCATGGGACACCTTCATAGCCCATAATATATTCAAAGATCATCCTACTCAGCATGCAGAAAATTTTCCTTCATCATCCCAACCATTGACTTCCATTCCTCCATCTCAGCCCATAGCTCATTCATCATCATCCAATCAGTCCACTTCACCTCCTTCATCTCCATCTCATCATGACATTGGGTCACCCAGCAGGATGGAGGATATTGACCCTAAGTGGGCTAGTATAGTTGAGGTTGAGCCATTGCCAAAAAACTACCAGAGAGTATACATGCATGTGTTTGCTCCACATGGAGTGGAAGGGGCCACGCCTTATACAACAACACAACAGGTGGACAAAGGGAAGCTGAGCTTGCTGATCAACTAACCTTAAATGAGTAGCTTGCCATAGTGATCAATGAGAACAGGGAGCCATGGATTGATAGATCCAATAAATACTTGGAGAAACTGCTAGCCAAGGCAAACAAGGACAATGAATTATTGAGGAAGAAAGTCAAACACTATGCCCTGAAAGAGAAAATTGCATTGGCCAAGCTCAAAAGTGCTAATGTAAAAATTGAAGAGTTGACCATGGAGGAAAAGAAAAATTTGGACATTCTTTCTGAGGCTTCCCTTCAAGCCTAGACTCATTATCATCAGCTATTTCAAATTTTTTGAGGCATTTACAAACTTTTTTTGCAAATTCTGAGTTTGATTGTGTTTTTCTGAAAAAGGATTTAGCAAAAAAATTTTCATATGCCCAACACCCTAAACGCTGCGCAAATGATAGGGAAACGTTTTGGGAAAAATTTCACCACCATTTGGTTCCATAAACATTATGTTTCTACCCATATTTTTGCCTAGGAGCTGCGCACAGAGCAGTCTTGGGAGATTGCAATTTTGAAGGGTCAAATCAGAATCGTTTTCAGAAATTGAGGCATATTCAGAAAGAGTACAGGCATATCTTTCCAACAAGCCATATTGGGAAAGATTTGGACACTTGTAGGTCAGTTAAAAGTCACCTTGAACATGGAGGGTGCATAGCCTTAAGCGAGGGTGCATATGATAGGAAAATGGCACATATGAAAGTTTGCTGATTTTTTTTTGTTTTCACTGTAAATTTTGATTTTATCTCAAGAAATGATCTTTTTACCTATGTATTCCATCATGGTAAATGTAATTATGTCAAGGATAAGTTACCTAGGGGTATATTCATTAGGTAAAGTTATCCTTTTGTCAAGATGAATAAATTTGAGTGTCATGAGGAGTGAGTCACTTGGACCATCCTAAATTTATCATTGTATTTTCTTCAGTTTAATATGTTAGAATGTATTATATTCATGTTCACTTAATTTCTATGGTATTATCTCTTTCAAGTTTGATAATCATAACACATGCTTGCTCATGCTCTGTTTTGTGGAATTGATCATAGTTTGTCCATTTTCATCTTTCTAAGAAGAATACATCTCCCATGCTCTTCTAGCTTCTCTTCAGTCTCAAAACCATTCCATCACAATAATTTTCAAGTGATAAGCCTTGTGCCTACCTTTCCCCATTGATCCCTGGAACACTATCTCATTTTCCCTGACCTAGCTCCCTTGACCTAATTTCTTCATCCAGTGATAACTCAACCAAAACCAAATAAAAAAACCCCTGCACTCAATATCTAGCCTAAAAAACCTAATTTCTCCAGCCCTCCTAGCTGTGACCTTTTTGGAGAGAGGCCTCTCCAACTTGATAGGGCTAGCTATCATGTCAAAATCTTGGTATGTGGTTACCTCTATGGTATTCCTTCCTCGGCCTTAGGAATCTGGTAGAGTGCTAACAATTCCTTTGCTTGAAGTCTCAAGAGGGAATATTTTATTTCATCAAAGTTATAACTCTTCTCTTGAGGTATTTTCAACTACTCTTTATTCCTTATATTCTCTTCTCCGAGATTGACTATTTGTTCTAATGCAACCCCAAATTTTGTTCCATCAAGGTTTCATTTTGTTTAATCATGATTTGTATTTTTTAATTTGTTGGTTTCCTCCTTCAATATTATATTTCTTTTTTCTAATATGTTTCATTCTTTCTAAGACATATATTTTAATGATGTAACCTTCTTTGGGATTGGAAGATCCTTTTTTATTTTTGTTATCTTCTTTAAGAGATTTTGTATTCATAACTATGGAGGAGACATCTTTTGGGTTTTGGAGTAAAAAATATTTGACTTTTCCATCTGTGTTTCTGAGGTCTACCTTCCAGCTGTTAGGTTATGTATGAAGGGACCTAGATATGATACCAATTGTTGGAAATAATAAGGGAGAGGTGAATTAGTATTTCATTACAATTATAATTTTTTATAATTTAAAACATTTAATGCCAATAAATCATAAAACACATATATTTTAGAAGAAACACTTGAATGCTTTTCAAACAATATTAAATATATTTTCTTGATGAGGACACCAATCCTCATCAATCTCCAACATACAACATTTTTAGGCACCAACCTATAGGATATCTTAGTCCCCTTTCTAAGCACCAACTCAACAAATTTTTAAGAACCAACCTAAAGTAGACTTTGATCTCCTTAGTTGAACACCAACTCGACAATCTGTCAACACCAACTTACTTGTTCATTTTACTTCATAACTTCTCCTTCTTCACATATTTCCTTTCTTCAGCAGGATTTTTCATCCAACCATGCCACTCTCAAATTCACACCTTCAATCCTGGTCATATCCACTTGTCCTTCTCCTTTATCTTTCTTCTTGTTCCTTGACCTGTCATTAATCCCTCCTTGTTTGTCCTTATTTTTCTTGTAATTATCTTCTTTTCCTATCTAAATACTAGTCTTATTTCTCACTCCTTGACCTACTAAACCATTTAGCTATAAACTTGTTATGTTTTCAACCCACTATTTATACCCTATTCACACACATTTTTAAAATCTTGCATCCTGAGGCATCATAGGAATAAATGAATACCCTTTTAGGACTTTAATATTTAAGAATAAGAGGAAGGTATTTCCACCTGGAATATTGTACCCAACACCATATTCATTGTACCAGCACTTATTTAGGATTAAAAACCCTCATAATTCTTGTTTTCATGTCTAGTAATGAAGCCTTGATGAATTAGGGCTTGACCTTCAAGACAAGCTTGAATTCGGCCTCAATGGGACCTCAAAGCAAGAATAAAATTTGGCCCTTAAACTTGGTCTTCAAAACAAATTTTTTTCCTACAATATATCCCTAAGATTCAAACCTCAAAAATAGAATTTGACCCTACAAGTTAGCCCTAAATTTCTACTAGAACTCGACCTCCCTTTTCCCAAAATTCTATCACATGATAGGCCTGAAACACGACCTTAAATACACTATTATTCAACTCCCATAATACAATATTATTCAACTCCTATAACTCAGCCCTTTGAATCATACCTCAAACTCATTGGATACAACCCTAAAAGCAAGTTTGAAACCAGTACTTTTCCATAAACCAGACTTAAAATAGACTAGAAACCATTCCCAAGAAAAATGCCAAGAACCCTTGAAAATGTTGAGAATTTAGTAGGGAATAGTTTAATTCAATTATCGTACTTGATAACTTCTTTTGTTGTATTTTTATGCTTCTATCACTTATATATTTATCTTCATTAGCTTATTATGTCTTTTATAAAGTCAATTATCAAAACACAAGAGACATGGAATTTTGGTTCTTCAAGCAAGGGCCAAAACCTCTCCCTCTTGGAGAGGAAAACCCGAAAGCAATTCTTCTTCTAGATCTTCAATTGACAAGTACCATGACCATGACACAAACCCTTGAAACTAGTATGCCTCCAATACCTTGTCACCACTCTTGCTTGGTTCCTTATGTTGATGTCCTTTTCTGCACCTTACTGCACCGTACTGCACCAACTGTTCTTTCTACCTTAGCCTTCTCATAGAGAATCATTATCGACCAAATTTAGACACCTCAAAATTCCAAGAATGATCCCTTATATATGTTGTAGTATCCTTAGAAATTTCATTTAGTTCCTTCTTAGATGAGCTATCCAAGACTGCGATATGACTAGACTCCTTTCAGATCAAGACCAAATTGTAGATGCACTTGAGAGTTCCTTCCTTCATGTTGAATATAGCCTTGATCCTTTCCTGAGACATGCGAGAGTATTGACACAAAAAATGACATATGAGGACCTTTATTCCTTTGCTGATATGTTTTCTACTTCACTCTAATTGTTGTCTTGTAATGACCTTCGACCTACCTCAGAGATGTGAGGTAGATGATAACCCAAAATAGTGATGTATTACCCTTCTATCTTCGTTGAACCGTCCCTTTTATCACACTTTCTCGCTTCTAATCACAGAACTGATTTGAGCTTCTTCTTGTCCGAAATCTCATAGATGTCCAAACTGATTGATGGCGAATGAGGTTGAAGAATTTTTCATATGTAGGTACAGTCTTACGCTCTCTAGGACGATTTGATCATCTGTTATGAGGCCAAATTTACCAAGGAGAGTATACATCATCTTTAAGCCGAATTTTGGATCATATTTGACAAGGTCTTGAAGGCATACATTTAAATCAGTAAATTGGCTTTACAAATGTAACACTCCTTCATAGACATGAATCTTTAATTATATATATTTATGACAAGATGACAAACCCATAAAAGACATCAAGAATAAGTCTTTGACCTATAATAAAAACTTCTTGCTCATGAAACCCATGAGTCAAGGTTTACAAAATACATTTTATTATCTTTGTCTTGTTTATTACATAAATTCGTAATTACTATTCATCATGAGGACCGAACCTAGTTACACTTTCCAAAACCCCCTCTTAACTAGTGAGGTCTTCATAATGGTACATGTTCATTTTCAATTTAAAGAATCTCATAAGAAGAATTTGATTGGTAATCATATTTTATAGCATCATATTAGCCAACAGTGTTACATTACAAGGCCTTGACTAAAAACTCCATCTCCCCATGAGACCATGAGCTACAATGCTGGTGAGAAAAATGACTATAGACACCTTCATCATTGTCTCCAAGGTACATACTCTTCCTAGATCTTCAGCAAGTATGACATATTTGTACTTTTCTTATTGATATAGCTAATCCTCAAATAATATTTGTCCTCGACTACTCTTATCGAAACATCTTATCACATTCTCAAAGAGTATCAAATGCCACATGATTACCCAATCCCGCATTTTGTCTTCCAAAATGATGTGTCTATTTTTCCCTCTCAACTAGGGAGGACATATTTCACAAAAAAAATGTACATAATATTCCCTCTTGGCTTAGTATTTATAGAGTTTCTTCCAAGTAAGAAACTTATTATCAGGCTCCCTCTTAATTAGGTACTTGCAGTAGCAATGATGAAAAACATCCAATTTTTCATGAAGAAATTCTTTCGTTGATGTCATGAATTGAGAAGCCTTCAACTTTTTGAATCTCTTCTTAGGGCACAGATCATCCATCACTTTCATCCAAGATCCATGCAGTCTTCTATCAAAAAGTGATCCATCAGTCTTCTCATCTGGTCTAGCTTCATGTTATGTTTCTTTCTTTCGAACCATATATATTCCAAGGATATTTCATCCTGCCATATGGTTACCAACTTGTGGAATATATCTACTTCCATTTGGAATCCCTGCATAAGCTCATCATATTTTATTCAATTATAAATGTGAATACTTAAATCAAAATTTACCTCAGTGATGATCTTTCACCATGACATCCTTCTTGTAGGAATCGACATCCTTCGTATATGTTGACACATCTCCAAAAGATATGTATTTCCAAGGGTATTCATATTTTCCATGCTTCTCATCAGAGTCTACATATCTTTCCATGATATTTTCTAGTCAATTCTTCTTGGCTTCCTTGGATGTTGACTGCCTCTTTTCACGATTTCACTTTTTCATGATCTCTTCCTTTTTCTCTCTTTCTCCACACAATTTTATTTCATTCCCAGGAACTTCCAATGTACACCTCCTTGATAGTATATAATCATCTCATATTCCATATGAGGACATATTATGTTGATTTCATCTCATGTGGAACATGTCTATTTACAACCTATGCATCATAAGAGTTTATTCTTTCTACTTCGATCATACTTATAAAGATAGAAGTATACTACCTACAACCATATGACACTACTTCATAGCATCCAGTGTCAGCATATACACACACACACACACACACACATGTACCTCATCCTTTTTTCCATTTGAGTCATATTACAACAGGTTTTCTTAGAATGAATAGTTCCATTCCCTTGACATGATTCATCAATATTTCATCATATCCTAATCCCAGAATTCTGCAAGTTATAATTCTTGAAGAAACCTTTTTCTTTATTTCTAACCAATGAATCCAAAGAGGATTCTGTTAGAAAATGTCAACACCTGTTTCCTTATTGATTATTGAATGATGACCTTTGATCTAGATGACTACCTTCTATAAATGTTTTTTTTTTTGTCTAGTTTGGTTCCTAGGGGCCACTTATAGCATAGATGTCATATAGATGTTTTAGATATCTTCCTATGATGAGTGCTCCTCCTTAAATGCTTCCATAGTGATGCCAATTAAATAAATTCATTTATCTAATATACAATGCTTCCTAACATACTATTTTACAACCTGACAGATACCTCTTAAAGAGGAAGATGATCTCAATCATAATAGATATATTTCACTTCTTCTTTCTTAGGCTTCTTTGAATCTGGTTCTTCCATTTTTCCGATGATATGGGATTCTTCCTCTTTCCTCTTTTCCTTATTAGATTTGGGGCAATAATTCATTACATCCATAACATCGTACTTTATCCATGTTTCTCCTTTTCTTCTGAGGACCAAACTTACCAATATTCCCTTTCTCCTTGACATGGCAGCATAGGCTTGATTCTCTTCATTTGATCCTATATCCACTTTAGCTTTTAACCTTGTCTCTTCTATATTACAAAGAGATAATAGATCTTGGAATGGTGTTGCTTATTTCTTCCCATAGATACTTGAAGTGAAGTTTCCCCATCCCTCTAGTAGATCATTCAACACCACTGTATTCATTTCTCTATTACTTATCTCAATTCCTGTAGTTGATCTCGTGTGTCATAAAGTATGAATTTATTCCTCCTCTTGACATCTACAACCTATATAGTTCTTATCTCATAGATATTGCTTCTCATGCAGTACTTATCTAGAATAGCTCCACCAATTTGTTATGATCTTTTGAAGATTCTAGTTTTGATACATAGGGGATGAGAGTCCTCTATGGATTCTATAAGAATCCTCTGGGCTCTTATGTCTCCCTTCATGTATTTATCATGACTTCATTCTTAATAAGATTTAGATCTGTCCTTTTCTTCCATTCAAGAAATTTTGAAACCCCAGCCAGTTTGTTGCTTTCTTTGCAAAAATACATTTTGATAGATTCATATGAAGTCATAAAGATATTCACTTGAGTAGATGCTTCTCGTCTTCTTCTAGTTTCTTTGTTGGTGATGATGTTGATATTAGTAGGAGCTCCCTCTTAGATTAGATTCTTCAATAGTGATGAATGAGAGATAGATTACCTTGAATCCTTGATGATGATGATGATCAAGTATGGCTTGATGATTACCTCAACAATGTTGATTTTATTTCCACACCAAATATTTTTTGATGGCTTCTACATGGTGTCCTTCTTGATGTATAGGTCCTTGATCTTGATGGCTTTCCAATTTTTGCAAATTGCCTCTTATTGAATGAGTGAAGATCTTCTTAGATATGAAAATTGACTATTCAATATAG
Source organism: Pinus albicaulis (assembly GCA_034641835.2). Lineage (NCBI taxonomy): Eukaryota > Viridiplantae > Streptophyta > Pinopsida > Pinales > Pinaceae > Pinus > Pinus albicaulis. The sequence continues at coordinate 38,399,539 of CM076581.1, read as the reverse complement.
ATCCCTTTCTTTAATGTAAAACCTTAACTTTTCTTTGATGTATTCTAGAAAAATTGATCCTTGTTGTTTCTTTTGAAGCTTGAACCTTGTGCCTTCTTGCAAAACCTCCCTTTCTTGTCTTCAACACCTTAGCTTTGAAACCATGTTGAGAATTTGGTAGGGCAGAGTTTTGGGCTGTATTAATCACATTCAAATGACTAAACAATACACATTAATTATCAATCTAGGGACATCTTTTTATTCCAATGACAGTTGCATTGTTTGTGCTGATACACCAACCAGAAGCAATTCCAAAGAAAAGAAATTGTTGCTGAAGTAAATGTTGGAAATAAATCACTCATGCAGAAATAAAAGGATCTACAAGACTAGAATCACACTTCAATTAATCTGGTCTAGCGCACCACACAACAAGTATCCAGCTAGTGTCTTTAATATCATATGTGTAACATCATACAAAGTATCGAAATCAAAGCGGATATATTCACAACTGAACAACAGCAACAACACTCTACTGATGCGTAAACTGAAATACAAATACATATACACCACTACTTTAATCACTGCAATCCATACTAAGAAGGAGGGCCTTTCCTCCCTAACAGGGCGCAGGTAGAGGAAGAACTTAACGTAAACTAAATCAAATAACACATGTAACAACAATAACAATATAATCTGTATTAATCTGAACACAATTACAGAGCCGAAATAATGTTGTTCTCCGCTAACCTTTCGACCTCTAGGGCTGAGAACTATATAGTGGTTACATCTTAGAAAATCAAGGGATAGATCAGTGAAGAGAATCTTATGATTCTCATGCTGATCGAAATAGAACTCATATAGTTATAACCACTTCCTAATAAAGTTATGACTAGAAAATTATAGATTACAATCAAAACCGCCCTTAGGATGTTATCCAAAAATACAATGCTAAACAACTTCTACAACTATCGTAATAGAACCACAACTATAGTGTAACATCTAAAGGACAGGTCAGCAACAGGTGTTGATGAGATCCAGTCAGCAATATAACTGTATCAGCAGTTCGCTCGCGGGTCTGTAACATCAGAGTGTAACAACAGTTTGTCGGTGGGTCTGTAACAGCAAGGTGTAACAACATCGTTTCGTTGTAGCATCACCCCCTTAACTGCTCCTGTGGACCTCGTGATTGGGATCTTTGGTGCTATAAATGACATTTGGAAACACAACACAAAGACCATAGATCCTCTCCAAACATTTATCCTCAATTAGTCATAAAAAGGCATGATATATCATAATAATTGATGAATTGGAAAATTAATAAAAGCAAGGTGAAACATCACAAGTTAGGATAGAAAGGTAGGAAAAAGAGGCAAAGGTACTCCCATTGGTTATAGTTATGAGGCAAAATAGGGAAAACAAGTGTAGGAAAAGTGTACAAAACTGGCACCCAACATAGAGTTTAATTCAATTCTCGTACTTGATAATTTCTTGTGCTATACTTTTTATGCTTCTATCACTTAGATCTTTATCTTCATTAGCTTATTATGTTTTTTATCAAGTCATTTACCAAAACACAAGAGAGACAGAATTTTGGCTCTTCAAGCTAGGGCCAAAACCTCTCCCTCTTGGAGAGGAAAACCAAAAAGTAATTCTTCTTCTAGATATTCAATTGACAAGTACCATGACCATGACACGAACCCTTGACACCAGTATGCCTCCAAGACCTTGTCACTGCTCTTGCTTGGCTCCTTATTTTGATCTCATTTTCTGCGCCTACTGCATTGTATTGCACCAACTGTTTTTTCTACCTTAGCCTTCTCTTAAAGACTCCTTCTGGGCCAACTTTAGACACCTTTTAGACACCTCGAAATTCCAACGCTGATTCCTTGTGGGTGAAAATGTGAACTTGGGTTACACTTTTTTCCATTTTTTGAGAAAATAATATCATTTTTAGAAGTTCTTCAACTTTCTGCAAGCCAAAACAATTTTCTGTTTAGAATTTCATTTTACGATAAAAATAAAATTTGTCAGAATTTTTATTAGCATTCTATTACTTATTTTGTGGAATTTTTTTATTCACATTCGATATGTCAACTTAACAATTATTTGAATGTGTGTTCTTTAACAATCAAGGGATTCAAAAAAAGTAATGTTGAGTAGCGCTAGTGTATTCTTTGATAACTTAGTGTTTTTGAGAAAAAAAATGTGTTGCAACAATCTAGACAGATTCTACTTCGGTATCGTTATATTTAAGAAACCAACTGATGCATATTGTAATTATTAGAATTTTTTGAATTGAACCAATATGAAAAAACTGTATATTTTGAATATATTTCAATCGATGTCAAGTTTCTCAACATATTAATTATAAAATAAAATCTAAAAACTACCCATTATAGACGACAGAATGTAATGCACCATAAATTTTTCAATTTTTTTACAGTGTATTTTGGGAGATACATAATTTTGATTTCACTGAATCATAATGCCCTTTAGAAATTCTTTGCACCCATTTTGTTATAAAATTAATTAAAATTAGTAAATATCTATGGAATTCCATAAAATTTATATCTGCTAAAAGTAGATTGAATTCTGCAAATGCTAGTCTTCGTTTCAAAAGTTAATTCATAAAATTTGATGGAGTTTAACCATTCCAAAGTTGAAGAAATTTGTTCAGAGCCAAGTTGCAGCGTAGTTGCCGACATTTTAGTTTGATTGAAATTTTGTAGTATTTTGACCGAAATTTTATCGATGCACTGTCTCGTTAAATTTAACAACAAACAAAGTATGGCCGAAATTTTGATTGCAAATTTCGTCTGTCGGATACAATTTGATAAAGCCCCTCCAACAAAAAAAATTTCGCAACTCTATAAATAGCTGAAAACGGAAACAATATTTTCACACATTTCTTCTTGTATATGTTCTAGTAGCCTTACCACTTTCATTTAGTTCCTTCTTAGATGAGCTATCCAAGATTGAGATATGACTAAAATCCTTTCAGATCAATACCGAACTATATATGCACTTGAGAGTTCCCTTGTTCACACTAAAGATAACCTTGATCCTTTCCTAAAACCTAAGATATGCGAGAGTATTGACCCACAACAATGACATATGAGGACCTTTCTTCCTTCACTGATATGATTTCTACTTCGCTCCAATTGTAGTCATGTAATGACCTTCGACCTACCTCAGAGATGTGACATAGATGCTAACCCAAAATAGTGATGTATTACCCTTCTATATTCGTTGAACTATCACCCTTTCTCGCTTCTAATCACAAAATTGATCTGAGCTTCTTGTTGTCTGAAATCTCATAGATGTCTGAACTAATTGATGGTGAATGAGGCCACGGGCTTGCCCATATATAGGGATAGTCTTACCCTCTCTAGGTTGACTTGATATACTGCTACGAGGCCGACTTTACCAAGGAGAGTATACATCATCTTTAAGCCGACTTGTGGATCATATTTGACAAGGTCTTGAAGGCATACATTTACATCAATAATTTTTCTTTAAAGTGTAACACTTCTTTATATACATGACTCTTTATATATATATATATATATATATATATATATATATATATATATATGTATGTATATGTATATGTATATATATGAAAAACCCCTAAAATACATCAAGAAGAAGTCTTTGACCTATGATAAAAACGTTTTTCTCATGAAACCCATGAGTCCAGCTTTACAAAATACATTTTATTATATTTGTCTTCTTCATTACATAAAGTCATAATTACTATCCATTATGAAGACTGAACCTAGTTACGCTTTCCAACAGAAAAGATGTGTTGAAATCATTCCATAGAATGCTACTATATACTTAGCTTTATTTCACTCCCTTGTTCATGAGGTATGAACCTCATAACCACTCCTTCACTGCCCTAGAAAAAATCAAATGTGTACTTGAGTGAATTGCCTAGGTGCCTACTCCTCAACTCCTATATATATAGATCTGTGGGGTGTAAATTTTCAATTGTGGAGCCCACCTATCATTGGTTGGATTTACTTGTGTGTAAGACAAAATATTCAATGAATAACTGTAAAAATTCATATCTCCTCAAGTGTGAGGAGGAGGCATTCCATATACCATCGGAAAGGCCTCAAAATGTACTATGTGGCTATGTAATTTTCTCCTTCATTTGAACAACCTTTTTGTGATAGAAGGGTCTTCATTAGAGGAAATTTTAGCCAAAAAGTGGCTTCCTAAGAAAAAATAATAAAATAATAGTTAAAATAATAAAATACGAGTTATGAATTTTGGAAGGAAAATAAGAAGACTACATATTTTAATTGTATTTTTAGCTTATCTCCTTATATGTTTACTCATATTACAAGTGTAGGCATTCATTGTATGTGGAATTAAATTACACATCCAATGAGCACCCATTAGCATACCTTTGAGAAGACCCACATTGATAAAAATTGAAGATACATTAAAAAATGTTGTTGAAAACATTTTTTTAATGTATTTTAATGTATCTTCACTTCAACATTTTTTAATGTATCTTCAATTTTTATCAATGCGGGTCTTCTCAAAAATATGCATTATGGATACTCGTTGCATGTGGAATTTGATTTTGCATCCAACGAATGTCTACAAATGAAATTTGAGTAAACCTATAAGGAGATAAGCTAAACATACAATTAAAAAAATTGTTTTTCTCCTTTTCCATCCACAATATTTACATGTACCTCTTTTTATATTTAAAGGATTTTGATTGGTTTACCTATTATGAAATGGAAATTACATCAAAATTTCACAGAAATGTTTAGACTGAAATTTCCTCTAATGCTAAAGTGGGCACCTATGAGGGTAAGGCACCTTTCTCATGGGTGTAAAACACCATCCTTCCGGTTTTTACATATTTCTTCTACATCATGATCCTCATGACTTTGACATCAATGAAAACATTGGTTCACCAACAAAGTCCTGGTAAGAGATCCCACCAAGCTATATAGCCACAATAAATAATCCAAATAAATCAAGAATCAATACCAACAAGTCCAACCTTAGATCTCCCACTTGCATATCATAAGCTATTAAGGGGATTAACCAAGCATATACATGATCCAAGTGGATCTTCAGACACCAGTGGCTTGGAAAAAGGCTCGAAATTCAAAGTGACAGAAATATGACAAACTCAGATACCGAATGAAGAGCTCTTCGCCCTGATCGCAACGGTGCAAACAATGCATCAATCCGAGCTCGTATGAGGGAGTTAGAGCAGTTTAAAGTTTGGGTAAGGCAGGGAATGTGGGGCCCACAGTGTGCCACATGGCGTCCCAATGGTCACATGGGACCCACATGTCAGCCCCTCAGCTGCTGACACATGGTGCTTCTCATTGATCCTTAACCTCCACAAAATGACAAAACACAAAAGACAAAAATTAAAATAATAACTTAGTATTAAAACAAACAAAATCAATTTAACATTAAAAGGGTTATTTAATAACCATATAAAAAAATTATTCAAAAAAAATAAAAAAATTCAAAAGGTTAAAACCATGTATACATTATAACAAGGCATATATATGTGTGTGTGTGTGTTAATTGGTTTATCGTGGTTAAAATATATATGGGTTTGTTATATTAAAACAAACCAACCGATAACCGTATCATATATATGATATAAAACATATCCCATCAACCTTAATGTCACCATGTGCGGTTTGGTTAGGTGGGTCGCCTAATGCTGGCCCAAACCATACCACTTTTAATAAAAAAATGCACCAAAATTGCATGGATGCGGAACTTTAGGGAGGCAGGATTTGATCCCCTCACCTCCCTTAACAAACTCCTAATTTTTACCAATTGCACTAATTGCATACGTTGATTAATTCATCCAACATTTTCCATTTAAAATTGACATTTTCCCAATGCGCCCAGGAGACTTGAGCACGAATTTTGAGGCAGAGAAGGCAGGTCGGAGCATGCAGTTCGAGACAGATTCTTGTGTGATGCCAAGGGAATCTTTTGATCTCGAGGTAAAATTTTCAAAATGTATTAAAATTTATATCAATTTTAACCAGAATTTCGCAGGGAACGTGATGTTGCGCCCATATTTTCCTTCTGAATTCTCACCCTAACTCGGAAACCCAACCTGGTTCTGCCTGAACCCACAATACCATCTTCTCCTCATTAGCCTCCATAGATTTGATGGCCAAATTCCATTCAATCTGATTCTTTATGAAGGACATAAAAGCTCTCAACTGAAGATCTCCCATATAGGAGAATACTGTCACAACCATCTTCATACTCACATGTTCACAAATAATATTGTGTAAGAATAACTCACACAACAAGCTTTTCTCATCGAAATCAGAGGCATGGAAAACATATAGAAATGTGCGAGTGGAAGAACATAAATAAGGCTTGTCCTCCATAATAGCTTTCATCTGGAACAGGAAGTAATGTTCCCATAGAAAGATAAGATAGGATGGAGAAGGTCACCTACGACCCAGCAAGTTGAGGGTGAGTGTTAGTATGAATCTTTCGTCGGAAAAAGACCACTTTAGCTACGCATAACAAATAGCCCTAACATCGATTATAGCTGCCAATATATTTAAATATGTAGTTAGGTGATCCAAATAAAGCTGCACAAATCCAGATCCAAGCATAAAAGACATTAAGCAGTGAAAATAAAATGTCACTCCATGCATCCAATAGACAAGACAAGAACGATGTATTTGAAAGAATTTTTTATATTAAAAGGGGGCACCTAAGAGGAAAACAAGAAAGGTGTTTCCGATTCTCCTCAATGGGATGGGTTCTTGAAAGTCCTTAGCATTTTAGATCTAAAATTTCTCTCTCTTGTTGGTGTAGAAAACCCAGACAAACATAGAACGCAAAGGGAGCTCACAAGGCAAAAATGGAGAATGTGACCAAAAGTATAGATCTAGAGTGATCTAATGCAATGAAAGGTGACTAATGAATGGGGAAAACCCTTCTATTTATAACAAAATATTAGGGCGGTCTAGAACTTGGTGCATGAATAAAATATTATTAATCAAATTCTAGAACCACCCTTTATGAATATTTTATTATATTTGTTGGAGGGATTATGATTTTTGACTTGGGTCAATTCCTTTATTTATAAATAATAAATAAATAAATGATTTATTTATTATTTTAAGGAAATGGTGGGAATATAATTAAATAAATAATGATTTATTTAATTATTTATAAATGATTTAGTCAAATTTAACTAGGAATATTATTTAAATAAGTATTTAAATAACTTATTCCTAAGAAATAATCAAATAAATAAAGATTTATTTAATTGATTTCCATGTTTTGGGTTAAATATGACCAGGAAATATAAACAAATATAGATTTGTTTGTTATATCCTTTTGGGGTTTCCTGTTTAGACCATAAACAACTTAATAAAGTTGTTTTACTAAGTTATTTCACATAGTGAAAGCAATTTTACTTAGGGTAAAATTGGTCTTACATGGTGTACTTGGGTTCATCTAATGATAATAGGTTAGATGACCAAAAAATGGTGTAACAGCGAGGTCATGAATTTTTTTCTTATCTATGGTGAGATCCTGAATCTGCTGCTATAACAGAAACAACTATTCCTCTTGTTTCTTCATAGCTTCCTTCTTCTTATAATCCTACCATCCTTTCTTCAACTCTTATTTCATCCATATTTCATGTAAAGTGTCTATTTCTTTCTGATATTCCTTTAGCGAAATCATCCCCTCCCGAAGGGAGATTGCTTCCTGTTTCCACTTTTGTAATTCAGAAATTAACAAGATTTTCTCAGAATTCCATCCCAAGATGGGACTCGACGTTATTATGCATTTAATATCCACATCAATAATGGGTGTAACAGCCTATACTACATGGGGTTGTTCCACCTCTATTGCTGGTTCTTATGTAACAAAAGCTTCCTCGGTGGGTTCTTGTGTGCCAGCCCCTTTGTTTCCACCTAGAGTAGCCTCTGTGTCGATTTCTATTTCTTCTAAAATAGGAGTTCCCTCCACAGGTTCTTGTATAACAACCTCCTGCTATGCTGTTGAGATTGCAACAATATGATGAGCTTAGTGAAAAGAGTCACCTTCACTAAGTGGGCCCGCAGGCTATTTTTGGCGCAAGTCTATTTTTAGACATGTGATCATATTCTATGAGTTGCAGGATGCTATTTGTGGATGGTTGGTCAAGTTGGAAAGAATATATGGACTTCTATTTTTAGACATATTGGGCGGAATCTATTTTTATATTTCCAGTCTAAAAATAGATATGTCGAATATTATTAGCTCTTAATAATATTTGGACTCTAAACATTATCTTATTCTCTTAGATCACTTTAGTTAAGTGCACATATGTGGCATAGGAGCTGACAGAAGGAATTACGCTATTCCTAAGGGTTAAGTGGAGCTATTGCATGGAGAATTCAGTTTGGACTCATGTGATAGAGTTTGGTGGAGTTATTGAAGTAGTTGGTGGATTTGTGTTCAGTTTAACTCAGTTAGACACAGTTGAGCTAGTTGTATATAGTCTAACTGATTGATACAATAGTGAGAGTGGTGTGAATTAATTATTAATTAATTCACTAAATATTAACTCATTAATCAACTGAAGAATACATCAGTTAACTACAGTGGATGGACAGTTTCAGTGGAGACCAATGGAGAGATAGGTGAAAGAGCAGGTTGACTATCAGTTGTGACTATAGTGTTGCATGATTTGCAACAGCCAGTGATTGGAGATGTCAATGAGGATTGTGTGAGCAAGTCTGGACCAATTTGAGTTCATTCAGAGCCATTCTTCAGCAGTGATTGTGCAGTGGAGGCAGGCTAGCAGGTGGCAGAGATCGGTGCATGGTTTTGCTAGATCGGGACCTGATTAGTGTGTAGCGATTGGAGATACTGAGAGCTTGTGATAAGCTTTGTATTATGATTGTTACGTGATCTCTATGACATATATAATATACATATATTTGGGGTTTTCAGCTTTAAGCTTTCCCGTTAAAACACTGTGTTCATATGTGTGAATTTTTATGGTTTTAATGTGTGAATGCAATTGAATTTATTTCCACATGTGATGATCAATGGTAGAAGAGATTCTGTATTGTGCACGAAGTTAAAATAGTGTGTGATCAGGAGAATATTGGTGTATAACGCATTATTTATATGATTTTCTACATGGTATCAGAGCGATATTGATCATCGGAGCAATTGCAAAGCATTGAAGCGATTGATTTTTGTGCTGGTGGAATTCGAATTTGCAGCAGAGTTTTCTTGGTGTCGAAGTTGAGATGTCTTTCAATGGATTGCGATTGGAGTATTCCCTTGAGGGAAACTCGAATTATATTGCATGGAAGGACAGGATGGAGGTAGTGCTGGAGGACAATGTGTTGAAGGAGTTCATAGATGCAGAAATTCCAAAACCTGCTTCTAGCGATGCTGCCGCACTTGACGCATGGCAAAAGAAGACTAAAAAGTGTCGAAGAATTATGTTTGAAGGTTTGAAGGATCACATAGTGTCCAGCCTTCATGGTAAAGCTTCTCCATTCTTGATGTAGAAAGTGTTGATAGAATTATTCCAAAGCAAGAGCGACCATAGGAAGTTGGTGCTCAAGGATAAACTCAGGAATATAAAAATGGAGAAAGGCGATAGTATGCCCAAGTACCTCATGAAGTTTGTCCAGTGTAGGGATGAGATGGGAAATGTGGAGGTTACTGTAGATGATGAGGACTTGGTGAGCTTGGCTCTCCTTGGGCTTTTGAAGAGTTGGCATTCCTATCAGGACTCTGTCAATGGTCAGGAGAAACGGCCAGGATGGGAGCGACTTTGGTCGGATCTTGTGCAAGAGCAGATAAGGCAGAGTACCAGGGACGGATCTTCATAAAAAAATTAAGATGAAGAAAATTGCGCTTTGGCTTCCAAAGCAAGGAAGGGGAAGGGCAAGAAAAATTCTTCTCAATCTGGTGCAAAAGAAAAGAAGCAGGACATGTCCAAGGTGAAGTGCTTTCACTATCACCAACACGGACATTACGCCACTAATTGTCCACAGAAGAATAAAAATAAGCAGGCTGCTGGATATGTAGCTGAAGAGGCCTTATCCTCGCAGTTTGAGCTAGATTTTTCACTGATTGCATGCTTGGTCTCAAGTGTGATGGGTTTAGTGTGGTTTCTTGATAGTGGTGCATCATTCCACATGACCGGAGACAAAGATTTGTTTACTGATCTGGATGAGAAAGATCTTGGAGTGCACATCGAGATGGGCGATGATGGTAGATATAGTGCGACCGGTATCGGGACCATTTCCTTTGAGAGGGAGTCTGGTAAACCCTTCGTATTGAAGGAATTCATGCATGTTCCAGGATTGAAGAAGCATCTTATCTCTGTGGCGATGTTGGAAGACAAGGGATATGAGTTGTCTTTAGCGAGGGAAAGGCTTTCCTGTGCAGTAAGGCAACTGGTGAAACTCAGAGGATAGGGGTTCGAGTTAAGAACCTTTATCAATTGTAGGTAGATAGTTACGCAGCAATGGAAGGCAAAGCAGAAGGAGTGGTGACCTGGGAAGAGGGCGAGCTGTGGCACAGGAGATTGGGCCACCTTCACCATGGAGCTTTGAAAATTTTGCAGCAGATTTCTACTAGGCTTCCTAAGGGTACACTTGCGTAGTTAGATTAGTGCAAGGGATGTACCTTGGGAAAATTTGTGAAAGCCACCTTTCACGAGAAGGATAGTCGCGCCACGATAATCCTTGAGAGAATTCACATAGACGTGTGTGGACCTTTCTCAGTAGCTTCAACAGCAAAGCACAAGTATTATGTGATCTTTGTTGATGACTTTTCTCGGAAGTGCTGGATCTTCTTTATGCAGAAGAAGAGCGAGACATTCTCGAAGTTCTGTGAGTTCAAGACACTGGTGGAGAAAGAGTCGGGGAAGCAGGTGAAGGCTCTTAGGAGCGACAATGGTGGTGAATTTATCTCTAGCGAATTCAAATACTTTTGCAGCGCAGAAGGAATTCGAAGAGAGCTCATAGCACCTCATAACCCACAACAGAATGGGGTCACGGAGTGGAAGAACAGAACAATCGCGGGTGTTGCACAAATGATGTTGCATGATCAGGGCCTTCCCATACACTTGTGGATTGAGGCATGCAATACTGCGATATATGTGCAAAAACGTTGTCCTCATAGGATACTTGGCATGAGTACACCTGAGGAGGCGTTTTCTGGTAAGATGCCCGATATTTCTCATTTGAGGATTTTTGGCTCACCTGTTTACATTCAAGTGACGAAGGATTCCAGGAAGAAGATGGAGCCGACTGTAGAGGTTGGGATATTTGTGGGGTACACAGAAATACCCCACAACTATCGTGTGTATTTTCCAGACAGTCGGAAGACTGTTGTGCGACGAGATATCAAATTTCATGAGGAGAAAGCCATGAAGTGTTCGCTTGAGAGGGAGCCACACTTGCATGCAGATGAGGAGCTATTAGTTCCTAAGGATGAGTCTTAGGATGTGGATCAGGCACAAGAGGAGGTTCATGGAGTGGAAGAAACCACTCATGCAGCGCCAACCATCAGAGGGCGGAAGCGCACTACAGAAGCTGAGCGACTGAATCAAGATGCAGCGTAGAATGTAGGAGCCCCTACATCACAACGTAGACAAAGACAGTCACCTGACTGATATAATGGATACATGGCTCTGATGAGAAAGTGTATCGTGAAAGAACCATCTTCTTTCCAAGAAGCTATGGAGGACCCTGCATGGGTAGATGCCATGGTGGAAGAGTATGATTCGATTGTCAGAAACAGTGCATGGGAGATTGTCCCAAGGCCGGAAGGGAAATCAGTGGTAGGTTCGAGATGGATCTACAAAGTGAAGCAAGCAGCTGATGGGAGTGTAGAGAAGTACAAGGCAAGATTTTTTTCCTGGGGCTTCTCACAGATTGAGGGGATCGACTATGAGGAAACCTTTGCACCTGTCGCAAAGTATTCTTCCATACAGATGATTCTTGCTCTCTCAGCACAGATGGGGTGGCACATTCATCAGATGGATGAGAATACTGCGTTCCTCAATGGAGTCATTGAGGAGGAGGTGTACATAGAGAAACCCAAAGGTTTCAAGATCTTCAGCAGCGAGTCACATGTGTGCAGGCTCAAAAGAGCGTTGTATGGGTTGAAACAAGCACCTCGTGTTTGGAACACACGGATAGACAGTTATTTCACCGAACTTGGATTCTCGAAGAGTGAGGCGGATCTGAACCTATACCAGATTGTGGTGGAGGGTAAGTTGTTTATCATTGTAATTTATGTAGATGATTTGATTTTGACGGGTGATGAACTGTTGATACACTCATGCAAGGCTGATCTTGCAAAGAAGTTTGAGATGAAGGACTTTGGCCTCCTTCATTATTTCCTGGGATTGGAAATTTGGTAGCACAATGATGGATTTCTTGTGTCTCAAGGCAAGTATGCCCGAGAGATACTGGAGAAGTTCAACATGCAAGGCTGCAAGCCTATCGACACTCCTCTTCCTAGTGGTTGGAGGAAAGAGGATGCTAAATCGGCAGAGGTAGTGGATGCCACTGTTTACCGACAGTTGGTGGGGTCACTTATGTATCTAGTCAATACACGACCTGACATATGCTATGTTGTTAACCAGCTTTCACAAGCTATGGTTAAGCCTACCAAGCTCTTTTGGAAGGCAGGCAAGCATGTATTGAGATATCTCAGAGGCACATCGGGATATGGATTGTGGTACAGATAGTCGGATGAGGTAAGGCTACATGGCTTCACGGATGCAGATTGGGCAGGGAGCCCAACAGAGAGAAAGAGCACATCCGGAGGGATTTTCAATATCGGGTCGACATCATTTTCTTGGTACAGCAGGAAACAGAGATCCATGGCACTCAGTTCCATGGAGGCCGAGTATATGGCAGCGAGTTTGGCTGCATGCGAGGCTATATGGATGAGGAAGATCCTGATCGGGTTGTTCGGTTCACACTTAGATCCTACTGTGATATATTGTGATAATCAGATGCATCAAACTCTCGGTTAATCCAGTATTTCATGATAGATCTAAACACATTGACATCCGGTACCATCATATCAGATATTGTGTGCACTGGAAGATCATGTTACTTTCTTACATCCCCACGGAGGATCAGGATGCTGATATCTTGACGAAGGCGCTCACCAGGAGAAAATTCGAATACCATAGAGACAAGATCGGGGTGGCAGATAATCCCTATCTTGTTGAGAGGGAGTGTTGAGATTGCAACAAGATGATGAGCTTAGTGAAAAGAGTCGCCTTCACTAAGTGGGCCCGCAGGCTATTTTTGGCGCAAGTCTATTTTTAGACATGTCGGTCATATTCTATGAGTTGCAGGATGCTATTTGTGGATGGTTGGTCAAGTTGGAAAAATAGATGGACTTCTATTTTTATACATATTGGGTGGAATCTATTTTTAGATTGCCGGTCTAAAAATAGATATGTCGAATATTATTAGCTCTTAATAATATTTGGACTATAAACATTATCTTATTCTCTTGGAGCACTTCAGTTAAGTGCACAGATGTGGCATAGGAGCTGACAGAAGGAATTACGCTATTCCTGAGGGTTAAGTGGAGCTATTTCATGGATACTTCAGTTAGAACTCATGTGACAGAGTTTGGTGGAGTTATTGAAGTAGTTGGTGGAGTTGTGTTCAGTTTAACTCAGTTAGACACAGTTGAGCTAGTTGTATCTAGTCTAACTGATTGATACACTAGTGAGAGTGGTGTGAATTAATTATTAATTAATTCACTAAATATTAACTCATTAATCAACTAAAGAATACATCAGTTAACTACAATGCATGGACAGTTTCAGTGGAGACCAATGGAGAGATAGGTGAAAGAGAAGGTTGACTATCAGTTGTGACTATAGTGTTGCATGATTTGCAACACCCAGTGATTGGAGATGCCAATGAGGATTGCATGAGCAAGGATGGACCAATTCGAGTTCATTCAGAGCCATTCTTTAGTAGTGATTGCGTAGTAGAGGCAGGCTAGCAGGTGGCAAATATCGGTGCATGGTTTTGCTAGATCGAGACCTGATTAGTGTGTAGCGATTGGAGATACTGAGAGCTTGTGATAAGGTTTGTATTATGATTGGTACATGATCTCTATGACATATATAATATATAGATAGTTGAGGTTTTCAGCTTTAAGCTTTCCCGTTAAAACACTGTGTTCATATGTGTGAATTTTTATGGTTTCAATGTGTGCATGCAATTGAATTTATTTCCGCATGTGATGATCAATGGTGGAAGAGATTCTGTATTGTGCATGAAGTTAAAATAGTGTGTGATCAGGAGAATCTTGGTGTGTAATGCATTAGTTATATGGTTTTCTACATATGTTGTTTCTGTTTCCATTGGGATAATATTTTCTCTACAGGCCTTATATCCTGCTGCTGTTAAGTCTTGAAAGCATGTCATGCATAAAGACACCGGGATTTCCTTCCACTCAGATAATTTCTACTTTAATTCTTCATTTTCATTTCTTAGATTTTTGAGTTCTAAAAATAGGACATGAGTTTCGTCCTTACCTAATGAGGAGGGTTGCCTTTCTTCTTCTAAAACTTCTACTTCCTTCTGCTTTCCGGCCGTAGGAAAAGGTTTTGTAGGTATGATTTCTTTCACTCTTTTTTTTGGCCTTCTATCCAAAATTGGCTCATCAGTAGGCTCTTTCCCAATTCTAACTCCAGTAGGCCGAGTTTGGGTTTCCACTTCTTCATGACTTCCTCCTGAAGTCCTGGTCTGTTTCCCCCATATTGTCCTCGGCCTCTTTCGCTTGAATTCTTTCCAATTTTTTCCCTTCTGGCCTAGGGCATCCAACACGATTAAATTGATGAGTCTGTGATTAGTCACACATGCCTTCGGGTGTGCTGCTGTTTTTACTTCTGCCACCATATGTTTGATGTTCCCTAACAAATAGAATGGAATATTAATCTTTCGTTGATGCCGAAGGTGATTAAGTAGAGGAAAGTGATAGTTGAACACTATCGTGGATCTTCCCTCACAAGTGATATATTTAATTAAACCCAGGGCAACATCTTCCCAAGGATGAGGAAGTGACAACCTATCAATTCCTCTCCCTTTCTTCTCTATTTTTTCTTCTCCTTCTAGGAAGTCTTCTTTCAAGGAGGGGTCATTGATTTTTCTATTAAACCACCTCCGCCCCTCTACTGGCAATGAAGTTACCCGGGAAATTACCTCTTCAGTCACCTCCACTTGCATGCCCCTTACTTGGGTTTGATTATTGTTAAAATTCTAAGCAAATTCAATTGCCACCACCTCGTTTGAGCCTTCAAGCTTCTGGAAATACTCAATCCATCCATCATTTCTGAATATATGGTAGGCTTCTGGACAATTCTGCAAGGCATCCATAGAATCCGGCTCGTGCCTGACCGCTGCTCCACCCATCTTTGTTGTTTGTTTCTAAATTTTCTTCTTGCTGCTCAACCCCACTGTAATGTCATTGCGTTTCTGAATTCGCTTCTTGTTGTTCAGCCCCACTCTAATATCACTGCGTTTCTGAATTCGCTGCTTCTCGGCGTCTCTGCTTATCCCAATTGACGAGTTTACAATGAGGATGCAAGGTTTCAGTCGAGGAGGTTGATGGGAGGTGACAACTTTCACGGATTACCGAATCATACCTCACACTAATATTCATAAATGTCTCGTTATGGAAAGTAATGGGATCTAGTACACACACTCTTTTCCAACCAGAATCGGTCATCATTGGTAATTTTGTTATTAATTGGGTGCATGTGGATTTGATAGATGTTTATGACTACGAATTTTTGCAATGATTTCAAGACATATCCCCTCTACCACCTTAATGGGCGGCCGTCACGAGAATATCATTAATTTTTCCAATTAATCACCAAATCATAAATGATAACGTTTAGCTTTTGAATGACATACCTGCGGTGACGTGGAGGAAGATTTCGAATTGGCAGCGTTCCGCTTGCAGCGCTCATGTTGTTGTGTTTGGCTGACATGATTATTGTTGTTATGGAATAAAATATAAGAAACAATGTTCGTGTCTTTCAACTGTTACATGTGCAACAGCCAAGACAACCCTTAGATTATTCTTCAAAAAAAAAAAAGCATAGTATTCAGGAGAAATTGGTATATAAAATAAAATTACATGAATACCATCATCCTATAAAATAGATTATAAAGGGAAGATGATGTTTCAAGAAGAAAAACATGGGTGTAACAAGCGCCACAGGAGTGGTTTTCAGCTATTACCAACTGTCTGATTGCACCCTGGAAAGGGGTTTTCATAGTTAGATTTATTATTTTTGTTTTTGTTTTTATTTTATTATTTATTTTTTTAAAACAGGTGTAACAACTGCCACAAAGTTGGTTTTTAACTGCTGCAAGGAGAATTTTCCCCTGCTGTTGTAACATGAAGATGAGAGTCCACGACAATGTTGACAAATGATTCCTTCGAAGCGAGTTGATGATATAACCTTAGATGGTGCCCATTAACCAGTAATGGTGTCTTAGCACTGTCAATGGTAACCAATTTTACAGTCCCATTGTCAAAGACCGTATCCACTTCGTAAGGACCTAGCCATCTGGTGCAGAGCTTGCCTTTGAAATCTTTGAACCTTGAATCATACAAAAGAGCCCAATCTCCTTTCTAGAAAATTTTCTTCCTAATAAACCCATCATGCCATCTAGCTCTTTGCTGTTGAACGATCTCTGTGTGTTGAATGGCAGCCAGTTGTTTCTCTTCCAACTCATTGAGCTGGTTCAGTCTTTGAGTCTGTGTTGTACTCAAATCCAGGTCGACTTGCAATGTTGTTCTTAATGTCTTTATTTCAAACTCTATGGAGAATAAGGGATTCTTACCATACAACAATTCATATGGTGAGAAGCCTGTAGTATTCCTCCATGTTGTCCTATAAGCCCACAGTACCTCTGGAAGTTTTTTGGCCTAGTTTCTTCGGTGGCTAGCTACTGTCTTTTTTAAGATTCCCTTAATGACTTTATTGGTGCTTTCTACTTGAACATTTGCTTGTGGGTGAAATGGTGAAGTGATTCTGTGATGAATTCCATACTTTTCAACTAGCTTCTTGATCAAATGAGATGTGAACTGATGCCCCCCATCTGTCACTATCTCTCTGGGTATCTTGAAGTGAACAAAAATATCTTGGAATAGGAAGTCTGAAACAACATGCTCTGTTGCTCTAGTTAGTGCCTTTGCTTCGACCCATTTTGTGACATAATCGGTGCAGACCAATATGTAAGATTTTTTCTCTGATGAAGGATTAATTGGCCCCACAAATTCTAGGGCCCATTTCTCAAATGGTTCTATCACTATTTGAGGCTGTAATGACATCTCATCTGATTTCAGAGGCTAGCCCATCCTTTGGCAGCTATCACATCCTTTCACAAACTTCTTGGCATCTTGGAATACAGTTGGCCAGTAGTACCCTATTGAGAGTACTTTATGTCATGTCCTCTTGTCAGCGAAGTGTCCTCCACAAGGTTCCTCATGAAAAGCCTTCAAGATCTCAAATATCTCATCTTCTTTAACACATCACCTAATCTGAAAATCTGGCCCAGTGTGGTAGAGATTTCCTTCTATCCAGGAGTAGGTAGCACTCTGTTGTATAATATTCCTTCTTTCCTTGGAACACAATTGGTATGGGAATTTTCCTGCAGCAAGGTAATTGGCTATATCTACATACCATGGTGAGTGAATAGAGATGGGAAAAATATATTCATCTAGAAAAGAATCCTCAGTGGCAGTGCAATCATCACTTATGGTTTATCTAGAAAGAAAATCAGCAACTACATTATCTTTTCCAGGCTTATATAAAATAGTAATATCAAATTATTGTAACATAAATAACCATCGTGTAACTCTACCATTAGTAACAGGCTTGTTCATTAAAAATCGAATTGCAGCATGGTTAGTGTGTAAAAATACTTGGTACCCGGTGATGTAGTGTCGATATTTGTTGATAACATGCACTACTGCTAGGAATTCCTTCTTAGTAACAGTGTAGTTGAGTTCTATTGGAGTTAAGTTCTTGCTGATGTAATAAATGACATAAGGTTTCTTCTCCTCCAGCTGCCCCAAAACAACACCCAAAACCATGTAAGATGCCCAGTTTGGTTCTCGTAAAACAAGTGCTAGTGTTACACAATTTTTCAACTTTAAAATGGTCTGCTCACACTTCCTTGTCCACACAAATTCCGCATCCTTCATGAGTAATGAAAATAGAGGATATGTAATATTTGAAATTTTTTTTATAAATCTCCTATAGTATCCCGCATGTCCCAAAAAACTACGTACCTCTTTTGGAGTCTTAAGGGTCAGGATTTTTGAGATTACCCCAATTTTTGCAGGATCTACTTTGATTCCATCTTCTGAAATGAAATGTCCCAACACAACTCCATCGGTCATCATCATGTGGCATTTTTCTGTGCTTAGAGCAACATTATTTTGTTCACAATGTTCCAACACTTTTTCCAATTTAGCTAATGTTGTCTCAAAGGCATCCCCATAGGGTGTAAAATCATCCATAAAGATTTCAAGATAGTCATTCAAAATATATAAAAAAATACCAATATTTCCCTCTGAAAGGTTGTTGGTGCATTACAGAGGCCAAAGGGAAGGACTCCGTATGAAAAAGTACCCCAGGGGCAAGTGAAGGTTGTCTTGTCTTGGTCTTCCAGGGCATTCTGTATTTGATTATAGCCACTAAACCTATCTAGAAATGAAAATATTTTTTTTTCCAGAAAGAGTGTCCAAGACCTGATCAATGAATGGTAAAGGAGAATTGTCCTTTTGAGTGGTCTTGTTAAGCTCTCTATAATCAACACAGACTCCATTTTCCATTTTTTTTTTGTAACTATGACAAGCGGAGACACCCATTTACTTTCAGAAATAGGGTTGATGAAATTAGCATTAAGGAGTTTCTACAATTCTTCTTTCACTATCTCCTTAAGTGCGGGGTTCATTCGGTGCTGAGGCTGTCTAACTGGTTTGCAATCCTCTTTAAGGTAAATGTGGTGAGTGCATAGGCCAGGATGGATTCCTTTCATATCCATATAGTCCCATGCAAATGCCTTTTTGTATTTCTATAACCACTGTATCAATTGTCAGGTTAGGATTGATGTTTAAACATTTTCTAGGTTCGATTTCAACGAGGCTGTTGATAGTATGCGGATTTGTTTTCAAATGTTCAATAATTGCATCATCTACCTCCTCTTATTCTCCCAAATATCTAATGGAGGCAACAGGGAGTGAATTACTAATGAAACCATTAATGATATCATCCTCTGTTTCATCCTTAAAGTATTGTGCTTTTCCAAGCGTGATAAGAGGTAGGGAAAGATCAGATTCATGTGCAGATTCATTTCACCAGGGACTACTTGAATCCATATGAGTTTTTTCTGGGGGGTAAAGGTTCAGGTTCTGAGTGGCCTGTCCATCTGAGATCACCATTTATCCAGACCTACATTCGATATATGTGTCTACAGTGGCCAGCCACGACCTCCCCAAGATTAAAGGATGCCCCCCTAGGTTGGGTTTGGTTTTTAAAATGAGAAAGTCAACCAGATAGTTTTAGGAAGCCACAGTGATAACCACATCTTCTATCATTCCCTCGGGCTTGACACGGGACCTATCTACTAATTCAAGCACTATGGGTGTAGGTCTAAGTCCATGAAGTCCTAGAGAGATGAAGAGGTATTTAGTCATGACATTAATAACTTCCCATAGATCAATCAAAGTATTGGTTATGGGATGATTGTCAATATGGACAGTCACTGTAGGGTTCCCCGAGTCATTAGATTTAGTCAACAAAGACTGATCAATCATAAGATCAGACAATTTCCCAATGACATGGATAGTAGTAGGGTCTTTAGGTTTCCTTCCAAGTCTTTTGATGCATAGATCCCTCACTGTTTTAACATAGATAGGAACTTATTTAAGAGCTTGTAACAGTGGAATCCACACATACAAATTTTGTAACTCCTTGAGGATTCGGATTCAGGTTGTGAGACTATCCCAGTTTCAGTTAATCGTTGAGGGTATGGAGGATTCTGAATGCTAACAATTGAGTCAGCTGTCACAGATGTACCATCCTTACTTGGATTGGCTGCTGTAGAAACAACAGATCCTCCCTAGCTGGCTGCTACAAATGTAACAACATGTTTTGTATCAGTTGTTACATGTGTAACAACTACCTTAGAATCATCCATGTCCTTTCTAGGTGATTCACATCTTCGGCAATAATGGGAGTATGTTCAGATCTGATTACTTTCCATGATAGAAGCTTAACCTCGTTAAGTCCAATAGGAGTAATAAGATAATTCTGGAGGGTAACCGGAGCATCCATGCTCTGGGCTGCCTTATTATTTAGATTGGGGTTAGGTTGCACAAGTAATTGGGGTCGGATATAAGGTGTAGGATTTTGAATAGAAGGCAGTTGTAACTGCTGTTGTTACATTGGTATTGGAGGGGATACTAGACCTTGGCCATTAATTCTCCAGTTCTAACCCCAAGGATTGGGTTTTGATGAAGGATATTTCATTGGTGGAGGAGACGACCACTGGTTCCATGGTGAAGGCAATTGTGTTGAGGAAGAAGTAGGATACTACAATGGATATTGCTAACTATTATAAACATTATTCCAAAGATAAAAAGAGGAAAAATCTGAAGAAATACTTGTAGGTCACGACTGCCATGTTCTCTTTGATCTGATGAAATAAGAAGATTAAACATCCTCGCTTGATTCTTGAAGTACCACCTTCAGTCTAGACAACTCAGGACACTGATTCGTAGAGTGTGCCAACTCATAGATGTTGCATAGGCTGACACTATTCAGTCCACATTCTCTCTCCAAATGTTTCTTTTTGCATCGGGGACAGAATATTGCTAATGCTACTTCAACTTCTGCTTGTGCTTTCTTGACTTGTACCATAGTGATATGGGAAGAGAGAGTGCTAACGAGGTCAGTTTTAAAATCCTCAAATAAGTTCCCGATCTCTTCTCTAGTTACTCCTCCGATCATGGACTTCTATATCCGGACTGAAGGATCCCGAACTGAAACTTTCCCTTTTGCCGACTTGAGCTACACAGACAAAGTTTCATTATTTCATCTAACGGTTCTTGCGATATGTCTCCTTTTCCCAATATGTTCATATGCTCCAGACAATCATCTCTTATACCTCTTAAGAATATTGGATTTAGAATTTTTGGGTCTAAGTTACTGAACTTAGACCTTTGTAAATTGTAGTGAAATCGCTCCAGATAGTCTTCCAGGCTTTCCTCCTTCTTCTGTGCAATTCTAAAAATCTCGTCCTTCAAATCCTTGGTTCAACAGTAATATTGATACTTAAAGAGGAAGGCCTCTCTCATGTCATTCCAGGTTTGAATCGTGCCAGCACCCAATCTCATGAACCATCTTAATGATGCTCCTTTCAGAGTAGCAGGGAATAATTTTAGCTTCTGGGCATCTGAAGTGTAGTCATAACCTCTACACAGCACATCGAATTCGAACAGAAAGGTATCAAGGTCTTCGACAACCATCCCTTGAAAGGATGGTAGGGATGATAAAGGAATATTCTTCATATGAGCCTCATCCCATGTTACTACTATTGGGAATTCAAAAGTAACAGAGCTATATGTTTTGACATTCTCGTCCCCCATGGTTGATTCTTCCTGATGGGATGAACTGACCTCAGAGTGTACTGGAGATTGAAAAATAAAATGATCAGGCTATTCCAGGACCAACTGTTTAACAACACTACCATTGTCCAATTTATTGTTAGCCACCTATAATATTTTGTTATACCAAAAGGTGGCTAAGATCTTTTTTGAGCCTCCAAGGAACAAATTTTATCACTAAATATATGACTTCTCTTCGGTCTCAAAAGAACCTGCTTGAACCTGCAGATATACACTTATTCACCTAATATAGAATACGAGATTAATGTGTTAAACATGAATCAAACACTATGCGTAGCAAGATTATAGATAAAGCACGTACACCTCAAGAGATGTCATTAGCAACACATCTTTTGTGGGGTAATGCTTGTACGGTAGTCTGATCACAAAAGAAATAGTTCTTTATGATAAGATACCTCTTCACTTTCTGAAAGATGAAACGAAATGCTAACAAAATAGTTCATTAACATTCATTAATAGAACAGATAATAAAATGAACATCATTGATACAACACGGATAGCCATGACATATAAACGATATCATGAAAAGAGCAGCTTCATTAATCATAGGATATTCTGAAACTGTTGAAGGAAATACACAAAGTGTTTATACAGCAAAACACATCATAACCATAGGGTATTTTAACAAGATTCTATATTCATATGCTCAAGTGTCAGATCTTTAAATACAATGCTTGTAGCTCCTGAGTTTTCCCAAAAAGAAAAGCCTTTTTACAATGTCCCGTAGGAGTATTTATAATGCTAAAATTGTCCGTTGGGTTTCCTTGACTGTTCGCCTTCTTGACCTTTGGGTTACCTTGCGACCCACTCCTTCTGCGACCTGAGTAGGTGATGCGACCTGTGACCTAGGTAGGAGATGCGACCTGCGACCTAGGTAGGAGATGCGACCTGCGACCTGTCCTGTTGGTGCGATTTGCGACCTGGTTCTTCTTGCTGCTCAGGACTTGCTGCTGCCGGGACGCGAAATGTTAATGTCAGGGATGTCAACCTGTTGTTCCCTGAGGAAATCCTACCATGCCTGGTATTCTGCCGCTATGGGGGACATCAGAGGTACCTCCTCTTTCAGCCTATGCACACATTCCAAAGCGTTTGGTACTAAGGTCTCCCTTTTCTGTCCGATCTGATTTGAGAGCGACGCAAGCTTGGTATAAATCCGCACTGGAGCGGCGATGAATTGACTGAGATGCTCTTGAGATGCGGAGGGCTCTGGATCAGCTGCGGCCTGTTTGATAGGTTGCAAGAACGATTGAATGTCCTGGTTTACTTGTTCCCAGGTTTTCTCCTCTTCTAATGCCCCAAGCGATGGGATGTGATGCAGCGTATGCATTGAGTCGATACCACTAATCAGGTGGTCGTACGAGGACATCACTTTGTCCAAGTCTTTAGACAATTTGTCTCCAGATTGCATCGCCATGCGGAGTTGAACTTTTGCATCCTGCGTGTGGATCCAGTCCCTCTTGGGCAAATTTTCAGGTGCCTGAGGGTACTGTATTGTCCAACCCATCATCCTGTCCAACGCCTGTGAAGCCTCTTTGAGCTGATCTTGTCTTTGCCTGGTTTCCATTCGTGCTCTTGCCAGAGGAGCGACTGTTTGTTTGATGGTGAACATTTCACCATATACCTGTCTCATAGTCATTTCCAACACCTCACACTCCTTGAAAATGGCAAGCGAGACTTCATTTGCCGGTAGAGCTTGGTTTCGAAGTCGCTGGACTTCTGCTTGCAATTCTGCTTTCTCCTGCTCTGCTATCTTTTCGCGTTGCTCAGCTGCGTGCAGTCTGTTTTGTAGAGATACTATTTCTCTACTCATCCGGGTTACATTCTCCTCCGTAGCCGCAGCGAAGGCAGTACCTGCTGATGCTATCATTACCGGATTAGTTCTGGTATCCAAGACTATATCCTTGCCTGTTGACACTGCGGATGATGCAGAGGGACTTTGTGCTAACGACCTCCTCTTCTCTTGACGGATTTTGAACGAAAACTGATCAAATGTGAGTCTGGTCAGGTCGAACACATCTTCTTCCTGTCTCTGGGGCGATCTAACATCAGAGAGTTTTGTACGGCCCAGAGGTATGTCGAGAGGAGTTACCTCAAGAGCATCTAGCATGTCATCCGCTCTTTCCTTTGTATTCTTCTCTTCTTCTTCCTTCCTCCGCCGTTCAGTTTCTGCTGCTGCTTCTATTTTGGCCCTCTTCTTCTGTTCAGCTATAGCAGCCTGCTCGGCTTTCTTTTGGCGTTCAGCCTCTGCTGCTGCTTCTATTTCGGCCCTCTTCTTCTGTTCAGCTGCAGCAGCCTGCTCGGCTTTCTTTTGGCGTTCAGCCTCTGCCTTGTCCAGCTCTGCCTTAAGCGCCTGTTCCGCTGCAGCTTGCGCCTCTTGGTCTTCTTTTTCTTTCCTGGCATCTTTGGCCAGCTTCTTCTTTTTTGTTGCTGTTGAACTCTTTTGGCGCGCCTCCTCATCTTCTTTTAGCTTTTTCTCCCTTTCTTGCTGGGCTTTTGCCTCTGCTTCCTTTTGTTTGATGGATGGGGTTGGCCCTGTGTTGAGTCGAGATTTCTTGAGTACGGATGAAGAGGCACCTCCTAACTGACGTCTTCTGTCTTCTAAGTTCTGATCATCTGAGTCTTCCTCGACCACGTCAATTCCCGGAGCAAGTTGTCTTTCAGCATTATACCAGTTTCTTCTCTCATCTTCCGCTGGGCGCTCAAGATGCTGATAAGTCCACTTGAGGTTGGCTCTCCGGCAGTGTCCAGGGACTATTCTCTCTGGGTCATATGTCCGGTGTTCAAGTGCCCCCAGCTGATAACTTCTCATTGCTTCTGCCTCTGCTAGTACTTCCTTGAAGTCTTTAACTGTGAATGCACCAATAGTGAGGGGCAGAGTGGGCCATGGCTTCTTTTTGCCCTTAGATAGGATGTTGGAGAATCCGTGTGACATCTGAAAGCACACCTCCTGCATCAGCATTTTTTCCGTCACGAAGCGAGGCATAGCATGTGGCGCTTTGTAAGTTCCAAAGACTCGGATGAAGGTGTACCCAGGGAAAGGGAACCAATGCCCCACTTTAACCAGAGTCTCCTTGGCCCGCCACGACATGCAAGGGGCGTCTTGGCCAAACAAATGTCTGTACAGAGAGGGAACAAATATTTGGGAGATCTGATCTATATCCTGTTTGTATTTGGACTCCCAAAATACCTTGAGTTGTAGATGAATTGCGCGCGTGTTCTCGGAGTCCCAGTTGTGCTCCCATCCATCAAACTCTACTCGGGCGCAAACCGCATCTAGTAGGTATGAGGCCATGTAAAATTCAGAAGGCATTCCTTCGTCCGGGGCCAATGCCGAGTTCAAGTTGGTCTGCATAGAAGTCATCAGTAGGCCGGCCCAGTTAAAACGGGTGCCCTGTGTTGTCACATACTCCATAATAGTAGCCCAACTGCCGTTGAAAGTGGAGCAATCTGGGCGCCCGTAAAGTCTGTAGAGCATGGCGGCAACCAATTTGTAAACCTTCCTTAGGCTCGCCACTGGGTATTCCTGGTTCTTTTTTACCTTGAACTTCTCGGGCTCCTCCCACCATTGTTTAATAGTATCAACTATTGGAACGGCGTGAGCAGCAGCCCATTCTGGAGAGAAATGCTCGTTTAGGCGAGGCAGTGAATAATAAATGTGTGCATCCGAGCCTACCAGTGTAGTGAAAGCTCTGCCTTGGTGATCCCTGATCACAAACTTCTCGGGGTCTGTCTTTTGTATGATCCAATCTATGATCTCCGGACATGGGAATATGGCTGGATGCGCCCCTGCCAGATGTAGTTTGGACCTCTTTACCGCCAAGTATACTTCCCGGTCTGGGAGATCTTCCGGAAATTCTTCTTCCAGTTTGGCGAACTCCTGATAAATCTGGTACCATCTCATGCTGTCGTCTTTTGAAAAAGTACATAGTGTATCTCGGTATATTGGGGGTGGGGACACCACCACCAGCTCATCAACCTCTTCCACTATTTTCTTGTCCCTTCTCCGAGATAGCGGGGGCGCCATGTCACTAGAATCTGAGAGCACAGGTATGCACTCTATGTCTTCACCTGTCAAATTCAGAAAGGAGTCCCACGATAAGAATGACATGGTGATAAAATCCAGTTACAATTTAGTGATGAAATCTAACTGCGCTAATGCAAAAACTGGACTGGTGAGTCGCTGGGTCGCGGATCACACAAACAGGGCCCGGGCGCGACCTTGCGACCTTGCGACCTGGCGACTTGGGGTCGCTGGCTCGCTAGGTCGCAGATCTGCGAAAAATGGGAAAACGCGACCTAGCGACCTGGCGACTAAGTCGCTGGGTCGCAAGGTCGCAAATCCCGAAAAATGGGGAAAATGCGACTCTGCGACCTCGCGACTAGGTCGCTGGGTCGCAAGTCGCAGATTGGCTTGCCGGGGGTTTTGCGCGCGCGGCCTTTAACTCTTTTGCCTCCTTTCTCTTGGGAAATTGCAAGGTTTCTGGGCCCAGGGGAGCTGTGGCATGATTTTAAAGGCAAAGGGATGATGCCATGGAGTGAAACAGCAAACAGTGAGGTTTTGGGCAATTTATGCAACATGTAATTTGCCAAAACCTCAGAAAACATTTAAGCACGGTCAAAAGACAATTTAAAGGTTATAGGGGAGATGGGTTTAGTAAGAAAATCATTAAAATGGAAACAGCAGGAAGAAAAGGCAACTTACCCGGGAAAAACTCGTCAGTTGAGCTGTCAGAGGCGTTTTCCTTACAAATCGCTGAATATGAAAAATGCGACCTGCGACCTCCTTTTTATAGAAAGTCGCACGTGCGGGCCATTAATGCGGGTCGCTGGGTCGCAGATTCGTCAAACTTTGAGTTTTGCGACCTGGCGACCTTGCGACCTAGCGACCTGGGGTCGCTAGGTCGCAAGGTCGCAATTTTCATCAGTTCCGGGGATATACGACCTGGCGACCTGGCGACCTGAGATCGCTAGGTCGCAAGGTCACAATTTTCATGAATGTTTACTTTTGCGACCTAGTGACTTAACAATTTCTCTTTAGTTCTAAGGGGCTCCAAAAAATTTTGAAATGGTAGTCTTTTTGGAGGGTGTTGTAAAGGTTACAACAAATGGCGATTCACTGGACGAACTCAGAGTCTCTGCTGATGGTTAGTCTTAGTGGGGGGAGGGAGGGGCTTATGCTAACTGTCCTCTTTTACCTTGTGGTTGCCATTTCCTAGCCTTCGGTCGTCCAGCTGGGTTACCGAACTTGCTGGTCCGGTTGGGCGCCCTTCAAACAAATTCTTTCTTCAGGTCTCCGGACTGGAAGGGTTGGAGAACTCCAGGCGGCCACAGGGTCTGGTACGATTATTTTGTCCTCATCGTGTTGCTCCGCTGCCAGCGAACCTCTCGATCCCGGCGGAGTCACTGCCTAGGAATCGTGAACATTGCTCCGCTGCCAGCGAGCCTGGTCAGTACCCCGGCGGAGTCGTTACATCACCTCTCTACGCAGGAAGCCTTTCTCAATCCTTTACCCTTTATTTGTGTGCTATTGCACTTATTTTGAATGTGCCTGAGGCACTTATTTAGATGTGCTTATGGCACTTATTTGAAATGGCAATTTAGCCTGGGCAGATGAGGGATCCCGACTTATTTTGCTTGCAGAGAGGTTGTTCCTGGTCTAGTATGAGGACTTTGGTTTTTCCCAGACACCCTGACATAGCATAGAGTATCTCTCTTCCCTTCTGGTCCGGTTACCATTTACACTGCATTTTCTTTTGTGGACACCCTCTCAGACTGGCGAGGTAAGCTTTCCTGCTTGATGACTTGAGCTCGGTAATGTGCTACCTTTAGGTGCGGAGAACAAGCAAGCTTTTGCCACCTTTGAGTTTATCGGGAAAGGATTTCCATCAGCGGAGAACCTGCGGCAGTATGCCAATCTGCGTGACTCTAACAAATCCTTCCTTAGGCTTTTATTTTATTTTTATTTTTTTTATTTTTATTTTTATTTTTTTTATTTTTATTTTGACAAAAGAGACAAGAAAATATGGTACAAAACGAGACAACCCTCCAAGGGCTGCTAAGTGAAATAGTGTTTGAGGTCGTGCCCGTTTACCGGGAGGACCTCGACTCGTCCATCAAGGGTTTGCAATCTGAATGTGTGTGATCCTATCTTTTCCTTAATTTGGAACGGGCATGTCCAAAGTGCTTGGAACTTGGCATGCTTCCCCTTTTCCTCATGGGCTTTATCCCACTTAAGGACCAGGTCTCCTACCTCAAAAGTTTTGTTTCCCGCGGACTTTTTATCAAACCATCTTTTGATTCGGCTCTGATGGATGGCAAACTTTTCCTGGGTCTTTTGCCTTTCTTCCTCCAATTTCAGCAAGGTGTCGATTCGGTTTTGCAAGGTGGGACACGGAGTACCATGACATTCTTGGGACAGTTGGAGGGCCGGGAGAGATAGATGAGAAGGGAGGACAACTTCTTTTCCATACACGAGAAAAAATGGGGAGGTGCCTAAAGAGGACTTGGGAGTAATACGGTCAGCCCACAGTGCATTGTGAAGGGCATTGTGCCAGTTGCGCTGGTGGGATAGGAGAGTCTTCTTAATAATACGGATAAGGTTCTTGTTAGTGGACTCAGCTAATCCATTTCCCTGGGGGTAGTAGTTTGCAGAATGTTTCAGAATAATTCCATTTTCCAGCGCAAAATCATATAACTTAAAAGATGAGAAATAAGTCGCATTATCAAAAACTAAAGAAGTCGGAACGCCAAACCTGGTCGTGATGAAATGCGTGAGGAATTCTATTACCTCTTGATCGTTGATTCGGCGTAACGGTATTGCCTCAACCCACCTGGTGAAGTAATCAGTAGCCGTAAGGATATACCGATGTTGTTTAGAAGAGTGAGGTATGATTTCCCCAATTACATCCAAACCCCATTGTTGGAAGGGTTCCTCTACTGCTACTGAGAGTAGTGGTGCGGCTGGCCGTGCTTCTCGGTTGGCGAACTTCTGGCACTGAATGCATTTCCGAACATATGCATGCGCGTCTCTGAAAAGAGTAGGCCAATAATATCCTGCACGCATTATCTTATGGGCAGTGGTATCTCCGGAAAAATGACCTCCAGCGGGTCCGTCATGTAACTCAGTTAAGATTTTCTGTGCTTCGTCAGTTTCCAAGCAGCGTAACAGGACCCCATCGTGCTGTTTCTTGAATAACTTACCTTGGACCAGTTGGTGAGATGCGGCTTTTAATCTTATTGCGCGCTTCTGTCGGGCAGTAAGAGCAGGGTCCATCGTGCCTTGGGCCAGATATCTTGAAATATCAGAATACCAAGAAGGGTTATTTTGCTGAGGTACATGGTCGCTCTGATACATGTCGATCTCTTGTTCCCAACATTCTTCTTCCATCTCACGAGTACTTGCAGCCTCTGCGGCCATTTGACATAAGCCCTGTCCTTTAATGGTATGTGCTGGTTTGAACTCTAAATCGTATTCTTGTAAACATGCCATCCAGTTGCCCCGCCTTTCGCCTAGTTCTTGCTGTACGAAGAGTGAGCGGACTGCTGGGTGTGGCACAAAAACCGTGACGTGACTTTTCAAGATGTAGGGCCTAAAATGTTTTACTGCCTTGTAAACCGCATAGGCTTGCTTGTCAATTTCCGGATAGTTTAATTCAGCTCCCTGTAGACCGGTGCTCATAAAAGAAATGGGCCGTTCATCGTTGTTATTATCTTTCTGCGTGAGGACAGCCGCAAGCGAGGAGTCTGAAGTGAAAGTGTATAGGATGAAACCTTTATCAAAATCTGGACTTTGGAGGGAAGGAGTTTCAGCTATAGCCTTTTTGATTTTATCGAAGGCCTCTTTCTCTGGGGGATTCCATTGGAATACAGCATTCTTTTTAATCATTCCCTGCAGCGGTCTGACTATCTGCGCGAAATCTGAAATGAATTTACGGACAAAATTAATCTTCCCCAGGAAGGATTGCATTGCTTTCTTGTTGCTTGGGGGCAGAATCTGAGCGATGGCTTTAGCCCGTTCCGGATCAACCACAATGCCCTGTTTAGTGATAATGTGGCCTAGCAAGTTTCCCTCTGCCACAGCAAAAACGCTCTTTTTAGGATTGAGCGATATTCCATACCTCCTGCACCTCTCGAAGATTTGCTTGAGGTGGCGTAAATGATCACCCCTGCGTTTTGAAAATACAGTAACATCGTCCAAATAAACCACCACGCTCTGCCCTATTAGACCGCGGAAGGCTATGTCCATAGCTCGTTGGAAGGTGGCTCCTGCATTGATCAATCCAAAGGGCATGCGTCTGAAAGCAAAGGTTCCCCATTTTGTCCGGAATGTGGTTTTCAATTTGTCCGGTTCAGCTACCAGCACTTGGTTATAGCCGGAGAAGCCGTCCAATAGGGAGAACATCTCAGATCCAGACACAGCTTGTAATATCTGTTCCATGGGAGGCACCGGGTAGTTGTCTTTGTTTGAGGACCGATTCCGATTGCGGAAATCTACACACAAGCGAATCTCACCAGACTTCTTTCGCACAGGTACCAGATTCGACACCCACGTGGAGTGACGAACTTTGAAAATGATGCGAGCATCTAACAGCTTCTTAAGTTCTTTTAGAATCATTGGCTCCAAAGCTGGATGTATTTTTCTGAGTTTCTGTTGAAAGGGTTTAACGCCTTCCCTCATGGGTATTACATGTTGAATGATACGAGTATCGTATGTACGTAGATCTTCATATGTCCAGGCAAATACATCACGATACTTCCGGAATAACTGGGTGAAAGCCAGTGCCTCTTCATCACTGCAGTCTTTGCCAAGGTTAACGAACTTAGGGTTCTCATCTGACCCCAAGTTGACTTGTCGATGTGCCAATATGGAACTTTGCACTTTGGTGTTCGGAGGCCTGCGGAATCGGTTTTGCAGATCAAACATCTTTTCTAGTGATACCACCCCCTTGGGCATAATTTTCTCTTTGTGTTCATCATTCTTTTTCTGTAACTTATGCTCATGTTCTTCCTCATCGATTGCCGCGTTCTTGAATACTTCAGTATTGCACATAAAGTCCAAAATCTGTTGATCATCGTTAAAAACGCGTAAATTAGAAATATTGTCTGGCACAGAGGGCCTATATACAATTTCAATAGAAAAGCCGTCCCTCAAAGGGGTGAATCTAGCAGCAGCGTTGGCCAGAGTATCTGCTGCTGCGTTTTGCATCCTAAGGACAGATTTAATTCCAAATGCATCAAAACCAGAAATCAAACGCCATACCTCTTGTTGATACGCCTTTAAATGTGGGGATAAACAGTGAATAGTGTTGCGTACCTGGCGGGTGATGATCTCGGAATCTCCAATGACCTGCAAAAATTTTACCTTCAAGTCCAGTGCCTTTTTAAGTCCGAGGATTAATGCCTCGTACTCAGCAGAGTTGTTGGTGCACTGGAACTCTAGCCGGCATGAGATCAAGTATTTATTCTTGTGCGGGTCAAGCAATATGCAACCAGCACCAGCTCCGTCATTAGTCTTGGATCCATCATAATACAAGGTCCATAGGTCACTTTCTGGCTTCTTCAGGGCACTAGGTTGTGAAGGGGTCTCTGCTGGTGGTAAGACAGGAGTTACTTGCTCTTCGACGACAAAGGCTACTTCAGATTGAACCTCAGGGCCTATAGGAGACTGGGGGGGTTGGTAGCATCCAAATATGGACTCCAGAAGACACATGCCGAGCTCTTCTTGTGCAAAGCTGATGGGTTCATTAACGGCGTCCAGATCAGTAACGGTGTGTTTCATATAAGGTTCACTTTCTACCCTGATTTGATTATTCCATCCTTTGTAAGGAAGCCACAAGTGGGACCAGTCGGTGGCGAAGTAGCCTTGTAATTTGCTGGACCAATCTCTACTGAGCAATAGGCCGTATGCTTCTGGAATATCGACAACCACAATGTCGATGCACTGATGGACCCTAGAGTCTGATGACAAGCAGATAATGACATTGTTCAATTCTCCTATGGCGGGTACTTGTGATCTATCGAGCTGTATGATTTTTGCATCAGTCTTCTCCGGGCGGATGTTGAGTTTCTTACAAACGGATAAAGGCATGACATTTGTAGAGGCACCGGAGTCGACTAGACAGTTGTGGATATTGAAGTTAAAAATCTCGAAGGACAACAGGAAGGGAGGTGTGGATCCTCTTGAGTTTGTATTGATGGCGTTTACTA